>VYZM01006699.1:12379-32513 GCA_013398915.1 Dromas ardeola
CGGTTGGTCTGGACACTCGGCAGGGCCGGGGAGGGAGAACAAGCGAAGCCAGGGCAGGGTCTGACACGGGCTTCTGGTTTGCGGGGGCTCTTCTGCCGTTGGGGCCCTCCTGCGGGTGGTGGGAGGCCGTCGGGCGCCGGGGGAGCTCCCCGGGGGGGCTCTGTCCGGACGGGTTTGTCGCCCCTTTGGTTCCCTCCCACCACATCCCTTGTGGGGGAGTTTCCTTCCCCTTTCGGCAGCGCTGGGGGCGCTGTCTCGGGCAGCCGGGCGCTCTGCGGACACGAAGCACAGGGGCAGGCGGTGACTGATCTCTGTGCGTTTGCTGGCAGCTGACGAGCAGAAGACAGTGCAAACAGAGTACGGCAAAACTTCAGCAGGCACTGGGGGATCCTCCCAGCCTGAAGTACACAACGACCAGGAAACCCAAGGGGATCAACATCCAGATACATCCAAAGGGAAAGAAGGACACAGCTCTGAATCGAATCCACTCAATGAGGGAGAGCCCAAATCAAACACGAATGATGGAGGGATGATGGAGAAGGACCAGAAGGGGACGGACACATCTGGTCACGGCAGCAGCGTGGGGAACCAGACCAGTGGCCAGGGTGGCAGTGAGCAAGGCAACAGTCAGACTGGCGATGGCTATGGCAGCAGCCCTGGTAACCAGGGCAACAGCAATGGTGGTGAGCAGGACAGTGGAAACACTGGTAAGGAGACCAGTGGTAGCCCCAGTGACAAGGACAGCAATGACTCCAATAAGCAGGTCATCGGGAACACCAGTAATCCGGGCAGCAGCGACCAGAGCCAGGGCAACAAGTCAGGCAGCAGCAACACAAACCAAGGTGGCAACACCAAGAACCAGGACAGCAAGGGTGAGAACCAGGGCAGTAACAGCGATAACCGGGATGGCAGCAACCAGGACAAGGGTGATAACAGGGTCCAGGGCAACAACCAGGACAACGCCAACAACAACAAGGGCCAGGACAGCAACAATGCAAACCAAGACAGCAACAACCAGGACAACAAGGTCGAGAACCAGGGTGGCAACACTGAGAACTGGGGCAACAACAATGTAAACCAGGACAGCAACAACCAGGACAACAAGGTCGAGAACCAGGGTGGCAACACTGAGAACTGGGGCAACAACAATGTAAACCAGGACAGCAACAACCAGGACAACAAGGTCGAGAACCAGGGTGGCAACACTGAGAACTGGGGCAACAACAATGTAAACCAGGACAGCAACAACCAGGACAACAAGGTCGAGAACCAGGGTGGCAACACTGAGAACTGGGGCAACAACAATGTAAACCAGGACAGCAACAACCAGGACAACAAGGTTAAGAACCAGGGTGGCAAGACCGAGAACCAGGACACCAACGCCAAGGACCAAGCCAACAACCAGGATAATCAAATGGACTCACCAAGAGATAAAAATGCATCACCACAATCAGCTTCCTCTGCTGGTGAAGGTGACAGCTCTTTAGATGATGAAGAAAGCCCCGGAGAGGAAGAGGATGATGTTAAAGAAGGCAGCAATGCCTCCTCCTTTAATAAGGAGAGAGAGAAGAGCATTCCTTCTCTCCCCAGGGACCAGTCGGAAAGCAGCCACTTCTTCGCCTATCTGGTTACCACGGCTATTATCGTTGCTGCCTTATACATTGCGTATCACAACAAACGCAAGGTGAGCAGCTGTGCTCCTTCCCCACGCTCTCAACATCTCCCCTGCCCTTTAGGAGCTTCCTTTCCTCTGCAGAGTCACCACTGCAGGGTGGGACTTGCTCAGTTGAAGACCTTTCCCCTTGCCCTGTCTTTTCTTTCTCACCGATACCTCCTGCTTACTGCACAGCATGGGTTTGGTTAATATTAATTTGAACCGTGGTCCCAACAGCTTTGGGAGGAGCAGGGCGGGTGTTGTAACTAGCAACGGAGTCGGTTCTCTGTGGAAATTGGGCGGCCTCGGCTCTGGTGATTATTTTCATCTGAAGGAGCTGAAAAGGAAAAGATCTGTGAAGTTACCCTATGTTTTCTGTAGCAGGTTGCAGAAGACCTGGCCTTAAATAGTCTTGCAGCTCAAATGATACAACTGTCTTTTTCTGTTTGTTTTTTTTCCTCCTGTAAAGCTACTTTTGAGGTAGGAGAAAGAAAACAAATTCTTACTGTTTTCTGCATGTTAGGCATCGCCTGCTTTCAATCTTAGCTAGGTTTATATATTGGCATTCATTTGTTTTGTGTGCTTTTTCAAATGAAATATGGTCACTAGGAGGAGGTAAGTGAAGCTGCTCTTTGGCTCATTAGGAATTGCCTGCATTTGAAGTGAGAAAAGGCTTATTTGGTTGCTACTGTTCCACTCACCTGGTCCCTGCTTCTATCTCCAAAGATCATTGCTTTTGCTCTGGAAGGAAAAAGATCGAAAAGTGGTCGACGGCCCAAATCTGGCGATTATCAGAGACTGGATCAAAAGGTAAGATCTCCCCGAAATGCGTGCTGCCTCATCCCGGGAGCTGGGCAGGCCGGGGGAAGGGGCTGCAGTGCCTGTTGTATACTGTAAATGCAATATAGTATCTTTTCACATACAGAAATGGTCACAAAGCCCCTGCTTGGTTGGTATTGGAAAGCAGAATTTACAGCAAAAACCCTGCTCTTGTTCTAGAAACAGAGTTTTGCCAGAAAATGGAAGCAATATTGCTGAGAGATGGTGGTGCAGGAGCTAACAGAGCAGAAATTTGAGTCTGGAGCTCAGGTGTGCTGAAGAATAGTTTGTCACTGACTCAAATGACTTTTTCAAAGAAGTTTTTAGTGGGAGGAGGGCTGGAATCGGGGAGAATTCCCTTCCTTCCTCCCCTTGAAACTTTTTTCGCGTGTTTCCTTTAAGTCAGAAGTGTCTGTAGGTATTTTCTGCAATGGAAAGAAGAGGGGACAAGGAAAGACAGTTTTTTAAAGTTGAAAAATTTAAGCTGAAACTTAGTCTTTCGGAAGGCTGTCAGCATTTGGAGGGTGGTGACTGTGGCCGTTTTCAAAAGCCGTTAGGGATTTTGCATATAAAACTCAAGGCAGTGTCGTCCTCAGCTTGTTGTCAGCTCTGCAGCAGCGCAGTGCGCTGTTGGGAGTGGAAGCTTAGCTCTCCCTCCCTGAACTGCAGCCGTGCCTGGCTGGGGAAGCTGTCTTGAATGCCACTGAGACGATTTGCCTGCTTGAGCCTCCACGTTTAGTCTCACCGATATTTGTGGAATTTTTTTCCCTTGCCAGGAATTCCCTGCCTTGTCCCTGAGACACAGTACAGCAGGCAGGCAATTAGAAAGAGCCTGGTTTTTATTTGAAAGCTCATCAGGGACACTCAGCCCGCCAAGTAGAAAAGCCATGCTGAGCTTTCTAATTGTTTAAACCTTTCTTTTTGCCTTTCCAGATCTAGATTCCTCCTCAGATATTCAGTGGAATAATGACAGCTGGCAATGAAAATGCAGAAACGTGGGGACACCCGCCGACTCCCCTGCTGTGGTGCCCCGAGTTGCAGCTGTGCTGCTGTGTTCAGATTTCAGACAACAGGAAGAAGGGGAAATGCTTTTCGTTTTGCACCTGCACCTTGGTAACGTTAAACCTCTCACTTCCTCGAAACGCCTTTCTCCTTTCCCAGCTGCCTGAAGATGAACTCATTTTCCACTTGGGCATCTGGCTTCTGGCCTGTGACCCAGGAAAAGCCAGTCCCCAGCACTTGACAGAACTTTTGTGTCCAAATGAAATGGAATTTGCCATCTACTGTACTGACGTCTCCTCTTGGGAAAAAAAAAAAAAAAAAAAACAAACCCAAACCGATAAATCTGCCTGCGAAATGAGCCATCTGACTCTTCCCCTTCCAGAGTCATAGAGCTGCTTTTGTAACCAGCACAATCTTGCTTGAGACATAGACGTTCTCCTCTTCTGTCCATTGTGTTTGGATGCTAAAGTTCAGCGCGTGACTGATTGCACTAGTTTGGAAGTGATCTGCCAAGGACTCTGATTTGATTTGATTATTTTCTCTCTGTGATGAAGACGATGTTAGGGTTTATCATCTAGATTCTCTTTTGTGCACATCTTCGGAAATGCTGGAGCAGGCTTTGGCCCTTGGGTTGTAGCTTAGACTTCCCCCACCTGTATCTTCTGCTCCACGCAGGTCTTTTCCCTCACACTCCTCAGAGTTCAGATGTTTGCACTAAGGTGACAGTTGTGGTGTGATGCTGTGAAAGAGGACAGGTTAGGCTTAGAAAGCCTTGTGCCAAATTGCCGTGGTGTAGCTGTAGCAGATTTTGCCTTGGAAGATTGCTTTTCTTCCCCTTGTAAAATGGAGTTATGTGGTAACGTAAAACGTATGGTAATCCTGAAGTGTTTGTGACAAAGGAACTTACAGTCCTGCACTTCAGAAGTGCAGTATTGAGGCCCTGGAGTGTCCAACTCCACTGAACGACCTCCCTCCAGCCGAGTGCTCAGCGCTGACTCGTGCTGGAGAAGTGCCACTCTCCCGCCTGGCTGAGAGGCGAGGGGGCTACTGGTCCCTGGGCTGCACGAGCCTTGGCAGTGCCTCTCACCTTGGCAAACCCTCACAGCCGGCAGCGCGGGCGCCGTCCTTTCTGCCCATGAGTCACCAAGGGGTGTCTTCTCCCCGAGGTCACCTCCTGAGCAGGCGGCTGACACAGGAAAGGGCTCATCCTGCAGCCGGCACAGCCTCTTCCTGCTCTGCCCCAGCTTCGAGGAGTTTTGTGTGGTTGAATGTACACATAACCGGCTGCTTGTCGCTGAGCTGGTCACTTCGGTATCACTGTGGAGCACTTCAGCTAGGGCGTGGGACATACTGCTTATATTTAAGGCAGCAAAACACACTGATTCATGAGTTATAGTTGTGAGGTTTTTAGTTTTGTACTTCTTCTCCAAAGATGTTTGTTTGAGACGGGATGTTTCTGCAGAGGGCATGAAGTGCCTGCCCAGCTTCTGTTTTTTTTTTCCTTTCCAATATGGGCAGAAAAAAATTGGTATGAGGAACCGAGAGCTCTTCACACGGGTACCCGTCTATGCCCGAAGCTTGTGCCAGCTGCACATGAGTCACCCTCCCTGGGCACTTGCTGCCTGACTGCGCAGGAAGAATCCCAGTGGGGCTGACTTCCCTCCAGCTGGCTGCGAAAGCTGCTCGTGGGATGAGGCCGGCCCTTTTCCGGCCTTCCCGAGGTTGTGAACAATTGGTAATTTGCCCTGCGGTTGCTAAAGATAGTCACGTTTGACAAGGGCAAAGACATTTCCGTGTCTGGACATGAAAGCTACAGCTGTATTTTTTTTTTTTTCCATGTTTTTCCCTGTGTAAGAGGGGAAAGTGGGCTTGACCCTCTCCTAAAAGAAAAATCCTCTGTTTTTTTTCTTTTTGCTGGCTGTTAGCAAGCATAAAGAGCGGGAGAAAGTCCCTCTTGGCTTTAAATAACTTTCAAGGTTTCCATAGTAAACTTTTCTGATGCTAAAAGTACTTGCAGAAGCTATTTTGGAGAACAGGAGTGTGAGGTGGAGGGAAGAGAAAGGAAAGCAAGTCTGGGAACATAACCCTTGGGGGAAATGTGCCTTCTGAAAAGGGTGGGAACTCCTGTAACAAGACTCGTCTGTTTGAGAGATCCCTCAGGATAAGTCCGAGGCTGGCTGTTGTGGCTGATTTATGGACAGGATGCGGGTGGAAGGGGGTGACTTTTGTCTGGTCACAGCAGGGCCGGGGGGGGGGAACATTCCAACATGTGAAATACCACGTGTTCTGAGCTGCTCAGCCCTGAATTTTTAGAGTGCGTGCGCTGTTTTCCTGCTTTGTCCTATTTTTTTTTAAATTGAAAAATAATTTACAAAGGGTTTTTTTCCACCATCTGCTTGCTTTTCTATCCCGCGAGGTTTTCCAATGCCTTCCAGTCCTCTCTGTGTTGGAAATCCCGCCCCGTTTCCAGCAGTTAGCTGGTAACAGCGAGCCAAAGCGAGGGAGCTCTTTGGAGTGCGGGACCGTTGTACCTCAAAGGTCTTGACCGTCAGGTTGGACCGAGTGTGAGCTCGTTAGTCAGGTTAACAAGGATGTACATCACCTCCCGGTGGGAGCTGTTGTTTTGCTTGGTGTCCCCCGTGGCTCTGGCAAAACAGGAATGCCCATTTCCCGGGAAGTGGAGAAGCAGGGGCAGAGGTAGAGCTCTCGGAGAGAGGCAGAGCTCATGCCGGGCTAAACTGGGGGAATTCTCCCCAAATCTGCAACCCTGCAGTTCCCCAGGGCGGCGTGTTTCTGACAACAATTGCTGCAATTGTCCGAGCTGCGTGAAACCTCTGGGAATGACTCAAGATTTGTTGATTGTTATGGTATTTAAATTTATGCAATGTGTTTCAAACTGGTCAAGTTGTGTGTAACCTTTTCCCTTTGGACACAACACATTTTTGAATGGACGGTATCTTTTCGGTACATAGGGGTTTTTTTGCCAAATGTTGGTACTTTTAGGCCAGCTGCCTTGCCGGTTTGAATCAGCAAATGGTTTGTTTTCTGCTGCAATTAAATGCAAATTGCTTTGAAGGATCAGAATTTTTATATTTCTTTATACTTTTTTTTTTCTCTCTGTGGTGAAGTCAATAAATGGATTTAAGAACAATAAATGTGGAGTTTTCACTTATTTTTTTGTGCGTGTTCTTTTCACGGTCTCCTTTGAAACCTGGCAACAATGGTGCAGGTTAGTTTCTCTTTATGCCAAAAAAAAAAAAAAAAGGTTTTAACAAAACCAACAGTCTTTGAGCTGAGTGATTTGTGTTCAGAGCTTTGTGTGCTCCATTTGCACATGCAAACTCAGTCCCCCGGTGACCAGCGAACCCTGCAGCCGGATGGGGCCAAGACAGGTTTCAGCCGAGAGCAGATTTGGAAGTTTCCAGTCTGCTTCACCGCAGGCCGGTACTGGCAACGCCGTTCTCGGCCAGCTCGGTCCCTCAAACGCGCGAGAGCCAGCGGGGCCATTTCGGTTATTTTTAGGACCTGACCTTATGACAGAGTTTAAACTACTCCAACAGCTCACTTGTGGATCTGTCCTGCTGTATTTTTTCCACCCACAGGGAGGCTCCGAGCAGGATGTGGATCCCAGCGCAGCAGAGTCTGTGAGAGACTGGAGAAGCGAGAGCCCGGGGTGCCGGCCTGTTCCCCGCGGCGTGGGATGGGGAAGGGAAGGTGCCGTGATGGACAGCAGATGACAAGGGCGCTTCTGGGTAGCGTCTACTGCTGCTTCCTGCAGTAAATGGAATAAACTTTCTCCTTTCCCCCACTTTTTCCCTAAAAGGAGAAAATCCACCCTTCTGCACTCTCCTCCGACTTGGCTGCCCCCAGCTGCCTGTCAGTGCGTGCAGAGGGCGGGTGAGGACAAAGCGGGGGGGCACTTGTTTTCACGTTGGAGTTGCTGAGATCTCAGGGGAGGAAAAAAGGGTGGAAATGGGGCATTAAGGTGAAAATTCTCTGTTCGTCTGCACGTGGGGTTGGATTGAGTGCTCGTCTGAGTCTTCCTATGTGGAGATCAGAGCGCCGTTCTGCTGCGAGTCTGTAGGGCCCAGAAACAAGAATTAGCGAATTGTACTCCAAGAGCTCTTTGAACCCGCTTCCAACCCGGTTTGAGAGTGCTGTAAAGGTCTCAAAACTTCTGTTCCTACAGGTGGAGGGAGTGCGGTGGGGAAGGAGCAGCCCTTTGTGTCCCTGGAGGGAGAGGGGCAGTGACATGAGCGTCCTGTCACGCGTGCTGGGACGTGGTGAGTGCCGAGCATGGGTTGCGTTGGGGTGGCTGCGCCCCGGGCCTCCCTGTGAGTCAAAGTCCAGGTGTGGAAAACAACTGCTAAACAAAGCCAAAATGATCTACGGGCTGGGTTGGGCTGTGCTTATCGGAGCTGAATTGCTGGGGGCTGTGCTGGGAAATAGCAATAGGGCCGGAGTTTTTCTGGGAGGGCAGAGGCGGTGCAGGTTCAACACATGAGCTTCACGCGTGAGCGCAGGTGAAACCCTTCCCGCTTGCGTGCAGGTCTTTGCCCCTCCACCCTCTCTCCTTACACGGCCGCCTGGGGGCCAGTCCCCTGTCTCGTGGACCAGGGACATCCCTGGAGCCGTTCAGGCTTTTTTATTGACGTGGCTTTTGTGCTTATTCTCGGTACCAAAGAGACTGTGGGAGGAGAGAACCTTAAGGAAATACATCCTGTCCATGAGGTGTGCCAGCCCGTCTGTCCCCTCCATTTGCATCCCGGCTGCAGCTTTCCCCTCCCACCTTGCTCACCGAAGAAGGACTCTTGCAAAGACCCAGTTATCTATCATGAACTCAGAACTACCTTGAGCAAACACTCCCAAATCTACTCCCTGACCCCGCTCCAGGTCCCAACTTAACCCACCAACCTGTGAATCCTGCTAACCAGCCTGTATTTTATTATTATTTTTTTTAAAGCCTTGAATTCTTAAACAGCCTCGTGAGCAAACAGCTCAACCATGCGGTGATCCTTACAGCAGGGCAGCAGCATTTTCGTTATGGGTAGGGCGCCAGCCGGGTAAACACATCAGCTTTGCCTCTGTAAGACAAAAGTCTCTGGCTTGTGCAGGTTTATTCAGATTAAAAAAGACCAAAATGGGTGAGATTGTGTTTGCAAGGTTGGAGCTCTTTCATGGAAGAAAATCAGGGGGAGAAGCAGGTGCACGTCCCCCTTGGGAGCTGTGGGTGACGGTGGCACGGGGGTGCTGCTGCGGGGCATTTGAGTGTTGCTGCACCGTCCTGTGCTCAAATCACATCTTTCTGCTCTGCAGAAGGTCCTGTGGTAAGATTTGCTGCACTTGCCTTGTTAAAACCTCCCTGGGGAGCTGGGTAGCTCCGGCATGTGCCAGCTTGAGCCGGTCGCCTTTCCGGAGGGGTTTTCTGATGGATTTCTTGTCACTTGTCCTTTTTTCTCCATGTGTGACAGGGGACTTCTTGCAGCCAAGGTGCTGCTCTTCACCCCCCCCGGGCTTTCCAGCAGAGCCAGCGGCTCTCAAACACCATCCGCCCCCTCCGCCATGGGTGCCGAGAAGGGGAAGACCTCCTGCAGCAGGTTGGTGACAAAGCAGGGCATCTCCTTGCACCCCTGGTAGGTGCCCCTGGCCTGGCAGCGGAAGGCCACCTCCCAGTTAATGCGGGTCATGAGGCGGTTGAGGGCCAGGTGACGTTCCTCTCCCTCCAGCACCTTGAGCAGGGCCTGGAGGAACATGGAGCCAAAGATGTTGAGGAAAGCCACGTAGCCTGTGGAGCGCAAAGGAAGGAGAGTGTGACGCTGGCTGTGCCGCAGGCTGTGATGGCAGTGCTTCCAAGAGGAAACATCACTGGTGCACCAGGGGCTGTCCCTTACCTGGGCTGCAGGCGAACATGACGACGGTTTGGGGGGGGATGGAGAGGTAGTCTGAGAAGCCGTCTGGCTCGGGCTCCCTGCTGTCACACTCCACCACCACCCCCTGGTCGAATTCTTGCCCCCGGCAAGCCTGTGGGCAGAGCAGCTGTCGTGAGCTCCCCCCGCTCTCTACTCTCCCTTCTGCCCATCTCCAGGGCCAGCCCAAAGCTCCCAGGGACTCTGGGGGGTCCCTGCGGACCTGTGCCCCCTCCAACCCATCCCCTGCAGCCCATCCCCTCCTGCTCCCCTAGTCCTACAGCCCCACACGGTTCCTCTCCCGTCTCCATCCCCTTCTTCCCGTTTCCATCCCCTTCTTCCCATCTCGTCCGTCTCCATCCCCTTCTTCCCATCTCATCCATTAAGCATCCTCCTCCCTTCTCATTCTCAGCTTCACCAAGCCTCTCCTGCCAATGAGACTGGATCTGGGGCTCCCTTCTCTCTTCCCTGTGCGTTTCTCATGAGCCTGGTTCCCCTTTTCTTTGCATTTACCCCTCCCCTCCCTGGTAAATGTTGTGCTGCCTGTGCAAACCCAGAAATACGCCTGGAAACGCAAGAGTCCACTGGGAAAGTGCTGGGAAAGATTCCCTTTGGAGTGCAGCCTGCGGGCAGACCTGCATGGTCCTTTATTCTACGTGATGGTTTGGTCTTTCTTGCAGGGACGGAGCACCGGGCTGGTGTTGGGAACGCGCTGGAGAGGGACTAGAGCTCTGAGGGGCCCGTCTCACCCCTAACTGGAGCCACCTCAGCTGGGAGGTGTCGGTTTGGGACCAGACAGAGCAGTGGACATCTCCCAGCGTTAGGGGTGAGGGGAGCAATCCCTCGCCTCTCCCTCGGCAAACGCCCCACCAAATGCCAGCGGTAAATCCTCACTCGGGACGAGATGCCTGCGACATCCCGGCACTGAGAGGTGGACGGAGGCCACCGGCAGCGGTGGGGACCTGAGAGCCATGGTGACACCAAGGGGACCAGCCCTCCTCTTCCTGCCCTGGCTTTGGGCACCATCAGCCCTGCAGAGTTTGCTCTACGAGGTCAGCGTTCATCAGCACGAGCACAAGCTTTGCCCGTGGGTCGAGGTGCCCATTTGTTGGCCTGTCTGGGGGATGTCCCCAGCTGTCACTGCACCCTGAACAGCAGCCAAGCCCTTTACCAGAAGGAAACGAATGCCGTGAGTGATTTATACCGGCTTTCAGGTGAATGTATATTTGCATGTTTGCAGAGCTCACGCTATCTGCAGCTATCCATCCAGTTGCTGGACTATTTGTTTGCTCAGTGAGCTGATCCCGCCTGTCAGATCAGCGTTAAGGTGTACTTCCAGGCTCCTTTCCTGCAAGGGCATGTTCAAACTCCCCCTCTGAGCTTCATTTTTTTTTTCCCTTACTCCATCACCAGTTCACAGTTGGGCTTTTCCCAGCCCTCCCCCAGGAGTCTGCTGTGCACAAACATCACGGTGATGGGGTTTGAAGGCAGCTTTTACTGATTCATCTATATCCCAGTGGTGTCTGGGAGGAATATTTGATCCCAGCAGTGTCACGGATTGTGGCAAACAATTGGGTTTCAGCCCAGGTCGTCCAGAGGGTGCGAAGCACCGGGATAAATGTTCCTGTCTGGAGACACTGGGAAAAGACTGGGGCCATTTCCTGAAGAAAGAACGCGTGTAGGGGCGATGAGAGACTGGGAGAGGGGTGTTTGCAGTGATCAAAGACAACTCGAAATCAGTGAAAGCAAGAAAAAAGAAGGATGGAGGGTTGTGGTGGGAAGCTGGGGAGTGACAAAAGGATCGAGCTCCACAATTAAAACAGACTTATCCCAGCAGCAACCTTGAGCTTCTGCCAGTCTAATTCTGTGCAAACTTAGCAAAAAGGGGATCAAATTATCATCCTGTTACCTGGATAAAGAATATCTTGGGGATTTTGGTGAGCACCGGGCACTTCTTTGAGGATAAAGTCTGGAATATTCGGGTCAGTTTAACTGGCTCCGAGTCGCAACCGAAGATGACCCCCTGCTCTCCGTGGCTGGAGATGATGCTCACAAAGTAGTCCCCGTGCTCGTGGTTGCACTCTGCAACGACACGGCCACGTCGCTGCCGTCCAGCGTCGGCTCAGGGTGTCCCAGAGGTGGGACGTGGGAGACGGCCGGGCGTGAGGGGAGATGAACAGGGGGTTCGGGGCTGGCAGGGGGACGCCTACCTTGCTGGTAAAGCTCTTCTATCTCCTTGGCGGTCTTGTTGTGCATCAGCTCCACCTGGTAGTTGAGCCGTGAGAGCATGTTGGAAAGCTGCTCCGCTTCCCGCCTGGCTCCCCGCCGGGTCCCAAGCACGGCGTCGCCGTCGCTGCCGCAGAAATCAGTGTTGACGATGATGAGAGCCCTGCTTTGCCTCGGCTGGGACATGCTGGGGTGTCCCCTTGGGCAGTTGGTGGCCTCCAAACCCCCACTGTGCCGGCGGGGAGCTCTGGCTTGTCTGCGGTGTGTGCACTCCTTCAGGAAGTCCAGGGGAGTGAATCCCAGCTGACTCAGCGCCGGCGCGGCTGATCGTCAAGGACAAGGCAGAAGAGGTGACCTGTCACCTGCTGAGGGAGCGCGGTGGCACCTGGGCATGAGTCATGGGGAATGCGGAGAGGGCCATGGCTCGCCCCGGGGCCAGTGGCCCTCGCTGGCTACGGGAGGGCTGGGCTGGCACCTTCTGTCCAGAGCTTTTGAGGCATATATGGGTAGGGGAAGTAAAACAAGAGGAATTTTTTCTCCAAGGGCTTGGTGGGGGGTTGGGGAGGGCTGGGGGATGGACGCGCCTGCGTGGTGGGAAGCACCAGGAGCAGCCAGGTGATCCCCCCCTGCCCTTCTCCGAGTCTTGGTTTCCCCCAAAAGGCAGGCAGCTCCTGCTCCCCATTGCTAGTCGCAGGGAAAACTGCCCCTTCCAGCTTCCCTCATGGGGCTTTTTGGCCAGCATTGCTCATTGCCTGACCCTGCCAGCTCCCAGCCCCACTTGGGGTACCCAGTTATGGCACATTTGCAATTATTCGTCCCCAAAAGACGTCTGTGCTGGTGCAGGATGAGCCCGCAGCAAGACGCTCGCCAGGAGGGGTCTCAACTGCACCCCCTCTCTCCTTCCTTTCCCAAACGCGCCGAACTGCAGTGCCAAAAAGCACCTTTCTCACCCCAGCCCTGCTGAGCCCACATCACAAGGCGCAAATCACGAGATACTGCTTATTATTTTATTTATTCCTGGTCTCACACGCTTCTCTTCCCATTCAGAGAGGGCTTTGATTGGGTTCCCAAGCTTTTCCCGGCAGACAGAAAAGCTAGACTTGTTTTATTGCTCAAAGGAGTGGGGTTTGCACCATCGCCTGTCTCCAGGCAATGGGGAGGGGTAGAGCAGCACCAAAATATTGGCGGTGGTGAGGGGCTGCAGAGCACGCCGGCCCTGCTGCTCCACCGCTACAAGGCAGGACTTTGGAAGCACCATGCAGCTGGCAAAGCACTGTTGCTCTTAAATAGCTCTGCTTAAATTAATCCACCTGCTCTTAAATAGCCTGGCTTAAGGTAATCCACCCTTCGCGCCTGGCTGTGGCATGCTAGAAGGACCTGCTTACCCCAAGCCGCCCTGGTGACCGGGAGCAGCTCCTTCCTAAAGGACCGTGTCCGTGAGCCTCTCCCGGGTGCCTTCGTTAAAACGCAGTGATGGGGCTCAGGCTGGCATGATTCCCCCTCGCTTAAATGCAGCTGGTGCCCGTCCAGCGGCTGGCAGGGGTTTGCCAAACCTGCCCGATGCTGCCTGGACAAGCCCGTGCATGGCCCCATCTCAGGGAGGTGCCACCTCTGCAGCCCCTGGGGCTGCCGAGTCCCACGTGGAGCTTCAGGAGCCCAACTGGGCAGCAAAGCTGCCATCTCAGTGGGGAAAATCATCCCTGGGGGGCTCGCTCCCCTTCACCCAGCAGGTCTGGGAGCTGCAGGGGAAGGTTGATGCTCTTCTGATGGTCCACATGGGTCTCGGACACTGGTGGGGATCGTGACCCTTGGGTGTTGCTGGTAGAAAACGTTGGGTCTTGCCTTCTGGTGTGACCTGTTTTTTTGGGTTGCCTCGACTTCTCTCCTGGCCACTGCTGCACATGGCAGCTCTTGCAGTCTCTCTTCCCGGCACCAGGAGAAGGGGTTTGGCCTCAAAAGGGGGGGTCAGGGATCAGCGCTGGCTTTTACTCACGTTGTGGTGGAAGGAGGTGAGCTCTCAGTGGGTAATACCTAAGGCGAGCTGGCTGGAAATTAGGAATGGCATCTTCCTCGGATGTAATCCTTTGGTTTTGCGTTAGAGAGGATGTGCTATGGGTGATTGACAGCTGCAAAGAGGGCACTGGGGGTGATGCAGTGGGCTGGGGGGAAAGGGAGGTCCTGGCCAGTGGGATGGCAGGCGTTACTCCCTCTTCTTAGAGTTGGTGGCCTCCGTGCGCTTTTTCAGCTGCACCACATCGACGTAGAGATTGCGCTTGAGGACGGCACTGGTGCAAATGAGGGCTCCTTGCAGGGCTCCCATGAAGCCCCCTACACACACATCCTGCCCTGGAAGAGAGCGGGAGGTGGCAATGGCAGCGGCCGTGGTCCCCCATGAACAGACCATGCTCTCCATCCCCAGCTGACCATCAATGCTCTTCTGAACATCACCATCCCAAACATGTTCCCTATCTTCCAGCTGCCCCCATGCCATCCCTTGGGTTTGAACCCACAAAACCCCTCCCTGTTTACACCTTTATTTCTCCCCAGCAGGGAAAGGGCCTCATCCTGCCCAGCTACAATAAATCAGCGTTGGGCAGGGAAACCATATCCAGAAGCTGGAGGAGGCACAGGCCTCTCCTCCTCCTGTTGGGACCAGGCAACTCCATTTTGACATGCTCCAGCAGCTCTTGCATCACCCCATGACACAGCAGTGGCTTGTCCCCTTATTTCATTGAAGGACTGAAGGTTTCCCCCCCCCCATACCCTGCTTCCCCAGAGGTGTCCTCATCTGAGAATGTGGTGGTACCTGTCAGGTAGAGGTTGGGGATGGCCGTCTGTGCCCTCATGGTGGCGATGGCTTCGGCTTGCATGCGGGTGATGCTGTGGTCAATGCCATAGATCTCCCCCTTGGGGCTGGCGATGTAGTGCTGGTTGGTGAGGGGCGTTCCCCCGGAGATGTACTCGATCTGGGTGGGACAAGGGGACAACATGGTCTGCATGGGTTAGGCGTGGTGCTGTGGGGGGTCTCCTTGTGCTCCAGAAAGCTATTTTCTTGGGGTACAGGCAGGGACAGGTTTGCTTGCAGACCCTTGGGTGGTGGTTCTGTCCAAGTTTGGTCCCAGAATGGTCCTTGAGGACCATCACAGAATCACAGAATGGTTCGGGTTGGAAGGGACCTTAAAGATCATCTAGTTACAACATCTAGTTCCATCACCCCCCCACGTTGCACCATGCATGGTCAGGAGTCAGTGGCAATGGGTTGGTGCCATGCTGCCCAGCTGGACCTCATGTCCAGCAGACCCAGACCCAGCTCCTACATTTGCAGGATGGAGCTGGGTAGACAGGACCCAAGAAAGGAGATGGAGGACCCCTGAACCCCAAGTTTTCTCACCCTGTCCTCGATGCGAGGGTAGAGCTTGAAGACAGCCTGCATGATGGCATCTACAAAGGTCTTCTTCAACTCCTCGTAATCGTCTCCCCGCTTATTGACCTGCTTGTCCTTCCACTCCTCAAACCACTCGTATTTGGCAAAGGTCACAATGGCCAGTGTAGATTTACCTGCAGCAGGACGAGGTTGGGGCTGTCATCCCTCTGCCCACCTTCATGCCACCATTTCGCTGCCACAAACCCAACCCTCCCCATGCAAACACCTGGGGTGTCGCCAGGTCTTTGTGGTCCTGTATCCTTCATCCAGTTATCTTGAAGACCACTTTCCATGAGCAACCTGCTCAGCAGCTTTCACCCTGGCTATTTTAGGAGAAACTCCTCATTTGCTGTCATCAAACAAACCAAACCCCAGCAAGAGTTTTCAAGCCACTCCCAAATGTGTGTGGTTGGGCTTCAGCCATTACCTGGATGCCTCATTTCCCAGGTGGGGTCCTTGGCTGATGGGCAGGTGACAAACAGGAGAGGGATGTTCTTGGCAGCTTCTTCCCTGGAAGAAGTCAGGTAGCGATTCACTCTGCAGAGAGATGCGAGGGTTTGAGGTGGGTTTGGGTGAAAACCTTTCCCTGAACACTTGTTATGGCCGAATGCCCATGCAGCGAGGAGAGCCAAGAGCATTTTCTGAGTCACCCCCCAGGAATTCATCTCCTTATGTTTAATGAAGCACATCTAAGGTGAAGCCAAACCTACATTTCATCCAGGTCATTTCCTGGGTACATGAAGTAGTTGGTGGCCTCCAGCCCCAGCTCTTCCCTTGAGCCATTAAGACCTACGAAGACGGTGAAACTCCCTTCACCGTGTGCCGCTATGCGAAGCTGAGACTGGATCTCTGCGAGAGAGAAGGAAGAAGGGGAAAATTAGTATTTTTGGGGATCCTCAGCTATGGAGAAGTGGTTTCTCCTAGAAGCAGCCCCACTCATATCTTCATTGCTCCCATGTCGACTTGTAAAACTGATTTATCTCGAAACGCCTCATGTGTGCTCAAGGGGTGGTTTGGCAGCTCCTGCAGACTGTAAGAAAGGCAGCGGCGCTGCCATTTCCTACAGGGGATGGTTTAGGGGATCTGCGGCTGGAGCTTTTGCTGTATTTAATGACCTTCTTCGTTCAAATGTGCTCCTGCTCCGCAAACGTTTAATGGTTGTAGACCAGGACCATATAATTGCCCAGAAAGCTTCCACCCAACTGTATCCCCCTTCCCACCCAGCCGTGCCCACTTCCACCCAACCACGCTCCTTCCAAAGCAGCAAGAAGATTTTGTAACAGCGCTAAACCCAACTTTAAGTGGATGTTTCACCAACTTTCACGAATTTCAGGGTGCGATGCTGCGGTTTTTAGGGAAACCGAGCAGCGAGGCCCAGCTTTGCCAACAGTATGTTCGGTTTTGGCAAATTAATTTAGGCTTGATTAAAAACCCTGCAAAGAAATGTATGGCCAGGGATGGTGTTCCGAATGCCCTGGAACGAATGACAGGTTTTTGTCTAAGAAATAATTAATTATAAAGGAGCCGCTTTCTGACGTGGCTTGCGGGGGCTAATGCTGTAGCCCCAAAGAAACCCAACACTGCTGTTTTACCAGGCACCGCCCGCGCCTCCGCCGGCAGGAGCCGCTCGTAGGTGTTGAAGATCCCGGCGTCTGAAATGATGACGGGAGCGAAGATGTTCACCACATCTTGGCCTTTCTTGACGCTCACGCCTGGAAGGGAAAGGCGAGGTGGGGAGGAATGGCGCTGGTGAAAAGCCCCGCGGCAGCAGGGAGCAGCCACGCGTGCCCTGTCCCGTGCCAGTACTCACCGCAGGCTTTGCCCTGCGAGTCCAGCAGGATCCTCTGCACCGGCGCCTTTCCCAGCACGTTGCCTCCGGTTTTCCGGATAACGGGGATGGTGTGGAAGGCGATTTCCCCAGCTCCCCCTTTGGGGTACCACGCGCCGTGGAGGAAGTGGTTCACCAGGATGCTGTGCATGGTGAAGCTGGCTTTGGAGGGGACCACACCTGAAAAAAAAGGAGCTGTTTGTGCTGAAACGTGGGTTTGTGGCTTTTCCTGAAGTTTTTAGGACAAGGAATGCCCTGTCCTTGGCTGGACGCAGTGCTGTAAGGCAAGACGGATGGGTCATCAGTACCCGGAGGAGCAGGGAGGACGTCAGGCGTGGGTGGTCCTAGTGGCTCTTTGGTACTCGGGCTGCACCAGGCGAGTCATGGGGGGCTGGGAGTGAATCCTGGGCGCGGGCGGGAGGGGTACGGTGGGGCCGGGGCAGTGCGTGCCAGCGAGGGTGGATGTTCCCTGGCATAGGAGCGATGCTCCTGCACCGCAGAGCCCAAGGAGGCGGAGGGACAGGGATGAAGGAGGACATGGGGACAAGGGGCTGCTGGCCTGGGGACGAGGATGCTGGCAGAGCACCCGTGCATACTGCATCCCTTGCCCCCAGCCCGCAACAGCCACAAAAGCAAGAGAAAAAAGGCTTTTCTTGGGTGTTTGTTTTTGGGGTTTTTTTGCTTCTAAAGGGTTTAATGCCACCTCTGGAGGCTCCTGGCCACCTACCGTAGGTGGGGAAGATGTAGCTGAAGACGGCGCGGAGCTCGGGGTTGGCGGTGAGACCCTCCACCACCTCCTTCAGGCTGTGGGAGGCCAACCGGCAGAAGGCGCTGAGCTGGGGCAGCAGCCCCGAGCGGCACAGCAGGGTGGCCAGCACCCGCGGCAGCATCTTCAGGAGCCCCACCAGCATCGTCCCGTGGCCCACGCTCTGTGGGGGGATGCACTCCGTGAGCACCCACCGCCGGGGGGGTGGACAGCCCTGGGGTGGGCCCAAGAGATGCTCAAAAGCAGCTTTTTCCCTCTTAAATTCACTCCCTGGGAGTGGGAAAGGGGTGGCAGCGTCTCCAGCGCCGGGTCCTGGGGAGCTGTGGGTAAGGGGAGTGCTTCCCCCCCCCCACCAAGAAAAACCCTCCCTGTGGCGGAGGTCCCCAGTCTTTGCATAATAAATGTTAATTTATCCCTGTTTGATAACCATTGCGATCACCCCATCGGCTGGGAGGTCCCACAGCATCATCCCACAGCGCCTGGGGGGGAGGATGTCGGGGCTCAGGGGTTCCCAGCACATCCAGGAGCATCCACAGGGAGCGGGGTTAAAGCTCCGGGTGCGACGGCGTTTTTTTGAGGCAGAAAAGGGGGATTTTTTTGACATGTTTCCCACCATTTTTGGGGCAGGTTGCACAAGGCCGTTATTCCTTGCAGTTGCCCAGTGTCTGGGTGTCGGGGCAGGGAATTTTCCCTCCCTGCACAGGGGCCAGAGCCATAAAAAATTAATCCCGGGGGCGAAGGCGAAGCCTCCTCTACCTTCACCAGCCGCTCGAACTCATCAATTGCGGCCTCCTCCCCGGGAAACTGCTCCTTCAAAGCTCGGAAATATTCCTTCTTCCCGGAATAGATGCGGTAGGTCCTGCCGCAGCCGGGCTCCCCCAAAACCACGGTGTCGTAGGCAGCCGGCAGCCGAGCCCACTCCAGCTGCCCCTCCGTCAGCTGGTCCACCATGAAGCGAGTGACGGAGCCCTCCTGCATCTGCCCCACATAGTGAATACCTGCAAGACAGACTCTTGATTTATTTGGGGGTTTTCTTCCCTTTATTTTTACACCTCATCGTGTACCCCTGGGATGCACAGGACCCCCATGGTGAGGGGAAAGGGAAAAGCTGAGAAACATCCACCCCCCCTCCTGGGATGAAGGGAAAACCGAGTACCTGCTGCCAGAATTTTAAGCAGCTTTTAGGAATTTTGTTACACGTTGATATTTTGCCTTTCTCCATCATGTCAATATTTAATCATGCCCAGCTGAAGGGACGGACAGAGCTGGACTTTGTCTTGCTGGAAGGAGTTTGCCGAGGGAAACGTGCCCTGAGGTGACATCCCCCGGAAAGGGAATTCTGTAGGGGCTGAGCTGGATACAGGGAATTTCATTGGATCTGAGCTGGATTGGGGGGAATTTTACAGGGTTTTGGTGTTTTTCCAAGGCAGCGCCTCATCCTTTGGCAGGAGGATTCGGGGTGTGGGAAGGTGTGTGATATCACACAGAAAAAGCGCTTGTATAACACTGGGCGGGTGCTGCTGATGCCCGTGCCAGGTCCCCACCAGTGTTTTAGGGGTGACTCCGAACAACGGGCACCCCCGAGACCCTCCACCCTACCGAGCCCCCCCGCAACGATCCCAGGGGGAATTTGGGAGCCCAAGCGTGGAGGGGGCCATACCGGTGTCAAACTCGAAGCCCTTCTCGGTGAAGGTGTGGCAGCAGCCCCCCAGCTTGCCGTGCTGCTCCAGCACCAGCACCCGCTTGCCCGCCTTGGCCAGCAGCGCCGCGGCCGCCAGGCCCCCGATGCCGCTGCCCACCACGATGGCATCCAGCCCTGCGGGGACTTTGTCTGCCGAGAAAACTGGGGAACGGGGGGAGGGGCAGACTCAGCCGGGGGGATGGAGCACCCCCCGAGCAGGCGCTTGGTACCCACGGGTGACCCTGAAACTTTGCACGGGAGTGATGCCACTCTGGGGGGTGATGCTGCCCCAGGAGGTGATGCCACCTCGTGGAGGTGATGCCACCTCGCTGGGTGATGCCACACCAGGGGGAGATGCCACCCCAGGGGTGATGCCATAGGCAGGGGGTGGGAGACGCTGCCTCAGGAGTCGATGCCACCCTGGGGGGTTAATGCCGCTCCAGGGGGTGCTGCCATCTCACCAGGTGGTGCCACACCAGGGGGAGATGCCACTCGGGGGGGTCATACAGCCCCAGGGGGGAATGCTGTTCCTGGGGGAGATGCCGCCCCGGGGGGTGATGCCACCTCACCGGGCAACGCCACACCGCGGGGAGATGCTGTGCCAGCGGGTGATGCCACCGGGGGGTTAATGCCACCCCGGCGGGCTATGTCCCCCCGGCTGGGGCAGGGGCGGGGGGCTCCCGGGGGGCAGAGCCCCGTACCTGTCTTGACGACCGTCCTACGGGCAGCCTTGTCGGTGACCAGCGGGGCCGGGGGGCGGCGGGCGTCGGTAGCGAAGGGGCTGGGGCCGCCCCCCGCGCCCCGCAGCCGCCCGAGCCGAAGCAGCAG
>VYZM01006699.1:48049-58814 GCA_013398915.1 Dromas ardeola
GGGGGGTGCTGCCCCCCAAGCCCCTGTGGGGCGATGGGGCCTGTTACCCCCCAGCGCGGGCCATGTGGGACCGGGGGGGGTGGTGGTGGCCCCCTCACAAGGCCCTATGGGGTGTGTGGGGTCTGTTACCCCCCCGAAGCCCCACAGGACAATGTGGGGCCCATGGAGGGTGTCCCCTGCCAGCAGCCCTCTCCTAGCAACCCAAGCCTTCCAAAAGAAGCCTTTCTGCCCATTTCTGTCCATTTATTATTTTTTTTTCCAGGACCCTCAAGCACCCGTCTCCTCTTCTCCCTGGTTTGAGGACGTCCCCCGACCCCATGCTGGGGTCCCCAGCACCACCCCCCCCAGAGGTAGGTGACTCCCTGGGGACAAGGACAGGCACAGAGGGCACGCTGCCATCCCCAGACAAGGGGGGACACCCCTGTCCCCCATGCCACAAGCACCCCCCGGTAAATCCAGCCACAGCTTCACCCTAGGGGGGGTTCCTAGCACGTCCCAAACCTCGCTGGGGCATCCTTCCCTCCAACCTCGCTTTTCTTTACCCCTCCCCACCCCGCAATATTTTTAAAAACAAATTGGTTTTGTTTTCCTCCCTCCTCTCTTTTTTTTGGGAATAAAAATTTCTTAAAATTCCTTAAAGCTACCCCATGATGACTAGACATGATTTAAAAGCCCTGAACACCTTGCGGGGGGGTCTCTGGTGGAAGCAGCCCCTCTCCTGGCACCGGTGGGTGTCCCCCGGCCGGTGGAGGGGGGCTAAGGCCGGCCAGGGGTCAGGATCCCGGTGGTTCGGGGGTTTTGGGTGCAGATTGGCATCTCCGTGCCGAGGGGAGGAGGGTGTGGGAGGGAAAAGTCAATTGTAGCAGCACCGGAGCTTGATTACAAAGAATAAATTCTTTCCCCCAGGGTTTTTGGCGCGTTGGTTGCTGGGTTGGTGTTTTATTTTATTTTTTTGCCCTCTCTTTTTGCGCTATAAACCATCATTTCCCCACCAAGGAGCAGGTCCCTTCCCTGCAAAGTGGGGAGAGGGACGCCCACCCCCCCCAGCACCCTGCGGCTCCCGTCCTGCGTCGCCCCGTTGCCAGCAGCTCTGGTTATGGGGATGGGGGGTGCAGGGTCGGGGGGCTCCCTGCCTCTTGCTGACCCCTTCTTGCCCATGTCCCCCCAGCTGAGCTCCAGGGGCCAGTCCCAGACGCATCCCCAAGGGCTCATCCCTGCACCAAACGCCCTGCCCAAGCCCCCCTGGGGTGCTGATCCCACCAGACCTGCGTCCCCACACTCCTCCGGTGACCCAAACATAGGTGACTCCTTGGCTGGGGAGGGGGGTAGCGTTCCGTGGGGAGGGGGGAACCATCTGGAGTCTCCTCTTGGTGGCGGCTCCTTCCATCCCAGATAAATTTTCTTTATTTCTCCCCAGTAACGGGACTTCTCCCCGCAGCATGAGTGCGTTCTGGGGAGCATTCACCAACATTTGGTGTCTCCAGGGCGAGCAGGGTCTGTGCCATCCCTCCCTCCCCCTATCTGTCTTTTCTTCCTCAGATGAAAAACTGGGTCTGCGATTCGGGACAGAAACTGGAAGTTTTCATCCCTTTTCTGGGCACGTACCGTCCGTTCTCGGGGCGTTGCTGCCAGACCTGCACCCCGAAGAGCTGGGTAAGACTGTGGGGTCCCCTGGCAAAGGGGACAAGCCCCATCCGAAGGGTCTCGTGTGCCTGGGAAGAGGGCTGGGGGCTGGAGCGGAGCAGGCGCAGCTGAAGCCTTCCCCCCTCGTTCAAAGGCTTTTTCCTTCCAGGATGGATTCTACCACAAGCATCTCTCCTCTCTCGGCTTCCGCGACACCATCCGGGTGACGGAGGAGGACACACGGTGAGGACGGGACGAGCTCTGTGCCAGGGAGTGCTGGGCAAACCACTTTTTTTTTCCCCCAGGTGTTTGTCCAAATTCCCCTGGAAATCCCTTCCCCTGCTGCGCAGGAGTGTGGGGACACCTCTCCATCATTCTTGCTCCCTAATTAGTCCAAAAAGGAATTACATTAATTATATTTTCAAAGGCTGGAAGCCGCATCTCCAAGTGCAGAGCATTAATAACAGCAGAGGGGTGAGGGCTCGGTCTGATCCTTGGTTACTGTCACACTCGGGCTGGGAGGAGAAGTCAGAGTTGAGGATTTGGGGTTGTTTCTTTTTTTAAACAGGACTTGAGCTCTTCCCAACAGCATCTCCGGGGGGCTGGGGGTGTTTTTGTTCTCTGCCCTGGCTTCGGCACAAGGACAAGCTCACGCACGCAGCTCTCGGAGCCCCTGGGGAGAGGCGGAGTGGCCTCATCCCTGACCCCTCCTGCTCTTCCTCCTCCCCATGGGCCCCAACACCAGACCTCAGCTGGTGTCCACCAGCCTTTCCCCCGGCCCAGGAGCTGACGTGGAGCCTGGGAGCTGTTTCCTTGCCAAACGCCCGATGTATTTTTTTTTTTGTTCCGGAGGTGCTGGACTCCTTTGGTTCTTCTCCCCCTTTTCAGAGCGGTCCCTGGTGGCTTAGCAATTTTGCACTGTATTTTTCCAAATCGGGTCATTATACTCCATTCAGCTTGAAATATCCCAGCTCCAGCTCTCAAACTCTTTGAATAATTCATCTCCACTTGCAGCAACTCAGGAGTTGCGGAATGGCTAAAAAGAGCCCAGTGATGGGTGTCTGAGACCACGAGCGGAAAGACAAAGCTCTGAAGCTCCCATGTACCTCTCCAGCCACCTGCAGCCTTTTCGCTGCGTTGCCACACACTCTGTGATGTGGCAACCTGAACCTCTAAAACCTCGGTTGTGCCCCTTTTTGGTGCTGCCTAGCTCTGATTTGGGAACAGATTTGGAAAATTCCCCAATTTGGGACCTCTGCAGCATCCCCTGCATCTTTCTAGTGATTGCAAGTTGCCTTGCAAGGACCGGGGTGGCCTGGAGCATCACTCTGCTGCTGCCTCCATTTTCCTGGCTGTAAAATGGGGAGAAAAAAAATCTCAAATTCTGGCAAAGGCCCAGTCTGAGGAAGGCTGAGTGCCCTGGAAAAGCTTCTAACCACTGGGACGTGGCTGGCTGTCTCCCTGCCCAGGTACCGGGGCTGGCTGGTCCGAAGGGTCTGTGGTTTCCTCGCTGTCTGGGACTGGAAAGTTCCTGCAGACACCCCCAGAGACCTCCCGGCCAGGATCTGCCGCAGCAGGAGGTAGGTGGGAGCAGCCGGAGGGGCTCTCCAGGGTCACCTTAACCCCAGGAAGGACCCGGGTCCACCAGCATCATCCCCTGATCCTGTGGGATCCCATTTGGTCGCTGGGAGCGAGGGGTGCGCTCGTCTGCGCCTGGCGGAAAGGAAATGTGCCAGCTCCTCCTCGCTGCTGCGCCCTTCCCAAAAACTCATCCCCAGGAAGGGGCTTTGCAGCCGCCTCCTCCTGGGCTCAGCACCCCAAAAGCGGCCGGTGCCCCAGCTCAGTGGGGCGCCTCCGGGCTCTGCCCCACGACACTGCCGAGGCTCTCCCAATCTTGCCCCGTCCCGGGTGATGTGGCCTTGTCAGGCAACTGTCACCTAACTTCTCGTCATCGCTAATTACACAGCAGGAGGCTGGCAGCCAGTACACTGTAATTACTGTAATGCAGAATGCTTTTTAATCCCTCGCTCTGCCTCGTGCTTCCCTCCTCCTCTCCATCCCCTTTTCCCAGGGTACAGGACGTTGCTACCGGCCGGTCCCGTGGCTCGAGAGGGGACGGCGCATCTCACCGGTGGTGGAAGGAGAAAATACTCGAGATCCTGGCTGAAATCCAGGCCCCGCTCTCCCTCCTCATGCTGAGGTCTGCGCTCCCTCCCAGGGAGGGTTGTGGGTGTGGATCCCCCTTCTCAAGCACCTCCCACCTCCTCCTGGAGGGATCCTAGTTCCTGGCTGGAGCATTCCCAGTCCCTCTCCTCCACTCCAGGTCTCTCCCACTCTTTATTTGTATATTAAGCCCCTTCAGATGGGCTTTGAGTGGTGGTTCCGTGCCTGGATCCCACGCGCCATCCTTTCGGGGAGATGCAGGTGGATCGTTTTGGGGATGCATGGGGATCCTTTGAGGGATGCACCTGGATCCTTCGGGGGACACGTGCAGAGAGCCCAGGGCTACGCGGCAGGGCAGGCCCCTGGGGTCCCGCACAGCTCCCTGGGGATGTTTCCCCCAGATCCTTCCAGGGAGCTGGAATCTGACACTGGAGCGGAGAAGGGAGAGACGGAAAAAAAACAACACTGGGAGGATGGAAATCAAAGCAAAGCAAAAGGGAACTTTTCCTTTCTCTCTCCTCTTTTCTTTTTTTCCTCCTGTCATTGAGAAATTGGCAATTAAAGGTTGCATTGTAGCCTAATTGCTTGTCTGATTGAGCCGTAATACAAGAACTCTCTGAGCAGTCTGAAGTATTTAAAGGGAAGAAATTATCCAGGGGATAAAAGCGTTCAGATCCTTCTCGTAAACAGCGTGCGGGAGGATGGGGAGATGGAGGGGTAATTGACTTCAGCTTTTGTTGCCAGGGGGAGAAGGTCTTGTCACATCCAGCCTTTAATGTTTTAACTTAATTTATTATAAAGCTGTTTATTTGCTTTACGGGAGCTGAGAAGTGACATTTCGAGTTGAGCTGTCTCATGCAACCCACTTTTCTGCCTGGGTGGGGAAACTGAGGCAGAGCAGGTGTCCTGGATGAGGTCTTGGGGGGCCTAGGGGTAGCCCCGGCCCCTGCAGGGTTGCTCACTTGCTCATTTTCCTGCAGGCTGTGCAACTGGGCTCTGCTCAAGCTCCTGAACCGCCTCTTCCTCAGCGTGCAGCTCCACCGAGGGCAGCTGGAGATGGTACTGAGGGCCGCCAGGACGGTAGGGAGCCCAGCCAGCCGCTCTCGCCCCGCGCCTCGCCACTGGCACGCCGGGTGCTGAGCCCTGGCCACCTTCCTTGCAGCCCAACGTGCCACTGGTTTTCCTCTCCACCCACAAATCCCAGCTGGATGGGCTGCTCCTGACCTTCCTCCTCTTCTCCCAGGGTCTGGGGGTGCCCAGGGTGACAGTGGGCAGCCAAGCCTGCAGCCCTCGCCTCCGGTAAGGCATGGGGACACCAGCGTGGGGCACTTGCAAAGCCCCGCAGCCATGGTGGGGAGCTGGGGGGACCCGGCCCCATGCAAGGTGGGTGCCCCTGGTGGCTTCTTTCCCCCGCAGAGCCTTGCTCGCCCATCTGGGAGCGATTTTCCTGCCTTCGAGGATGGAGCAGGCGCCGAGTGACCAGGACGAGGGGCTCCTGGAGGCTGTCCTGGCCACGGTACGTCCTGCATGAGATATCGGGAGGGATGAAACATCCCCCCCAAGCTCCAAAAGCACCTGGCAAAGGTGTTCAGGGGTGTCTTAACTGCAGGCTGGCCGAGGTGTGTGGCTGCGCGATGGGTGCTGGCAGCTCTCGTGCATCTCTGGGGTGCTGCCGGTATCCCCCAGCCTCACCCCGTCTCCCCCCCAGTATGTGGAGGAGGTGCTTAGGAGCCGCCAGCCTCTGCTCATCTTCCTGGAGGAGCCCCCCATTGCCCTGTGCCTCTCTGCCCCTGCCCAGCAGTGGCTGGCCATGGTGTACCGAGCTGTGCGGAATGGCGCCATCCCCGATGTCCTCCTGGTCCCTGTGGGCATCGCCTACGAAGTGATCCCCGGCGGTTGGCAGCAGGAGGGAGCGGTGAGAGGTTTTGCCCACCCGAATCGCCGGGTGCGTCCCCGGGGAGCGGCACTCGCCTCCATCATCCCACTAATGCTCTGGTCCCCTCTCCTCCCAGCGCGGTGCGCAGCCCCTCAGCCTCGGTACTTGCCTCTGGGCGGCGTGCGGAGCCCCATGTCAGAGCCGCGGCTGTGCCCGGGTGGACTTCGCCCAGCCCTTCTCCTTGCAGGTACAGCAACGGGGCTGGCAGCTGGGGATCCTGGCCAGCCCCAGAGGGTTTATTGCCACAATGGTCGCTGTGCAAACCCCTGCGGGGTGGACAGAGGGATTTGGGGTGGATCTGGTGTTGTCCAGGGGATCCAGTGAAGGTTTACTGGCATGATGGTGGCTGTGCAGCCCCCTTGCGGAGTGGATGGAGGGGCTTGGGCCGGATACGGTGTTCTCCAGGGGATCTGGTGTTGTCCAGGGCATCCGGTGAGCCCAGCACCGGGGAGGGTGGGGAGCAATGGGGCAATGCCCGTGGGCCCTGGGGACCCAAGGGATGAAGTCAGCTCATTGGTGCCGAGGGCTGTGAGCACCCACAGGTTGGATTTGTCCTCCTTCCCAGGAGTTTGCGGCCAAAAACCTCGTTGGACAGAGCTGCAGGGGGAAGCGGCTGAAGGAGCTGCTGCTGCCCACCATCCTCGGCACGTGGTAAGCAGGCACCAGGCATCGGGGCAGCATCTCACCCCCCCACACCTGTGCCCGGCCCTGCTTTCTCACCCCTCTTGCCCCACTTTCTCTAGCCCCAGCCAGCTGGACGCCAAGGCGACAGAGATTTGGAGTCCTGACTCCGTGACAGCCACCAGTTTAGGGGTAGAAGAGGAAATATTGGTGACCAAGCTGGGCCTGCACTCCCTGAGCGGTGAGGGGGTTCCATTGGGCTCGGGGCGGGGGACTCATAGCCCAATGGCTAACGAGCGCCTCTCCCCCCCCCCTCGCAGATGGCATTGCCTGCTCTGCCATCATGGCTGTGGGGATCACAGCTGCGCTCCTGCTGCACAAGCACCGAGAGGTGAGACGATGAGGTGTCTGGGTTTCTCTTCCTTCGGAGCAAGATTTCTAGAGCCACGCAAGGGACCAGCTCATCCTCCTCTTCCTCCAGGGCGTATTCCTCTCCCAGCTGATGCGGGACTTCGCCTGGCTGCTGGAGGAGATCCTGCTGCGCCAGCGCGACGTGGGTTTCTCGGGGCAGCTGCGTGCCCTGGTGCAGCACAGCCTCACCCTGCTCCAAGCCCAGCTCACCCTCTACCACCTTGCCCCCATCGGTGATGTCCTGGTGGTCCCCAAGGCCTCAGCAGTGGCCCTGAGGGAGCTGGGCCACCACAGCGCTGCCATCCTGCCCGTCTTCGCCAGCGAGGCAGTGGGAGGTGAGGAGCGAGGCGTAGGCGGTGGGGATTGGTGACACCAGGGATCGGTGACACGGGGGCAATTGGTGACGCTGTTTTGCTGGCAGCCTGCGCCATCCATGCCTTGCTGATGGAGATGCTGCCCTTCCTGGGGGTGACCGTCGGACCTTCCAGCATTGTGCTTAGCCAGGATGAGCTGCACCGCAAGACCCTGGAGCTGCTCTGGCTGCTGCCCCTAAATCTCCTGGGGCTCAAGGTAGGGGCTGGCGGCGCGGGGTGGCACTGCCATCGCGTGGAAGTGGCCTGTCACCGCTGCCTGCATGGTAGGGGGGAGTCCAGCCCCCTTCCACCCTCTCCCCCAGCCCTGCCAGCCCCTGGACTGCCTGAGCCAGGACATCCTAGACAAGCTGCTCCTCTGCGGGCTGCTGGAGGCTGAAGAGGTAGGTGCCCCCCCCAGGTTCCCCTTCCCACACTGGGGACAGGCGGCTCAGCCCTCGCTGTGCCCTCCGCTCCTGGCCAGGAAGGGGACGTGGGACCAGGGTCCCTGTGGGGGGATGGGACGCCAGTCGGGTGGCATCAAAGGTGAGGTGGCACCTGGCTTGTCCCCGCAGCCGGAGAGCGAGCGCTGGGTCTGCGACTTGGCCCCGCGGCCCTTCTGCAGTCGGCAGCCTGGGGCAGGGATGGACTTCACCGACAGCGACAGTGACAGCCAGGACGAGGTCCCTAAGCGCTGCTTCAAGGTACTGGGGATGTCCCCCCTTACTGCTGCTGTGGCAGGATGAGGCCAACCTCTCCAGTCTCGGGCTTCCCCCCTCCAGCTCAGTGAGCCCCAGGGCTCTCCCGGCTTCCTCCTCTTCCTCTGCCAGCTCCTGCGCCCCGTGCTGAGGACCTACACCAGAGCTGTGGCTTTCCTGGACCGAGCTACCTGGCCCCAGCCCGGTAGGACCGCCCCCCTGCTGGGCAACTGTTTCTCCACCCACACTAGCCCCTCCCTTGGTTTGGCTTTTGGGGAAACTGAGGCACAGCCGAAGCTCCCTTGCACTCCTGGCTCTGCACTGGGACCGGAGAGGGGCTGTGCCCTGCTAGGAGCTGGGGTCTCACCCCCGCTCTGTGTCCCCCACCCCAGAGCCAGCCTACATCGAGGTGCTGCTGCAGTTCCTGAGCGAGGAGGATGTTTTCGGTGAGTCAGGGTGGGGGAAAAATGGGTCGTCCCTCCTGCTTTGGGGTCAGCACCCCCTACAGCCAGGCCGGGGGTGCCTGGAGGGGTGGGACACGGGTGACCCTTGGGGATTTCTCTCCCTCCAGAGCACCCAGACAGGAGCCTGGCCCTCAGCTCCCTCCAGACCTTCAAGGAGATGGGGGTAAGCATGACTGGGCTCTGCCAGCACCCCCCAGCCCTCAAACTGGCACCCAAGTGATGCCCCTCTCCCTCCCCAGGTGCTGGAGGAGGTGTGGACCCCTACCGGCCCCCTGCTCTGCCTCGCCCAGCCCTTCCATTCCAGCACCAGCCGGGGCAAGCTGGAGGCCTTCATCCAGCAGTTCACCTGGCCGTAGCTGCCAGTGACACACTGGTAAACCTGGGAGTCACCGATAAAGCTGGGAGCAGGTACATACCCGCCTCGTGCATTTATTGACCTGGGGGGGTTAAGGCAGTTGAATCAGGGTGAGATTTGGTGTCTCCGTCTTCACACCACCTTGTTGCAGATGGTGCCCAGCTCCTCGATCTCACATTGCACCTCGTCGCCTCTCTGTGAGGGGCAGGAACATGCTGGTGTGCCTTGCCCTTTTGTGTCCCCTTGCCCTTTTGTGTCCCCTTGCCCCACGCTGCCACCCCCACCTTATTTTGAGTCCCCCCGCCTTTCCCTCACCTTAAGAAACACGGGGGGCTTCCGAAAGACCCCAACTCCAGGAGGGGTTCCTGTCAGCAAGATGTCCCCGGGGACCAGCGTGATGAACCTGGGGGGGACGGCACGGGTCAGGGGTGGCTCCCTAGTTCCCGGCGGAGTGGTGCTACCCTCACTATGTCCCCATCCCGTCCCCCCCCGGCACCTACCGGGAGACCCAGGCAATGAGTGTGGGCAGCCTGAAGACGAGCTGGCTGGTGTTGCTGTCCTGCATCAGCTGCCCGTTGACACTGCAGCGGATTCTCAGGTTGTGGACATCTGGTGGGGACAGAGGGGACGTGTCACACTATTGGGGGGACATGGGGACAGTGCCATGGGATCCCCGCCACCCTGAACACCCTACCTTGGGCTAAACATGGGTGCTTTTGGGCAAATTTGGTGCCTGCTGGCTCCTGTGTTAGCCAGAAAAGAGCCCCTGTCCCGTCCCCATCCTGTCCCTGTCCCATCCTTGCCTGCCACCGCCTCCTTGGTGACTAGAGCCGGCCCCAGGGGACAGAAGGTGTCGAAGGTTTTTCCTAGCAGCCACTGCCTCCCGTTCCTCCTCATCTGCCAGTCCCGCGCGCTGACATCGTTGGCCACTGTGAAGCCCACGATGTGGTCCATCGCTGACGACTCCTGGGGGGGTGACAACAGCGACCTGCTTAACCAGGCAGGGGACAGGCACAGAGGAGGCGTACGGTGGGGGGGGCTTACCTCAATGTGCCGCCCCTCCTTCCCAATGATGGCGGCCAGCTCCACCTCCCAGTCCACCTCCTAGGGGGGGAAAAGGGGGGTGCTGGAATGGGACTGCACCCTCCGGGGTGGGATGGAGACAGAGCGGGGGTGGCAGTGATTCTCACGCTGCTGTCCTGGGGGTGCACGATGTCATCGAAGGGGCCGATGATGGCGCTGGGGAACTTGCTGAAGATGATGGGCTCCTTGGGAACGCTGACACCCTGCTCCCGACAGTGGTCGTGGTAGTTGAGCCCCACGGCGATCACCTTCTGCGGGTCCCCCACAGGCGCCAGCAGCCGCACGGTCCCCCGTGGCACCCGGTGATGCCCCGACTCCAGCGCCCTGACAGGTCACGGGGTTGGTGGCGGTGCCGGCGGTGGTGACAGTGCTGCCGCCAGCGCGGTGTCACCCACCTCTGTGCCGCCATCAGCGCTGCGGGGCCCATCTCCAGGAGGGCGCGCATGGAGCGGGGCAGCCCTGGCTCAGCCACGCTCAGGTCCAGCAGGGCCCCCCCGGGACCCTCCTCCAGCCCTAGCCGGGGCTCGGCCCCCCCGGGCCCCCGGAACCGCACCAGCCGCAGGGCTCCCACCGGCCGCATCCCCCCTGTGGGACGTGGGTCCTTGGGATCCAGCACCCCCCCCGGGTGGATCCCTGGGGGCGAGGAGGGAGGGGAAGGGGCAGATCCTGGTGCAGGAGGGATCCTGGAGGGAGGGGAGATCCCAGCCTGGGGCAGGGATAGGGGGCAGTGGATCCCTCCATGGAGGCAGATCCCCAGTGTGGCAGTAAATCCCCCCCAGCAGGGAATGGATCCTGGCATGGGACAGATCCGAGGAGACAGGGAGCAGATCACTGGATCCCATGCAGCCCCAACCCGAGGATCCCCCCCCGATCCCCCCACCTGCACAGGGGGATCGCTGGAGGATTCCCTGCTGTGGTCCTGCACGGCCCCAGCCGTGGGGGATCCCCCCCAGTCCCAGGGATCCCCCTCGCTCTGATCCTGCTCAGGCCGATCCCAGGGGACACCCCCACACACACACCCACAACCCCACACCCATGGAATCCTCCCCCCTCCCGCCCCC
>VYZM01006705.1:13537-24941 GCA_013398915.1 Dromas ardeola
GCGGGGCCGCAGCGCCCTCGGCGGGCAGGGAGCGGTCGTGCAGCCGCTCGGGACAGCCTCGCCGGCAGCCGGGCCGGGACTTGCGGGCCCTCGGCCTGATCCTCCCCTCGGAGAGGGGCGGCCTCACGAAAAGCCTCTGACAAACAGCGTTTTACGAAAAATGCAGCCTTGTCTCGGCTTCGGGTCACTCTCCCTTACCCCCCCACCTGCTTCTCCGCAATCCTGGCAAGAGCTGTTTTATTATTATTATTTTTTATTTTTTAAATTCAAGCTAATCTATCTGCCAATTTACACACAGCAGGGTTTGTGCTCTTTTAGTTTTCTCTAGGTGCAGAAATGGCTCCCCCCGATCCCAGTAACGACGCCGCACTGGGCTTGGGATGCCGCAACTCCAGCAGAGAAAGAACGAGCCACCGACTGAGATTGCAAGGAAGGATGGCAGCCTTTGAGATGAAAAATAAGAAAAACAACACGGGGAAACAGCAGCAAGAAGTTAGATTTGACTTAAGCTGCTGCAGGTGGTGGTCTATGGTTTTGCAGTATGTACTTTTTGCGAATTCACAAATAATTCCCTAATGCATTGTTAACTTTTCTGTTAAACTTCTTTTATTAGTAAGATTTAGGGATTTATTACCTCCAGGCTTTACTTCCTTTAGCCTTTCCAGTTACTTCTCCATTTCAAAAAGAGGGAGTAATAAACCGAGACCACCTCAACTATAAGCTTTTTCTTGCTTTTCAGTATTTCATAACATCAAACACCTCACTAATTGGAGAAGCAGAATAGCTTATTTTTACAAGTCCAAACTCCTTCCAAAGTTTTTGTATCATCTGTTTCCTGGCATTATGAGAAGTGAGAAGTGTTCTGCACAGCACAGTGAGTAAAATGTTCCAATTTTCAAAAGAAACAATTGCACAAGAATAGACAGCGGAATCATCTTGAGGTGGTTTGGGCACGCGTTTCCCTTTTTGCACTCTGAGTTTCTTAATACTTTGCCTTTCTGCCCCAAGTGCTTCCCTCCCCTAGCAGAGCTGCCATCATGTGAAAATAGTGGCATTTTCTTTAACACTCAATGTCAGTCTTAACTTTGCAAGAAATAGGTCAGCAGTCGAGGTACTTGCCTGATGATTCCACCGACTGTTCAGGTCAAACACGCAAACTAGGTAATAATGCTACTGCATCCTTCCTTTGCAAAGAGTTTAAAGTGGGCTGAGCACTATGAAAAACAGCAGCGTCCACTGATACACAAAACATTTGAGTGTGAAACATCTCAAAAAAAAAAAAAAAGAAAAACACTACCCCAAAAACCACAGCACACAACAACCCAAATTATAGTTCAGTATTACAATGTATTATTATGTGCAAAACTCACCATTTACAAAATGAAATACAAACATGTGCCAGGGGTTTCAGATACATGGCAAACTGACAAAAATGCTACAGATCTCCGTCTGTACAATACACATGCTGCTCATGACATTTTTGTAATCATCTGCCTTATGTTACGCTGCTCACACTGGACTTGGGGTGAACCCCAAGTCCCTCTAAAGAGAGTAGCCCTCATTGACTTAAGTAGGGTCCAGAGCGTCACCCACAGCATCAGCTATCTTGGACAAATCCATAGAACAGACACGTTTGATACCATTTTATCTTTGCACACATAGGACTGACTTTCACCTACTGAGTAACTTAGAACCACAAAATGCTACACCCACATTCTTCAGTCCAAGATACATTTTGATGTTGGTGACAGACTGTACAAAATAGTTAGTGTTCTCCTTCACCTTACCGATATACATTTAATCCTCTGCTAACACAAATAGTATCTGGGATAGGTGCTGTCAAATCCCTCTGCAAATCTACAACACTGCTTACATAAAAGTTCCTTACCAACCTCCTTCGCTTATTTTCTGCAAGGAGCCTGAACCAGCAGACTAACACATTTAATCCTAAATTAGGTTCTCTACGTTCTTTCTCTGCCCCTTCTCTACATCCTTTTCTTTCAATTTCCTCTTACAACCCCCTAGTTCTGTCTAAAAGAATGCATATAAACAATAATCCAGATAACAGTACATCAAGTTCAGATAAAGGCACTGAAACATTGGCCAGTGCCAATGTTACAATATTCTTATAGATAACAGAAGTTTCATAAGAACTCTCCTGTAACGGTAAAAGAAGAGAAACCACAGAGACTTTTAATGCAATACTCTAAAACCAGCAAGAGATTTATTCTTGTATATTAAATGTTAAAATCACATGCATAATTATAGAATACTTTATAGTTAAAAAAATATTTCAAAAACCAACCCTGACAGTTTACCTGCAACTGCTATAAAATTTCTATGATATATATATAAAAACATGGCAATTTTCTGTAATCAAAAAAATTAGGAAAGGATGCAATCATCCAGGTAATTACGAGTTAACTGATGCCCTGCATCGGACAGTCTTGTCAAACTCATGCTGGTGAAACTGAGTTCATACCAGCCAGTTTACTGAAATACTTGTCTAGCATACATATATTTAAACCAAAATTACATTTGGCTAAAAGATGAGTGTAAGAAAATATATTTTTGCACACTACAGCAAAGACCTGCAGAGGGCCACAGTATAATACGCTTCAAAAGAGTCTGTGGTACAAGAGATTCAGCCTCATGGGCTGCTTACTCAAACACGCTGGTGGAACATTCCGCATAACTGGCCATATGCATGGTTTACATGGGATTTTGTAAGCAATGCTAGAAGTGTCTGCACATGTTTTAAAAGGCATTTGTGGTCTAAGACCTGTTTCAGCTCCTAAGGAAGGCAGCCAACAAAGATGTTTTCAACAGTTAACAAGGAACAGAAATTAAACGATGAGTTGCTGGTTTTAAGAAGCTGAGTCATCGTTGTTTTGAAAAATGGCACCATATGGATCACTGTTAATGCGCTTGTAGACAAAGTGGAAGACCTGGGGTTGCGGTCGGCTGTGCAACTCTGCCTTAATTTTCTGGGGGTAGGTATCCTCTGTCAGTTGCTGCCAGGTGTCATCAACAAAAAGAAACAGGCTATATTCTTCTGGATTGTCCACTTTAAACTTTTCAGCACAAAGCTGACATACATCTTCAGTAGTGATATACGGTCTTACTAGTAAGGTCTTTCCTGTACATCCACTGTTAACTTCCTGGAATGCAACACGAAGGTAGTTCTGTAGAATGAGAAAACAGAAATCAGAAACTCAAAAAGCAAAATTCATCCTCTGAAGAGTCATCAACAAAGAGCAAGCCTCTCCATGTTCTAGTTGTGAAACACACCCCGGCGATTCCTGTACATTATGGCCACCTTGTGAATTGCAATGTTGGTGGTAAAACCATGGCAAGCCAGTGGTGGGCATAACAGAAATTCATAAGCCAACATCCTCCTTTCCTTGGTTTACATTCTAACCCTGCAGTCAAGAGTGAACCAGTACAGCCTTAAAGCCACATGGAAAACACCAGTGATTTTAATGGGACTCGATGTTGGGCCTTACTTGTAAACAAAATGTTGCGAAGCAAAATAAACGTCTGAGGTAGCACACCTGAGAGATGCTGCTGCCACTGCTGGGTCAATACCGTGGAACAGAAGCTTCGACACAGCATGTTAGTCAAAAGGAAAAAGGAAAAAAAAAAAGCTTCTGCCAGCAGCACACAAGGGTGTTGGATCCACAAGTTACTGCACGATAAACTGTTTGCACTCTCACGCTGCAGTATGCAAAAGGTAACCCATCCTCAGACAGGACATTTTTATCGCGTTAACCGGTGGCAATTTGGTGTCTGAGCCTAATGTAACCAAGTTCCAAGTTTCATGTGACAGCATTTTCTTTTTTTTTTTTAAATAAGGCTTAGAGGGATGCAGAAAGAAAATTTACTCTGCGACATTAAATACGCATGACCTTGAGGCAAAAGCTAGATTTTTTTCTGTGTTGAAATTAACACATGTTCACTGATAACATGTATAGATTCTAGATAAGCCCTACAAGGCAACGCATTTCTACCTTTCAAAAAGCATTTAAAAAGTAAAATAAAAAGCAACAACTAGGAGGGGAAAAAAAAATCACAACACAAAACACTTTTGCACACATGAACAAAGCCGCCTGCTGTCATATGCTTTTTTAAAAAAAAAAAAAAGAAAGAAATTAACTGCAATTAAAGACTAAAAAGCAGTAAAGTTAAAGGAAGTGGAAAAAATTACAGTAAGAAAGACCTGTTTATTGACTGAGCTGGTATCGATGTTTGTATGCTGAATAAATTAAGCATGCTAAATCGCAATGGTAAAAATCTACATTTCATGAAAACAAACTGTTAAAAGCTAAGACTGAGAAAAATGTTCATATGACTTAAGTGCCAAAGAGCACTCTTGTTTTTAATAAAGTACTTTTTGATAGCTTGCAGACTGAAACACTGACACTTTGCAACAGCATTTAAACCATTGGGACTGAACCTGACTGAATAGAATTAATCCATTTTTGTTACCCAGCGTGAAGAAGTTACTAAAAAAATCAGCCCTATGTAATGCGAAACACACTACAGTTTTAATTTCTAATTTAGTTAACGCAGAGAAAACCTGTTTCTAAATGGATGTGCTTTTAGGCAGACAGGACTGCTTCAAGGAGAGGCTGAAGTTTGTACAAATGCCTTAACTCATACACTAAGTATCAAAATTATTTAGGCTGTATTAGAAAGTTGTATTTAAGCATAATCAAAATATGGGATTTTTTGCTTATCCATCCTTATGAGTGAGGGAGGATGAAGGCCTTCCAGGGCCCAAAAGCTGCTAAGGCTGTGAGACTGCATCACAGAAACACGGTGATCACATCCTGGTTCAATGTGGGAGAGAGGAGTTGTGCTAAAGTTGTGTTACACGGTGGTTGTAGGGAAGGTGCTTCATTTCAGGAGTGCAGGACGTGGAGAAAGAAGATGGAAAACTGGCATTCTGAGCAGGCAGCAAAACGCTTGACTTTGTGCCAAGCATAGTCTGGAAATGGTGTGATCTTACTGATTCGAGGCTCACTTTTGAAAGAGACAACAGAAGGAGAAGCACTGGACACACTCGGTGCCAGCTCTTCCCTTCCCACCCTGCATCTTCCTGCATACCAGCATGGCAGCCAGCTGTGCAATTAGCTTGGCTGAAGTTCATTTGGTGAGGAAGACAAGGTGAAACGGAATACAAGATCCTGCTGAAAGAATCTTCTGTCACGTAGTCATCCAGCAGAAATACAAGGTGATGAAGTGTTGTGTTTTGCTAGAAAGAACAAAGCCTCAAGCTACGTGAATCTGACACCTAACTACCGGTAAGCAGAATATAAAATGGATCCCAGTAAGATGGACTAGCTTTGTGCTCTGTCCATAGTTTGGAATTTCTGTTAATCAGTTCTCCTCTTCCTAAGAGAGGCTAATTGTGGAAGACTGCTTCTTTTCCCAGCTCCTTCCTGTTCAGTGTTGTGCTGTAGTCGTTTGCGTGGACACTGATAAAGCAGAAGGAGCCTCAACTGAAAGGTTTCATTAACTCCTGATGTCCCCACACCTTCACTTCTCATGCTCTTAACTACATCATATCTAATTGATGGTTGTCATTAGCCTCTCTGGCACCTTTGCACTGTGGTATGAACTGTAAACAACTGAACACAAAGGAGTAAATCCTTTCTTCTCGATTCCAACATCCTCCTTGCTTCAGTCCACAAACTGATGCATCTGAACAGACAATCAACAGCATACTAAATGAAAGACACGCAGGCCTGATTTTAGAAGACGAAGTAATCCCGACTGTATTGTTATTCTTCAGTTGAAGTGACCGCCCTACTCTGAAAGAGCAGTAAGAAATGGAGAGGAGGGAAAAAACACAAACAAACATGAAGACATCCATAGTACTGAACTCTACTCCTTGCTTAAACTTTAAAGCTGTAGGCAAGCTTTTCTCCCACCTCTCGTCTCTCTTATCTGCTGTATGCCACCATTAGCTACTGGGTGGCTGACTGCTGATTTATACCACTGGAAATCTGGATTTGTTCTTTTTAACAGTAAAGCATACAAAGAAGCTGAATCTAAGATATGATTCGGTTTGTCCTCGCTCTACATGACTAAAATAGAAGGGAGGGTGGGAAAGCTCCACTATTCAGTGTCGTCTTTAGACCATCATAATCAAGCTCTATTATAAAGTGCAAAGACTTCAAAACCGAGGCAAATTTGGCAGACATATTCTCAGCACTGCTTCACTCCACTTACCTTGTGTCCCTAAGGGAATCATTATGAATTACACCTCTCAAATGGGGATTCCCAACAAAACAATCATCCCCTATTTTTTCCGCAGCCCTAAGCTCTACCTGAAAATCATCAACTGAAGGTATCGTCCTGTTAGTTGTCCTCCTCTTATGCCACTGCCGGAGAGTATCTCTGGCTTCTGAACTTAGCAGTCGGGCAGCTTGTTCTTCTTGGAAGTTCTTGATCAGTGAAAGTGCTCCATAAGCGCTTGTCAAGTAATAGCCTCCTGTGAAGGACAGCAAGGGAAGAACTTCTCAGAGGCATCACAAACACCACACTAGTTCCAACTGGTCACAGTCAAAGTACAAACACAGTATTTTTCATTTTTATACACACACACATACATATATCTACACACACCCCCACATGTGTGTATGAAAGTCCCTGTACTCTATTGCCAAAATATTTATACATAATGAAAAACAGCTCACTGGCCTGCGAAGAGACATGCAGTGGTTGCATGTGCTCCATCCAGTGGTGCAATAGTATCTAACTCTGGGTCCACTACTGCTGCGGATAGCTGGTTACTTAAATGATTGGTGTCACTCCTTTACTCCTGAGTGCTTTTACAAAGTTGGAACATGATTTTTTTTCTAAACAATTTTGAAACAGGGATTTATTTCCTTCCCAAGCTTCCAAGTGTGGATGAAATAAACATAGCTTTTTAAACAAAGTAAAAGACAATATACCACTCTTCAGGACCTTAAAAGCAGCCACCCTTAGTGGTAATAAAGCAATGACTGAGTGTGCAATTTGTATCCTGGAAGCATCACAAAGAGTTTGCTTTTGTTTTTAGAAGGATGACCGTGTTTGTCACGTTTTAGTATTCCCCATAACATCCAACCAGTTCAGGAGGTGATGTGTACAGTGCTACATAGTTCACCTTTATTACATGAGTGGAGAAAAAATTAAAGCCACGACAGTTGCCAATGTACAAAAGAAGCTGCCGGTCACAAAGGAAAAGGCGTCTCAACGGGAGGCAACAGTCCTCAACCACCAGTAGAAACAAAAGACATGCTGTCATTTCTCTCTCTTGCCTTTTTTTTTTTTTTTAAGTAAACTATTTGAGTGGGAGTGTCCAATTAAGAGCCAGCACAGTCTATTAATGGAGTCATTCAAAGACACATCCTATCCTCACAGTAGTATTTTCGGTATTACTGATAGCATCCTCTTGGCTTTTAGCTCCGCAAAAAGTTTAATACATAAAACATGCGAGACCCCTGAGACAAATTGGACAATGCGTTACATTTGAACTGCACAACCCCAAAGCACTAAACAATTTTTCCTGCACAGTAAAGTTCAGCTGGTGCCAAAGACGGGCCAGCCAATGGATGGACTTCTTTTGCTGCATTAAAAACAACACAACTTAATAGCCCAGTAAATGTTTCTGCCCTTCAAGCATGTTAATGGTCTCCAGCTTCACATCTCAAGAATGTTCCGTGCTAAGATTCCTGAACAATGCACTAGAGGATGCTCTGTACACAAAGCAGGGAACAGACTAGTGCCAAATGGGAGGAATCCTGGCATGGTTCTCTCATGCATACCGGCATGTAAGAGGATCCAGCAATTTCAGCAAGCCAAGAGATAGTAGGAATGGAAAATATACACATATAAACTCACAGATGGGCCCGGTCACAAGAACCTTTAAACTTCCTCATAAGCCAGTCGATTCTGGGGCCTACCGAGGGCTTGCAGAATGCCTCTTTGTTAAAAACACCACCATGAAAACAGAAAGGAGGGAGATTTCCCTGCTTCTAGCGGACTTCAGCCGTCATTCAAGAGTACCTTAGGAAACATATTCCTAGGGCTCATAAAAATACTTTGTGAGAAGCAAATATCGGGAAGTAAAGATCATTAAGGGGGACAATATTCTCAAAAGCACTTCCCCCAGAGGGGCAGAGAATTCCTAACCCAAGTCCCATTACATGTCTCGTAATTTAACTGAATGCTGCAGCCCTATAAATACTCTCAGGATATTTTCAGGCACAGAAGGATAACGACATTTGGCATCTGCACAGCGTGTTTGCTTGCTAAGTCATGATGCCCCCCCCTTTTTGATTGAAAACAACGTATTCCCGCATAAGCAGTATACATCAGTAGATTCCCAGGTCACTCAGGCCTGTACTGTGCAAGCTAACCATCCTTCTCTTACTTGCAGGTGGAAATAATTATGAGATACTCTTGTTACACTACTGACATCGCTGACTTTAGGACTCCCCTTGAAAGGATTTCTACTCAAACAAGGTTAACAGCAACTGCGTATGAGGAAGAACCCTCCTTCCCTACCCCTTCACTCAATTATAATAAAAATAAATAAATAGATTACCTTCTCCATGCAGCAAAGATGGATCCAGTAATTCCATCATGTATTCAATTTCAGTATCCAGCTCCAGCATATCACACTGGGCTAGTACATACGTCAACACAGGCAAGAAGTCATCAGCTCCATACAGCCTCCCTGGGTTGAAGGAAACACAGACAGTGATAGAGAAACCACAACCTTTTACCAGTTTCAGTGTCTGAAAGGAAAGCATTATTTTGTTGCCTTCATTGACCAGTACAGTTGTATTACTCTAGAGCCTCCTGTTACCAATATGCAGCAAAGAGAACATCCTCTGACACTCGTTGGGACAGGAGAACATCACCAGCTTCATCCTGTACTAACAAGCACAAATCTGATGATGTACACCTTGAGGCATGCAAGGCTCATTTAAAGGCTGGGCTCACCTTGGCATCAGCTCAACTGGTGAACTCACAAAAGGCTGCCATTGCCAGTGTGACCTGACCTCCACCTGTACCTCTATCACTGGCTAAGAGATGATGAATAGGTATTTTCTTTATACATGCAGGCATGACATCCACTTTCTGGAGGGATCCAGCCACAAATACCAGTTTCCGAGTCTGAATCCCAGCAGAGAAGCCTGAATATAAAAGCCTATTAGATTTGACATGACAACTCAGCTCACTTCCTTGACAGAGCAGAGTTAAACACATCAGTGAGCAAAGCCTCATATCATTCCCAACTTGCCGGTGAAGCATCATCGGCAATGGCAGCACGCAGCTAGCGCACAGGGACTAGGATGTACCTAGCTCTGTCTGTGCTCCTGTCACTCTTACTGCATTTAAACTTTCTGTTTAGAAAATACCATGTGGCCAAATCTCTGGGTCCGTTCAAACTGTGTTCATTGCAGAACTGGTGTGGTGGTCACTTAAAACCAACAAAAGCAGGAACCAACTTAAGCTTTGGTGAAACTCCAGATGACTGAAGGGCTGATATCTAAAGTTACACCAGCTAAGACATACCCTACAGGTATTACACTATTACCTGGCTAGAGTACATGACAAAGCAGATACTCAAAACAGCTGCTGGCTTAATGCCATGTTTTACAAACTTCAACTGACAAAAAAAGACAACCCCAGGAGCACTTGCCACATCTTAGCCCGAGCCCCTCAGTGGAATAGTTAACCGGGTGCAGTCTCCCAGTATTTTTCTTCTGCATGTTGGACGCGTTGCTCAATGTGAGATAACACAGCATGGAGAAAAGAGTTTACAGCACTCCAGCCCAAAATTCCAATATCTATTTTAAACTGCAGGATTTTGCCCAGAAATAATAAGCTGGGTGGGAGCTTGGACCTAAATCTTGAAAAAGTACCTGGGGGTCTTTAACAGCCACAAGCTTTCACCATTCATCTCAAATCTCAAAGAAAGTAGGCGTCTTGATCATCACTGGGCCCAGATGCGCATTCAGTGCTTACTTAGAAAGAAAACTGCCAACAACCTGCAGCAGCTTATGCTTGCTTAGGGAAAAAAAAATCTCCCATTACCACCGGCATTGCTTCACCTTAGCTCGTGAGCTACCACAGCAATGTATGATAAGATGTCGGGAAACAGAGCTGCACCTATGAATTCATACCATCCAGCACAGCATTTTAATTGCGCCACTGACCACTCGGCAGGTCTTAACTGGTCTATAGTTATATTTCATTATCTAGGTTTCAAGGTCGCTTTTGAACTCTTGCTACAGTATAGAAATAGATGTTATTTCTGTTCCAGACACAGGAAAGCAAGTGTCCAAATGAGAACATTCAGAGGCATAGCAAGCCAGAGATACTGGATCAGAGGCTGCTTTCCTCCACCCGTTAACACAGAGCCCTTGTAATTGTCACATTGCATACATGCTATTGAATTAACTATAGCTAAATACAGGGTGATACCTCTATTACAATTTCAAAAAAAAATGCTCATTTAGAACCAGTGTCAAATTCATGGCTCCCAGGACAGCCAACTTCAAAAGCCCACAGTTAAGCAAAGCTGTTTTTTTAAAGCTGCTTCACAAATCCAGTGTGAAGCAGAGTTGTAAGATTGCTGCCAGATGCATCAGAGATACCAGAAAAGAAGTGGAGAGGAAGAATCCCTCTCAAAAGGGCTAGGAGATGCTATGAGAGCTCTAAGAGAAGGACACGTATCTGCAGAATCAGGTGGTCTGATGTCCTCCATCAAAAGACAATCCCAGGTTTGGAGTATCAGTGAACTTGAACCACAAAAAGCACCATACCTGAGTTATTCTCCATAACAGTATAAATCAATTTGCAAACTCTCAGCAGCAGCATGACTTTCTTTTCAGGTGAATACATTTTCTGCATGGTCAGGAACTTTACTTTAATCTTTTCAACGTCCACAAAGTCTGGTGTTGGAACAAACACGCCCAGTTCCTGAGGATTCCTCTGCCGTACCAACTGCAGGTTTTCCTTTAGCTGTTTCCAAGAACCATCTGCAGTATGAAACTCTTTCAACATCGCTTCAATGTGGCCCTTCAACGGCTTCAGAATGCACTTATGCATGGCCTTCTCCAGGACAACATCTGCAACGGGAAAACATAAGTCCAGCTGACTTCCTCCTCTAGAGCAGAGCCAGTATTAATATAACCATTCCCAAAAGAGACACTGTAGAGCAAAACCTACTTGCTAAGGCTTATTTATTATACAAGCTGAGTTTCCAGATGTTTGTTAACAAGAAAACAAAAGGCAGAGCAGAATCTGTATTCTATTTTTGTTTACAGCAATGTGGTAAATACAAAAAAAACCCCCATAGACTACAGACTGTCACCAAAAAAAAAAAAAAAAAAAAAAA
>VYZM01006705.1:24949-82405 GCA_013398915.1 Dromas ardeola
CGACAAGATGCTCACAAAAAAAAAAAAAAAAAAAAAAAAAAATCAAGCTGTGGCTCCAGTTTACTTTTTCTTTTGTTGGCCAGAAGTCTCTGAGTTATTTTACTTTGAGCTTATACTTTAACTCCCAAACTTAAACACAGTCAAAACCGTAACTTTTGTCTGTTTTGGCACGAAAGCCCTTCCTTTCTGCATAGTTTCCATCAGAAACTATAACTCAACCAAGGTCTCCAAAAACTTGGCTCCACTTTGTCAAGATCTTTATGAAGTTGGACAGATTATGGGCTTTAAACTATAAATGAAAAACAAGTCGTGTTTGTCCAGCTTCGGATTTCATCATGCAAGCTTATATACAGCTTTGTCATCAAGTTTGAAGTTCTTTGTTTGGCAATAGCGTGCACGTGGCACAGCAATCACTAACTTAGGGGTTTTTTTATTCTCATTCTACCCAAGTTTTTCTTTAACAGTCATTCCCTACTTTCAAAGTACAGACCACATAACAGAGAAAGCTCTTTGCTAAACATTTTCTCTGCAAACCTTTACTTTATAAGCTAATTTCCTCTCCTGCTCAACGTCCCTATAGCAACACAGCTTACATTAATAATTAGCTAACAAAAATTATTTGTACCACAGTGAACTCCCACAAGCACAAAAGAAACTGAGGACCCTTCAATCTGGCCACTGCACTGACATGCTTGCTGCCTTGATGGTAGGGCAGGACCAGAGCCTAGAGTAGGCAGATGTGCTAGGGGAGCACATGGACCAAGAGCAGAAAGAGGAGAAGCCATGTCACTGATAGATCACACATTTATACAAGCTAGCAGTGGACATTCCTGCTATTAGTGGTTAGTCATTCAAGTTTCACTAAACCTCATGTCCTTTCCAGGTTCTTTGTCTGTTCTTACGTGTTTTTCTTAGACCACAGTCTCTTTCTCCCCCTCCAACCCACCCCCCCTCACCTTTTTTCCTTTTGTCGAATTGCAGACTATTTCTAAGGCTTGGGATTTACACACACACACCTTCCAAACAAGCATTACCTCCTTCTGTTTTCTTGCTTTTGCTTTATGCTTTCATTTATTTTATCCTTGTGTTCAGCTGTTGTTCCTTTGGGGTCTTCATACCTCTCTTTCCAACACAAACACACCCTTCACACACTCCTCCTCTTATGGTGCCTTTGCTTCAAATGTAGTGTTTATGCTGTGTTCGTCTAGCATGCAGTTCCCAAATGTCCAACTCTGTCGGGAAGTCCCATCTCCCCTACCCCAATTCTGCTGGGGCTTCTGCAGCTTCGCTTGATATTTTGCCCTCCCGAGACACTGATGGAGGTGTCAAAGCCATGTCTGCATCATTCCCAGATGTGTCAGACACAGATGGGCGCTCTCTCACAACAGAGATTGCGAAAGCTGCTGGAAGGGAGAAAGGGTGAACGTGAGGAGCAGCATTTACCCTTCGATTTTCTAGATTTCCCTATGGCTACCAGTAAAGGCATAACCAGTCTGACACATGTTCTTGATGGCCTGTCACACAGCATGAAGGGTGGATACAGCTTCCCACCGGACCAGAGCCGCCAGTTATACGTAACAAATGGCAACATTTCAAATGACTGATCCTTATCTATTGTACTTGGTAAAGCCACGCAACCACCACTGACAGCACTACCAAACCCAGTCAGGAAAGCAGAAGCATCACCCTTCTGTGCAGGGGCAGAAACTGCCTCTCCCTGCCATCAAAGCCACCCTCGGAGCTCACGGGGCAGAAATATTTTTCCACCAAGAAAAAAAGCACAAATCTCACCCCTGGGTATGTTAGCTAGCTAAATTTCTAGAGGGTATAAATAGTTCCTTGCTAGCTTCACTGATGATTTTTATTTTTTTTTTTTTTTACAATTCAGCTTGCTTTATTTATTCTACTGCCTGTTCAGTTTTTTAAATAGCAAAACCACCAACTGCCTTGCTTGTAAGTGCAACACCTCTGCAGTTTGCATTCCAACCGCCTGGTCAAAATTAAAGCAGTCGGTGCTGCCAAACATTACGTGAAGCGAGAGAACTCTCTATCCCCATGAAATTTTAACTCCCACAGTCTTTCACTGAAGTCCTGCACACGAATAGCTAGTGTCAGACACCCTTCATCTCATTAAAGGGGGGTCACCACCACATTCGGTCAAGAGGAGGCTCAATAAATTGTAAAGAATTCAGCACGGACCCTCAGAGCCCTTGGTTTGATAATGAGGGAGCACCTAGCCTGGGATGGGAGATGGGAAAACTCAGTATGCTTCTGTGACTGATGCCATATAGGCTCCAGGCTGGAGCTGGTTCAGCTGCTGCCCGCAGCATCAGTGCGGAAGGAGCTGCAGCAGCAGCCCCTCCCCAGAGGCTACAGGAACTGGAGGGAAAATTCCTCCCCAAAGCCCCAGTCCTTGGTTGGGGTCAGGCTCGTTACTGGTAGGTGAGAAGTGGAGGCCTTAAGTTTTCTGCCTTCAACCTTTTAGTAAGTGCCACCCTCACAGCTTTCCGTACAGATAAGTCGCACAGAGTTTTACAGCTGTACAAGATGGCAAGGAGGTGTTCTTTCATATTTGCAATTCATCACAGGCTCCAAAAGTAGTGTCTACAAATTGATTTGAAATTTACTTGATCACATTCCACAAGTCCTCTGGGAACTTAAAATCGATTTGAAGCAGCACAGAGGAAGGGAGCTGGTACCTCCTGTGGCTGTGCTCAAAGCTCCACACAGGGTCCACGTACTTATTGCTGAAGGCTGTTTGCGATCAAGTAAACAAAAATAAAAATAGGGAGATTTAGTAAAGCCTCCTTCAGTGCTGTTCGGTGACTGTATTACAGCTAACAGGGGACAAATAAAGGAAACAAAGGACATATAGCTGTGATTCCAAAGAGATACTAACTGCCTCGGCTTGGTCAGGGTAGACCAAGAAAAACTGTCATTTTAATGCAGCATGTTTGCACTGAACTAGTCAGCAAACAAGGAAGTGACTAAAATATGACAGTGTGTCCAAGGTTTTTGTTGTTGTTGTTTTAAACCAAAAAAACAAAGGAAACCCAAAAAAAAACAAAAAAAAAACCCAACCGAAAAAACCACCAAACCAACCCAAAAAACCACACAACCTTTTCCCCTCCCTTACAAATTCTTGGCACAGGCGTAAGAATCACAGAATTCTGCCCTCAAGTTAAAAAGTGGCAAAGTCTAGCAAGCTGATGAGGCCAACAACATAGCAAAATTGATAAGGACTGGACTTTTTTTTTAAATGGTCAATAATAAAACTCTTATGTATCCTAATTAAAATAAAACCGAGATAAATATTTATATTATTATTAAAGGCTGGAAGGATAGCATTTCTTGTGATCTGGGTCTTCGCGTTCAGTGTCACAAGACACCTATAAGCATGTTTGGAATCAGACCATCCAACTATTTACCCTTTCTTCTGAACTGCTGTTACTGGCCCCTTTCAGGGAAAGGTGTTTGTGGATATGATCCCACAAAACAATTCCCAGCCAGCAGCAGCTTTTACTGTTTAACTTCTTATGGCCACAAAAAAGCATAGGAGGGTCTCACAGGCAAATTTAGCACCTAAGTTGTGAATTGAGGGCTGATCCTTTGCATTAACATTTCTGTATATTTCTCAGATCCAAATCGTCAACAAAAATTCCTGTTTACTTCAGCATAAGCAAAGCTGTTTCCAAGTATCCTCCCAGGATGCTTAATACTCCAAACAAGACAGACAGTCTTTAGATTTTATTTATTTATTTATTAAGTTTAGTATCGTTTGAGTTGAGGGCCATGTAGCTTTCCTGAAATGATACTTATAATTAGCCTTTAGCCTCAAAATGGGAACTGGAAATGCTTTGATAAATGAATTGTAAAAGCCAGCCAGCTAGTTTCGTTGTGACTCGTGGAAACACATCTGTATCCTGTGCTGACATGCTATTTTGTTTTGCTGCAAACCACACAAGTCTGCATCCAAAGAGGACAACATATTAGTCATCGCAAGTGTCCTTACGCAGCCTCTTCACAACCCTCGCTGCCTGAAATCGCAGGCACACTCTCACCTTTTCCAGACTGTCGGTTTACCTGTTACCAACTGCTGCTGCTCCACTGAGATTACGTGTCAGATCCAGTCCCTGGATTTATACACAAGGCCTGTTTATCATCTACAGTAGCCAAACCATTCATCAGTAGAAGGAGGACCGGAAAAACTCGGTAAGTGACTGAGTCTGGGAACCATTACAAAAAGGAGCAGTCCTGCGCAAGTAACATTGCCTGGGAGGCTTAAAGCAGAAGGCTGCTTTGGGACACCACAGCCTGTATGTGCAGGACACCTGACTACACTGCATTTACTTTGTTTTGGATTTTCCTAAAGTCTTGCACGTTCATACACTGGTATGACTGATACGGATCTATTTTAAGACAGCTCATGTCAGGATGGCCAAGCGTCCAGTTCTTGGTGAATGTTTACAATGACACATGCCTAGGCCACGGTGCAGACAAGGGCATCTCCTCTGAAGGAGCAAGACTTGGAAGTAAGAACTCACACAACCCACATTCTTTGATAATCTGCACAACCCTGGGAACAGAGGTAGGACTGGGGTGGGCAATGGAGAGGTGATGGTGGCAGAAGTTGCGCAACTAGGAAAGAAAGGTCTCCAGGGTAAACCTCCCCTCACTTACCTTCATAAAGCACACCAATGAATCACAGAACTACCTGTGCTAGGTTTCTTTTGTTTTAATCATCTGTGGGTTAATTAAAACTCACGCTATGGCTGTGTGGTAAACACATGTCTCCTCTTAAAGAACAAGTAATAAAGGAGCAGGGAATAAGTCACAAAGCAAATCAAAGGGATGGTTGGAAAATGGAGAAACAAATACCCCACCTCTGCTCAGTGCTTTTACCACTGCTTCTTATGTGCCCTATCCCCCAGGCCCCATAGTAAAAGAAGGAACACTGGGGGACATGCTGGTTGGCCCCAACTCAACACGAAAAGATACTAGGATGAATGACAGGGTAGGGGGATGAGACACCAAAACAAATGTACAAGCACCTAAAAAGTAACACAGTGCTAAAAAACAGCCAACCTGAGTTTTTAAAGAAGTAGTGGCATACCACTCTAATTCCTTTAAAAGGGTAATTGCATCAGTGAAGAAGAAGGGAGCAGGGCATGGGCTGTATCTTAACCTTTTTAAGACCCATAACCCTATTCCATGCAACTTTCCTATAAGCAAACAAAGGAAATACTGTCTTGCTGTAATTACCATAAGATGGGTACATGAACGGGTGCATAAAATACTGCACTGAGAACCCAATTATCAATGGTTGACTGTCAGACAAGACAGCTATTTGAAAAGAGGTACCATGGGGGCCAGCCCTGGGTTTTTGTCTATTTAGCATTTTCATTAAAAATTTGGATGATGAAGCAGAGAGTTCACATACAAAATCTGCATACGATATCATTGCGGGGGTGGGAGAAGGGCATCACCAGTCCTTTGAAGAGCAGGTTTAAAGTTATCTCTGTAAGTGGGAAGCGGGCCAAAAGCTAATGTGATAAAATCTCATAAGAACAAAAGTAAAACATTGCCGCTTAGCAAGAGGAATACAGAGGCAAAAGCGCCGCTCCGAGAAGCCTCCCTCAGAGCAGCTGGCACACCAGCTCCCGTGGGAAGGGACTACTCTCCTCCGTACAGTCTCCAGCTCTGTCTGCCTGTGACTCCTCCACACGGACACAAGTCCCTGTGACAAGGCACATCCTGCCAGCAAGGGGCCAACACGTTCTCTTCAAGCTTCTTTTAACATTCAACATTTACAAATCCGTTATGCCTTAGAAATACTAAAACAAATTACAGGCAGTATTGTTCAGGCACCATCCTCCATGATCAGTTTATAATTTATTGCCAAATTATTTAAACTGGTCACTTCCTGGGCTAGGCCCACATTTGTGTGTTGAAACTGAAGTTGTTCAGGAGTTAGATCCTGCCTGGTGATCCCCTGGTGAAGCGACGGCAGTCAACTTGACTCCTTTCTGTTCACAGACAGAAAAAGAAGAAATACAGACAAAAACTCCCAAACATTTACTGTTCAAGCAGCTGTGGACTATCAGGGTCTCCTCTGATCAGTCCAGGCATAGAAGACGTAAAAAAACAAAAACACTTTGCATTCATCCTTGAACAATAAAAAGACATGTGCCTTAATCTTGATTCTGTCCCAACACTGGGAATCCCATTGTTTCACGAAGGGTTAACAGCCTACAGTGCTAAGATTAGGAGGCACCTGTCAGGAATAATTAGAAATGCACATTCTCCCAGTGATTTAGCAGAAGTCAAACAATTTGATATACCCCCTGTCTGGAAAACTTAAAAGATCTCCCACATCTAGGGAGGCTAGACTAGGCGACCTTTAAAGGTCCCTTCCAACCCAAACTATTCTATGATTCAATGAAGCCTTTTGCTTGCAAGAGTCTAGGAAGTCCATGATACAGTTCTACAAGAAAAGCTACACCATCACAATGAGGAGAAAGACCCAAACACCAAGAGCTTCACTAAGCCTGGGGGGTGCTCCTCTAGCACCCGAAATTCAGGAGACAACAGGGGATAAGGTGAAGTCTGGCTGCCCCATAACAGGCAACCGGCAGCAGCAGTTCTGCTGGGTGGGAGAGGGAGGTGAGGACTGGCTCCAGCTCCTCTCCACAGAGCCGGAGGAGCTGAGAGGCCCAAACGTTTTCTGCTGCAGGCTCCCTCCCTGCCCCACCAGCAGGGTCCGAGTCGCAGGGTGAAGCTGCGGTTAGACAAGCGTGCCCAGCACCTCTTCCTGCGAGCCCCCGGCAGGGCACGGCTGCTGTGGCCCGCTCCAACTCCACAGTCACCAGGCCTGGTCAGAGCCTCCGACACCGACTCGCCACCGCCGCGGGACAGAACACGATGAACAGAAAGGAGTATTTTCCCCAATAGCACACATCCAGCCCTAGGCTGACACGTTGAGAGGAAAAATCTGCACCGCAAAAGTGCAAACCAGCAAGAGAGGATAAACGACTACTCAAAGTTAAAATTCAGGCTGCAATTCCGTACTGAAATAGCCAAGCAAAACTGCGGATAATAGGCAGGGCTACATCATAAGGAGTTCTCTATAGGGATGACTAAATCTTGCTGTCACATAGTTATCTGCTTAAATCAGCAACATCTGATGCTCCTGATGCACTGTGGTTGTTTGCAGGCTCGAGCAGTAGATGATTCAAAAGCCAGTTCTTCCTTTGTTAAAACTATCCCAGCTTTATAAATTAACTGCATTTAATCACATGATCAAAGCCAGACTTTCTGTCGCTGATGAAAACCAGGGTAGTTTAGTTATTACATTTCATAGCTTATGCTACTCCAAACTACTGAACATTTAAAAGCAGAAAGCGTTTTGCCAGTCTTCAGAGACCCACAGCCCAATTTAACCACACCCTTACAATAAAAAGTACAAGTCAAACCAAGCTTTCACAAAGATACACGCAAACTAGATCTGTATTTCTTTGTCAAATATCCAGCACTCTGCAGAAATCCAGGCGAAAACACGCCTGCGCCACTGCTCAGTTCACCGTTTTTCTTCCACATAACGCCCACATAATATTCGTTATTATTCTAGAGAGAACATTACACGTCTTTGAAAGAGTCTCAATTTCAAGGACACTCTTCGTAGTGTTGTATTTGCTTTAGCAGTGCTTGTTACTTTTGCTTGACTTTCTCTAAATGAAGCTGAGGTTATGCGAGAATGCTTCCTCTTCTTCAAGGACAGAAATGTCAACATAAAATCACCCTCTACTCCCAGAGAAAGAACTGTCTGCCAATTTTGCACTGGGCCAACTGTTGGGACACTGGGGTACAGGAGAAAAACAAGCAAATTAGGACTGAAGTGAGCTCACAAGGAAAGTATTCTGCCCTGAGGGATGTTTACATCCTAAATGGAGCTTATAGGCTCTTTTACAAATACTGCTCAGACTCAGCAAGATAGAGGGGCAGTGAGATTTTATGCAGCAACAATGATTTCACTTTTGTGGATACACAAGTCTGTCTGTTGTTCAAACATGTATTCAAACATATAGCTCATCTGCAACCATTTATAAACACGCACATGTAACACAGAGGTACAGAAATCCTGAGATTAGCAGCCCCTTCTCTCTCGCACACATTTGTTTGTTTGTTTTTTAAAACTCTTTTAGATCTTTTTATTTAGCTTCAAGCATAGGGACAGTGCAGCTTTGCTAGGAGTGAACGAGAATATTTGGAAGAATGAGATTTATTTCAAAATTAAGTTACTAAAATGTGTCTCTGCTCTTAACTGTCACTAGTTTGGAATAAGTTCCAGTTTTACAGTTACAATCCATATGGTTAAAATTGTCACAAGTTTTGGTCCAAGTATCAAGAACTATTTCAGCCCAATTCAGGGAAAAATTTATGTGCCAGCAAATAAAGGATTCCGTATTGTTAACAGTACAGCAGCTAAAAAAAAAAAAAACAACAAAAAAGAAAAAGGTAATAATCAGCAGTAAAAAGTCCACACTGCCACACTGCAGCTATTTTAAGGATCCCTTTTTATGAACAACTTTAAAGCACAGTTCTTCCAAGTTGCTAGGGTGATTGGAGGCAGAGGGGGGGTGTGTGTGTGTGTGGGGGGTTGTTTTGTTTTAAGACTCAAACACTCGATGACTCAAACTCTGCTAGCAAAGTCAACCCCACTTTTCAAAACTTGCATAAAGACTATCACAATAAACACAGATTGCACATTTTCACCTTTCCTCAAAACACAGGACAGTGTTTCTTACCTATTTGGTCCTCCGGAATCAGCGATTCAATTGGGGGATCAAGTTCGGAGCTTTGGGACAAATAGTTCTTGACTTGGGTCATGAACTGCCGAATCGTTTGCAGCATATCAGTGCTCGAAACATGGCACTCCTTGTTTTCCTGGAGAAAGCTGATATAGTCCTGCACTAGGCATCCAAAATAAGTGCGTTTGTCCCGGGACATCTCTGCAATTTTCTTAATCATCCTCTTTTCAGGGGTCATGAAGGAACTGAAAACTCCACTGACTTTCCGTAGCTGAGATTTCACAATCTTGGGGAGAACAAACGAACTGTTTCTTTTCTTCTTGGGCTTCAAGGGGGGTGCCATGCTCTCTTGGTCACTTTCCCCCTCAAAATCCTCCAGGCTGCTGTTAGTGTCCCCCTCATAGCCAAAGAGCGGCATGCTCCGATCGAAGTCCAGCGAGTCAGACGAGGAGGTGGAAATGCTCATGTCGCTCAGTCTCTGCCTGCCTCCATTCCACGGTATGTGTGACTCAGAGCTGGTTGCTACCGTCTTTTTGGCAGCTGCTGGAGCCGGCTCAGGCAGGATTTCACCTGTAACGCCAGCGGCTTCGGGCACACGCACCGAGCTGCAGCCAGGTCGAGTTACTGCTGCGGTCTTTGAGCTACCTTCCACCTCCGAGCAAACAGCCTGCTTCTTCAGCCGAGGAGGCGGAATAGGGGTTGGTTTATTCTGCAGCAAATCCAAGCCTCTCTCTTTCTTATGGTTGACTGTTTCTGGCATGCTCGCCTGCTTTATAGTCCTGGAAAGCTGTGGACTCGTCAGGATGCTATTAATAGAAGGAGGTGGCGGCCGGGGCGGGGGGGAGCGAGGCCTCACTGTGCCATTCACGTCTGGAGTTCTCGGGCTCTGCCTTTTCAGACTTCCACTGACATCCTGGCTGTGCACTTTTAAGAAGAGAGGATTAATGAAACACAGCGCTCCGTTGGTCTGGCTGCACTCCAGCTCCGAAGGCGTTCTGGTTCGTATAGAATGCACTCCATTTATAAGGCAGAGCTGACGCGAGTCTTTACAAGCACTATCCGAAGGCACAGGCTTACGGGGAGGTGAAGGATCCAGGGGGTTGCTGTTAGCTGGGGAGCTCCAAAAGTCTGAAAATCATCGAGTTAACATAAGAATGCAAAACGGCATGCAGATGGCTTTCAGAACCACCAGTTTCAAGTATTAAGAAATTTAGACAAGCTTTTATTAATTCAAGGGGGAGAAAAAAAATATTCCAAGTGAACCTCTTAAATCGCCACCAGGCATAACTGCACGCTACGCTCCTGGGGCTGCTCTTACTCGCTTATAAATATCACAACCAACACATAGCTTCAAATCAGCTAACTGAACTAAGCTTAAAAATAAACTGAGAATGAAAGAAAGGAATGAAGACTGCAATGCAGTAATTCTTACCAACTTGAGACTGAAATGAACATGAACTACTCACTAGCATCTCAGGAGAAAAAAGCCTAGATTCTCAGCTGGTATTAATAAGCTCACTCCACTAAAGACAACAGTTAGGCTGATTTACACCAGCTGATGGCCACTTATAGCAACTCAACAAAAATTTTGGTTTCTTTTGATAGAGAACAAATGAAGATACACATGAAAAAACAGATCACGTTTTGCTGTGGTGGGTGCACACATAATCTTTAGCTACGCAGACCAAATGCTCGTGTCTCTTTAAGAGCACTGGCCTGGAGCCCTGCCTTTGCAATGGTGAATTTTCCTGAGGTTTTAGACTCTCAGCAGCACATAAATAGACCAAATGCGCAGTCCCACACCAGCAGTGTGGAAAACCTGTGCTAAACCAGCAAGTTTTGGCTGCAGCCTCCACACTTGTCCCAGCAAAGTGTCAGCATCTTTGTGGAACTGAGTCAATGGTAAAGCCCATCAGGCTCCTGAAGGTATGAAGATTGAAACCAGACAAGCCCTTGACAACAGCGATCAGACTGAAATTTAAAGGAGGAATACCAGAGGAAGGAGATTTTGCTAAAATTTGCCAGTCTTGACATGGACCCTTTTTCAGTAGTGTCAAGATGCCACATTTGGGCTGTTGAGCAATGACACCTGGGCCCAACTGCATGAATGCCAAGCACTCCACAACAGGGTTCATGCCCAACAGCTGTGTCTTGCCTATGGGGCAGAAGACAGGAAATGGCTCCTGGTGACAGGCCACTGCCAGAGAACATATGTAGGCACAGACATATTTCTCTACATAGTCATGCAATGCTGTTGGTTTTTTCCTGCTCCATGACTCCATGGCTTGCCTCCAGATCCCCCACCGGACTGGCCAGTGTGCCTGGCACGTGGGCTGTTGCAAACACACATGATGTAAGCACTGCTGCAGGTGAAACACAAGAGAGACTGGGAGGGGGAATCTTATGTTCAGCACGTGAAACCTTACAGGTTGGCAACAGCCTTGATACCTTTACCACCAGCCCTTCCTGATGTGGTATCCTGGGCTACAATGCTGTTGACCTGCCCTGTGCAGTTCTCCCTCTGAACCTACAGCACAACAGAGCTCTACAAACCTCTGTGTTCAGACCAGGGTGTTTTGTGCCTATGTGTTGTTTAAGGAAAGCTCACACTTAACAGGAAGGGCCCTTGGGAGTTTAAGACACCTCTTGGGTCCACAGCGTTGAAGGGCTGACTTCCTGGTGTATTCTTTTTTGCATGCGGACACTTAAAACTCCATCAAAATCTCAGCTTTGTCTGGTTTTTGCTCACAGAAACAGTGATCTTAATCTGGTGTATAGCAGGTAATTGATCCCAAATACACCAACCACACAGTCAGACACTGATCCAGTCTTCTCCTCAGCTTTCAAATGTATTAGCTTAAAGAAACAACACACACAATGTAGACAGACTGTTCAAGAGCAAGACTAATTCTGCAGCAAGTAGCCCATGGTGCTCTCAGGTACTGAGGACAAAACCAGTGTGGTTAGTCTGTAAAGCTTGGTCAACACTACCACTATCATCTCCTGTGAAGAAACTCACCTAATGTTACTTTAAGTCTTCCAAGCGTCACTGGGAGACCGTCTTTGCTACGGTGTATCCCAATCAGATCTTTTTTCTTCCTGTCCAAACATCTAATCAACGGTTCCATGTTTGCCTCTATTCCCATGAAAATCCATACTTTCATCTTATTACCTAAACTTGCATATAAGCAGTGCAGAAGTCACTTGTCTCCTCTCTAAAACAAATCCCTTAATTGCATCCCTACTGCAGTAGAACAAAATGCAAAGCAGAGCAATACTTCCCTGTGCATGGCTTTGCTGCAAAGTCCCATCAAATAGTTCTAGAGAGTCTCATGCTAACACTCTGAGTTAGTGAGGATCCGTTTCTAAATCAAAGATGATTCAAAAATCTACTGGGACAAAGACTGCCGACAGCAACCCTCCCTTCCTGCAAAAGGAAATGAGGCCATTCAGGGCTTCACAGGAGTTGCTCAACGATTCATCTGGGTGGAGCTCATGTTTCTAATCCCGCCAGGCTTTGCATCTCCTGCAAGCTCAAGGTATGTTTTACAATGAGCTTGTATTTGGTCGGAGCAGTCAAGTGATGCAAGGATATGTCATTGCATTTCCTTTTGTTATTTTAAAAAAATTTCACCAAACCAATGAGCATGGATACACTCTGCAGATACTATGCATACACTCCTTTTATTAATATGCTACTCCACCAAGCCACTGATCTCAAAAATCACCATTCTAAAAATCACATGTCAATCTGAACATAAAAGTTTTATTAACAGTGAACCTCAGTTCCTACACTCTTCTGGCAACTCCAGCAAACTACCAAGCTAGTGCCTGCTATATGAGCCTGCAGCCGACGTTAGCCCTTGGAGGAGAAACTACATCAAACCTCTGTCTGAGAATTTTAAGACTTGCTTTGCCCAAGGGCTGTTCGGAGAGGGGAGAGAATAAGAAAAGAAACAGCACTAACACAAATCACAGAAGGCAGGAAGAGCACCAAGGTCACCATTTGGCAAGTACAACTCTACTCCGTGTTCTACCCCTCTACTCTGCTCTCGTGAGACCCCACCTGGAGTTCTAGAGTACTCCAGCTTTGGAGTCCTCAGTACAGGAAGGACATGGACCTGTTGGAGCAGGTCCAGCAGAGGGCCACAACGATGATCTGAGGGCTGGAGCACCTCTCCAATGAGGACAGGCTGAGAGAGTTGGGGTTGTTCAGCCTGGAGAAGAGAAGGCTCCAGCAAGACCTTACAGCACCCTTCCAGTACCTAAAGGGGGCCTATAGGAGAGATGGGGAGGGACTCTTTATGAGGGAGTTTAGCAATAGGACAAGGGGTAATGCTTTTAAACTGAAAGAGGAGAAATTTAGATTAGATATTAGGAAGAAATTTTTTACTGGAACAGGTTGCCAAGAGAAGTTGTGGATGCCCCATCCCTGGAGGTGTTCAAGGCCAGGCTGGATGGGGCTTTGAGCAACCTGGTCTAGTGGAAGGTGTCCCTGCTCACGGCAGGGGAGTTGGAACTAGATGATCTTTAAGGTCCCTCCCAACCTAAACCATTCTATGATTCTATGATACTAGGTTTGGCCTTCCCAATAAGAGAAGCTGCTTTTCTAAATGAAATCTATATCATCACTGACCAATATGAACAACTTACTGATACAGACTATTTCTTCAAGCTTACAGCAATGCTACAGGGAATGACATCTGTGTAGAGAACTACTTACTCAAACCAAGCTGAGCAATCTCTTCAAGTTCAGCTTCTGTCTTTGCTGCAGCAATAGCATGAGGCAATTTCAGGGTGAATGGAAGGACATCCCTGTCGTCAAAAAGCAAAACAATTACAGTTTTCACCACAACATCCATAGTTTTAACAGCATTTGTTTTCAACACTGGCAGTGGCTGGGCTCTGATTCTTATTTTCTTCTTGAGCTGTGGCAGGTAGCAACAGTCTTAAACACAGAGCGCACAGTGTAAACATTACCAACCCCAGGGCTCCTTTACATTGGAAAGTGGTGTGAAGTGCAAATGACAGTCAAGTTCCCAGGACTCTCTTTTAGGTTCATTTTCACAGAGTCATCCAATATTTTCTCCCATTACAGCAGCAGCTTTTACACCTGGTCTTTTAGAAGCATACCAGTGAGATGCAAAAGTGTTATCTGCCCTTAACACTTCAACAAAGCTTCATATTTTCTGAATTTGCTGTTGCTTGCTCTTAAAGTTGAATTCCAGTTCTCAGAATAAAAATGTAAATTAGTACTTGGGCAGCTACCCTGAAAATTTCTAAGCTGGGATGTTTTGGTCTGTCCTATGCTGAAAACATACTTCATTTAAGAAAGTCTTTATAATTTATTCTCATATGTGGTTTCTCTTCACTGCATACTAGAACCTCAATGGATGTTTACAAAGGGAGATGCATGAATGCAGGAACAACAACATAAACCAAATCCAATCTAAAAAGCTTTTATACAGAGATTTTTAAGGGACAAAACTACTTAACCACATGCACATTGTATGAGTACTACCATCAACCAATACCATACCTCTTGCCTGCCCAATTGGTACTGATACACCCTCGAACAACAGTGCATGCTAACCTGCAAAATCTGTAGAAGTACCTATGTAATTAAGAGTAAATGAGAACAAATGGAGCACAGGAATCCTACACACAACTGGTGTCACCATTTTTTCATTCTTTTTTAAGGCTGTGAACAAGCCAACCATCTGTTGTAGCACAGACAGAGTGGGTTTTTATCACATAAATATTCTCGATGTTGTATGTTAACTTGTTGAAAAAAACAGCATCTCAGAACGCCACTCAAATTCAAATCAAGCATGTGCACGAGACTGATACACTAGCTAAAGAGTATTTTAAAAGGCACTTTCAACATCGTACCACAGATAATCTGGACTCTAGAACATCATGGACTCAATACAAAGATAGGTAACCCTTGACTCCTCATACAAACTGACTGGGTATCTATTGCAAGAAATTCCCTCTGGATTTAGGAAATCCTCCTGGTTTTGCTGTAATATACCAAATGATACTCTCTTTCTCACGATAGCTACCTATCTGCTTCCTTAAGCTGCCTGTACCTTTTCCTCTTGCATCCCCAGCAATCCTAGATTGCTGCGCGAAGATGACAAGGATGCTGGGTAGATGCTGCCACTTTAAGAAACATTAGGCAAACAGAAACACTTAGGATGTTTCGTCACCAAATGGGGAAATAAGCATCAGCTTCCGAAAGCATACCCGCAATAAAAGAGTCAGCTTCATTTGCTGAAATCTATGGGCAGGTTTGCAGTTGAAGTTGTATTTATTGCTGATATCTGTGGATGGGTTTGCAGCTAAAGTTGTGTTTAAGAAGATGCACTAGGAAAGCTTTAACACCACGTCTAAGTTGCGATGGCCACTCTTTTCACTTCCTTCCCCAAAGGGCAACAAGAAAAGGAGCAGAATAAATGAGTGAAGAGCCTGGTTATGAAGTTTTGTATGTGCTTCCTGAATGGGAGGCCTGACTGCATCAGGATACTAAATTCACACTTGCAGTTGAAAATATTATTTTCAAAACCATTTGCTGACTGAAAATACCATTAAGAAAATTAAAACCACTTTGCAGAGAGAGACTCTCAGTTATGAGACTCATCAGCAAGGCAACAAGCTCCTGTGTGTTTGTGGGCTTACTATTAGCAAATGTGAAGCAACTTGGTGCCTTTGGTGAAAGAAAAGGGATAAACTAATGCAAAGAAATCTACACTTGCTGCGTGCTCCCTGTAGGCACTTAAATGGAATTTACGAGAGCCTGGCTAGTGCGCAGAACTGAAAGGGTGACAAGATAAAGAATCTCTCATCATTAAACTGCTTTTAAATGCAGTTTCAGATCATTTCTCATCTGAGTGCTGACTAATTACTTATGCGGTATAAACGCTTCTTTCATCACATGCATGTACAGTTTGGCAAAATGGAGGCCTGTAACAAAGAGGGTCTAGATGATTCTCCACCACAAACCACCACTGTCAGCACTAATTGGCAACCTCATTGCAGTGAAAGGACCAAGACCATCCAAGTTGCCTCTCTCACCTTCCTTCAGAAAATGCACAGGTGTGCAGTTTGGTCGTGTCCTGTCTGGGGATAAATGTAAGGCTTGAGCATCAGTCTGGAAGTTTTCACCAGTAAAATAAAGTCAAATTGAAAACAACTTAAAAGATAAAAAGCACCAACTCTTTTTTTCTCTGCATGCCACCTGAAAACAAGTCGGGCAACCATAAACTAGAAAGCTGATGAGGCTGTTTTTGTTGTTAACAACTTGTATTCGCATCTCTCAGTTGTCATATTCTACAGTGTGATCTGACTTTTTTCCATTATGCTCCAAAAATGCTTTTTACTAGCAATTCTGAGAAATGGACATTGCAAGATAGTTTATGGTGCTTATTAAATGAGTTACAGAGCAGTTGAGAACGCATTACAAGATATCAGCTGAAGTTCAACTTGGCAACATCTTACCATGGTGGGTAACATAACACCAATAATCAGTACTAAATAAGACAGAGGGACTTGCTTCCAATTCTCATCTCTTATTTCTCCCATTACCTTCTAAGACTACCCAGGAATATTTGTAGATTGGCAACATAAATATTGTGCTGAACCAGTCCTTGAGACTCTCTTTCACAACAGTCTAGCAAATGTGACTCAGAACATAACACCATCTTACCTGCTAATACAGTAGAAAGCAATGAGCCTGAATAAATCAGCAAAACTTATTCCAGACCCCTCCAAGGAAAACGCTGTGAAGAAAGTTAAAGAGGGGGGAAAAAAAAATATCACACATCTATCCACCATTTCTTAGAAAAGCTTAATAAAATGCATCTCAGATTTTTGCATAAAATTAGTAAGTTTGCACCATCAAACTAGCTACTGTTTGGTTAAAAGAAAACAACTGTGTAGGGGAGTGCATGTCTCTCCTAAAGGCATTTTCAAGAATATACTGACGGTCTTGGTAGTGGGTTTGGTTTTGTTTTCCAAACATATGGTCTAATTGGTGAGGCCGCACCTGGAGTAGTGTGTCCAGTTCTGGGCTCCCCAGCTCAAGAAGGACAGGGAACTGCTGGAGAGGGTGCAGCAAAGGGCTACCAAGATGATTAGGGGACTGGAACTCCTCTCTTATGAAGAAAGGCTGAGGGATTTGGGTCTCTTCAGGCTGGAAAAGAGATGACTCAGGGGGGATCTTATCAACGCTTATAAATACTGAAAGGGTGGGTGTCAGGAGGATGGGGCCAGGCTCTTTTCAGTGGTGCCCAGTGCCAGGACAAGAGGTAATGGGCACAATCTTGAGCATAGGAAGTTCCACCTAAACATGAGGAGGAACTTCTTTACTTTGAGGGTGGCAGAGCACTGGAACAGGCTGCCCAGAGAGGTGGTGGAGTCTTCGTCTCTGGAGACATTCAAAACCCGCCTGGACGCGTTCCTGTGCAACCTGCTCTAGGTGACCCTGCTCTGGCAGGGGTGTCAGGCTAGATGATCTCCAGAGGTCCCTTCCAACCCTACGATTCTGTGATTCTGTAATTCCTGGGAACCAGATTAAGTGTGATCAGAATTGCACAACATTTTTCTAACGGACAATAAATTGATAACTGAGGCTTTGTTTGCCCAGTGTACTAATATACCTAATTTTAAATCTCTTATTTCCTCCTCCTGCATTCCACCCTACACACTTGTTTTCTCCCCACATATATTAGCACCTAATGGGAGATGATAAATTTTCACTCACTTCAAGAAAACCATTTAACCCGAAAACACTTTAAAAGAAAACTCAAGACAATTCTGCTTCGTGCCATTGCCTTGCACGATGGGGGAGGAAGACACAAGCAATGCCTTTCATTTTTTTATCACTCCATACCATTGCTTTTTACTCATATAAATACTTGTTCACAGCAATAAAGACACAGAAGTGATTTCCACCTCACTTACATTAAGCTCTCTCTGATTCCACTGGCAAATCTTACCCAATGACTACAAAAATCAAGCAGAAGCAGCTCCTAGAGCAAAACGATCTAGATCTTTTGCATCTGGACACAACTGAGACCACAAAAGAAGGAAGGGCATTTATGAAATATAATGGTAGTATAAGACAGGTTCCTGGAGTACACGAACACCGATCTCTTGCAGTCTCGGACAACTTCTACAAAGGGGTGAATATGAAGTCTGTGATTGCTTCAGCCCATCCCCAAGTTAGAAAAGTCAGATCACAGAGGTGAATCTCAGGCTGGTGTGGTGCGCACACCATCACCATTTCATCATCAAAGAAACACTTTTGAAATTCATCTCCCAAGGAGAGTACTTCCACTGCTGCAGATGTTTCAGACATCTGGTCTGAAACAAAGCAGGCTCCCGGGCTTAGTGGGGAAAGCCAAAAGCCACACAGCAGCTTTGGATACCTCAGCAATGCCTCCCAGTGAGTAGTGAAGGTGTAATTTTGTCAGTACTCCAAGCTGTAAGGCCAGTTCCCCCACACCAAGGATCCAGTGCTACTGACTATAAAGACTGCATGTGAACCAGAGAAAAACTTATGTCAGGTACTGATCTTTTTATCCAACCTTTACACAGAAGGACAGGTCAACCTGGTCTTTTATGTGCCTGGAAAAAGGGATTTCTTTTAGAGGGACACTAACAATGCAGACAGTAAGCACGCCGGTGATCTAGGGGCGTGCTAAGAGAAGATGAGTCGTCAGATCCCTGACTACAATTAAAACCTCAGCTATCACTGGTGAATAAAAACATTAGCAGATACTTCCCCCTTGTGGTAAAATTTTATTAATGAAAGACAATATATTATTATTTTCTAGATGGGAGAGAAGAAATTAATTAGTAAAACAAGGCTGCAAACACAGCCTTAGAACACACTTAGATCAACTTGTCATTGATAACTCTCTCTTCTCTTTGCCATACCCTGTTTGTAACTGGACGCAAAACCAGACACACAGAATGAACTTTTTCTTGCTGCGGGCAGGGAAGGGAGAGGTAAAAAGGAAAAACTCAACTAAAATTATCTCGGTTTACTAATAGAAATAGAAAGTAACTACAGACCGTCCACATTTAACTGAAATTGTTGCAGATTTTCTTAAGTTTTCACTGTCTTGGTAAAATGAACCATTTGCTCCACTTGCAGTTTCTGCACCACATATATATATATGCTTATCAGCTGCAGCTTCCTTTTTTCTTTCCTATATCTCAAACATAGCCCTGGGGGCGCAAGCAAAAATATTGGTGCCTAAGTTATCCTTTCTTCCAGTTAGAGGAAAGGGTGCAGCCAGAAATAGACATAGAATGCATATCAACTTCTGGCTTCGTGGCTGGTGCTGTCATGAGGCTTTTATGACAACAGGACATTCTGCAATGACTGTAGTCTGCTAGGGAGAGATAGGATCCACTAGAAGAGGCAAGGGAATCTTTGGCAGCAGGCTGGACAACTCGGTGAGGCCGGCTTTAAACCGAACGACTTGGGGGGCAGGTTCCAAAGTGGCAATGCTCACGGCATTGCAATCATCTGGGGAATAAGCCAGGACAACCAGAGCAGCGACAAATGTTCCTTAGCTGCTTCCCAAGATATGAACCAGAAGACTAACCACCTCAAATGTATGTATACCAATGCATGCAGCCTGGAGAACAAACAGGAGGAACTGGAGCTCTACACACAGTCAGAAAGTTATGATATCACACAAATAACTGAAACATGGTGGGACAGCTCACATGACTGGAAGATCACCATGGATGGCTATAGGCTATTTCATAAAGACAGACAGGGAAGAAGAAGAGGACTCGCATTCCATGTTAAGAAGAACCTTGAATGTATAGAAGTCAACTACGGTGATTGTGGAAGCCCTATCAAATGCCTCTGGGTCAAGATCAGAGGGGTCATCTCCACAGGGGTGATCTTACAGTAGGCATCATTGATCTCGCATCAGGAACAGTTCCAAAGGGTTAAAATCCTTCTAGTTATTACATTAAAAAAAACATACCACACCCAAATTTGTAGACAGAGAGAGCTCATGACAGAGTTGCATCCAAGAACGGTTCCCTGAGTACAAGGAAATGCAAGGTCATTTCATTGACAGCAGACAGGATTATAGACTGTGTTTCTACAGGAGAGGATAACTACCCATAATAATCAATGAAACCTCGATTCATCAAGGAACATAAAATAAATATTCCAGTTGTTTCCAGCACAGGCTTCAGCGTTTCTGTATATATTCCCTTCTCCAGGATATGCCCGACTCACTTGCAGAGTGCTCCGCAGACAGCATTGTAGGCAATCTGTGACACTATTTGCATGACTTTGGGTATCTTCTGCTGTGGGTTTCACCAATGCAGAGTGCTCTTGGCTCATGCAGGGTGACAAATAGCTGAGAAGTATGTAACTCACAACTTACTGTATGTGCTTTCTTTTACTGCAAATTCTTTTAGGCAGGACCCACAGTCACTGGGCAGACGCAGAGAGATGACTTTCTTCTGCAATCTTGAAGATTTCCTAACCAGAAATATCTGTTGGGGAGAAGGCAAGAGGACATGGTTTTAGCCTCATCACACATGTTTTAATAGAGACAGGTTATAGACAAAAGGAGCCAGAACAATATCATGATCTCTGATCTACATAAAACGTCTCAGAATTTTACTCAGTCATTACTGCGCCAGGTTCAGATTGGTGTAAAATGGCAGCAGAGCATTTAGAAAAGTGTCTCATTCTCGTATAATACAGACATATGACACCAAATCCCTTCCCCGAGCTCTCCAGTTTAACATGCAGCAAATACCAAACATTGAGTCAAGCTGCAGAGCCTGGAGGAGGCTGATGGTGGAGCGCTCCTATGTCCCACCAACCCATTCATGCAATCCTTCTGCACCATGACGGAGGCAGCATTAGAAACATGCCATCAGCCTCATCCAAGCAGACAGGGTCTTGTTTCCATCATAGCAAATTTAATGCAGGCACCAGCGAAGGATAAAATGCTGACATTTAACATTTATGTTGCTTTCTTGTTATGGGGGAAATACATCCGTTACATACAACCCTGGTTAGCAAGGTCCAGCTTTGGAGCTGTAATTGTAGCAGTCTAGCTCTCAACTCCAGAGGACCCCAAACTAGTCCCCCAGTTTATCATCCCAGGTAATGGGTCACCCTCCAACTGGTCCAGCTGCCAAGTGTTCAGCAAGCCCTCACTGGGATTATCCAAAACACAGAAGAAATGGGGGTGGGATGTTGGTTGATTGGTTTGGGGTTTTTTGTTGGTTTGGGTTTTTGGTGCTTGTTTGTTTTAACACTTGCATCAAACAAATTGACGTGTAACTTCTTACCCCAGGAGGCTGGGCCTGTAGAATTTCTGTGGCTTCAGCATCATTCAGACCAAGCTGCAGCCACACAGGGTGAGTATGGAGGAGCTTGTCCAATATGCTTAGCTTGTTGGATAGGCTGTCATATCCAGAGTCCCGGGGGCAGCTTTTTACATCCTTTTTCTCAGGAGAGACATTATCCATGTCCTTTACTAGACTGTGAAAAATTTGGAAAAAAAAAAATAAAATTAAAGTAGACATGCTAACCTCCTGTAAACAATCACTCAGTTCAGCAAACAGAGTTATCACAAAGCTAATGGCAGTGCTGGCACCCTGGACTGGCTCATTTAATTAGTATACACAAAAATTATTTTATCCATAAGAACTTTTTTCTTTCACTTGTCCTCAATTTAACAGCTAGCTTTAAGATAAGCCATAGCATTCTTCTATTAGCTTGTTGAAATGCGGCAATCGCTTCAGATACAGGTGTACACGCATACGCTGATTGAACATTTCACCTCCTTTCTTTGTTATGTTCACATTTGGAAAAGCTTCTCTTCAAAGCTATTTATCCAATTCAGATATTTTTATCCCCAGCTAGATTACACAAGCTGCAACCCACGGAAATCTTCCTCTGTCCCGCCTGCCAGAAAAATCTGTTCAATACTCTGACAATGGAGTAACCCACTACCTGTTGGCAATCACTTCACCAAACCTTCTCTGTTTGCTTGTAGGGATTATTTTCACAACAGAAGCCCACAAACTAACATTGCTTCATCTTATCCCCGGACGACTGTCTCTGCCCCACCAGCCCTGTCATCTTCGCAGCTGCATATCCTCCTTTGTTCCCCTCTGCTAACAAGTGGTCAGAGACCTCGGTCAGGAGAAAAGAAAAAGGAGAAAGCAAAGAAGAGAAGGAAAAAAGGGAAAAAAAAAAAAGGTTAAATCCCCCAAATAACCCTCCCCATGGCACAGCTTCATTAAGAAATCATCTTAAGTAGTAGTCATTTTTTATGGTCCATGCCCTAAATACTCTAAATATTTACATTTTTGCCATTTTGCCATGAAAGGTCCTTACTTCACATGTTAGTACTACACCTCCCAGGATCAGACTCAAGTAAGGAATTGTACGCTTATGCTTCTCATTCCTTTGGCTCTGTATTGACTACTATGTGAGAAATAAAGGCTAAGCTAGGTGTGAATGTGGCAAACTAGCATAAGGTTAAAATTTATTTGGGGCAGGGCAGCTAAAGTAACTGCTAAATTCAGTAATGAAGTACGGTTCTTGGAGGCTTTTTATGTATTAAAAATCCAAATACACAGAATACTTTGAGAACTCCTTTTGTTATGCAGAGCTTCGCCATCATTCATATAATACAGAACACCCAGTACGATTGCATGTATGTTGCTGGTTCAAACTCCTCATTTTTGAGCTAGAAGTACATCCTGTGATTCTTCCAGTGCTAAAAATCACTACAGAACAGTTACTCTGGTAACAGCTTCCTGATGACAATATTTGAGCACAGTCAAAAAAACCCTGTAAGCTCAAGATCTGACTCACTAAGATGTCAGGCACAGAGTTTGTGTTCTCCCGACAGACCTTTTCTGATGGCAGAAGAGGCCCTAAGCGACAGAGGGCAACACAGCTGCATTTCCCCACTGCAGACTGTCTCACAGCTCTTATGAACTTTGTGTTTTGGACAGGCAGTAAGCAACATTAACAGCATTTACCACCTTCATCATGCCAGCTACTGCACCCAGAGCAAGCGGGTAGAAACTTCACATGCACAGGAGCACCAACTAATTAAAAAAAAAAAAAAAAAAAAAACCACAAAAAAAAAAAAAATCCCCCCCCCCCCCCCCNCCCCCCCCCCCCCCAAAAAAAACCCCACAAACTCAAAACAAAACTCACCAACCAAACAACCCTAAACAACCAAACTGCTTTTTTCTAGCTTCAGTCAGCAACTTGCAGCATCTCTGGACAGGGCTAGAAAGGAAAGTAAGTGTGGTAGAGAACTTTCACTGGGTGAGCAGACAGGTACAATCATTCAAACTTTTCATTACCTGGCTCAATTAGCACTACTTGATCACACAGTGTGTGCCTCTCCCTTCCTTTTTGTCCTCTTTCTGTTTGCTTATTTATGACGTGATACCTCTCACTACAAGAAAGACATTGAGGGTCTGGAGCAGGTCCAGAGAGGGGCAACGAAGCTGGTGAGGGGTCTGGAGAACAAGTCTCATGAGGAGCGGCTGAGGGAGCTTGGATTGTTTAGGCTGGAGAAAGGGAGGCCAAGGGAAGACCTTATCGCTCTCTACAGCTACCTGAAAGGAGGCTGTCGCAAGGCGGGGGTCGGTCTCTTCTCCCAAGTTACAGTCAATAGGACAAGGGGAAATGGCCTCAAGCTGCACCAGGGGAGGTTTAGATTGGATATTAGGAAAAAGTTTTACACTGAAAGGGTTATCAAGCATTGGAACAGGCTGCCCAAGGAAGCGGTCAAGTCACTAACCCTGGAGGTATTTAAAAGACGGGCAGACGTAGTGCTTAGAGATATGGTTTAGTGATGGTTTTTGTTAGTGTTAGGTTGATGGTTGGACTAGATGATCTGAAAGCTCCTTTCCAACCTAGGCAATTCTATGATTCTATGCCTTTTAGATTTGCAAGGCATCTAAAATGCTGATGATCTTCCCTCCCCAAGTGTCAAAAGCTGTTAGTAACTGCCAACAGGCCTTTAAGGGGCACCAAATACACAGAAACATGTTGCGTGCAGAAGGGAAGTAGTGTTTAGATCACTTATGACAGGGTTCTGAAACTGCCACAATAGCAATCCTGGGTTCCCCTTTCAACCACAGTCCCAGCAGAACCTAGTGTTGTAATATACGAATCTCCACAAAAGTCAAATCATGAATGATAAATGCATTTTCACGAGCTGTACCTCCAGTAAATACTGTTCAGAAACTTTCCACTCATCTTCAGAGCCAGTTAGCAACATCACAAACCAGAGATAGCTGTGGCAAAATGCCAAGTCATACACTGACACCGGCTTAACTAGATAGAACTTATTTCCATTCCTTGATCAAGAGGTGGAAACTTAACATGTTGCAGAGGGAACGCGTCCGAGAGGGAAAAAATTTTTGCCTACAAAAGAAAGTTACATCACATGCTAAAAAAAGGTGCGTGGCTGGCATCAGCTATAAGGCCTGGTACTGCCTGCTACCATGAAACAACCTAAAGCTAGTAAGAGTTTGCATGTGTACATAGGGTCACAGTGTTCCTCCTCGGTATGGCTGGATTAATAGTCAAACACACCCAAACTGATAAAATTGGAAGATTAATTTGAATAGGGAGCTGTCAGGTTTTTGGAATCTCCAGGTACTTACATGAACAATCCCTCCCACACGCTGAGATCTGAGGAGGAACGCAATGTGTGAGCCCAGACCTTACTGACCTAGATACACAGGCATCTCCGCCCGGCAGCTGCTTCTGCCCCCTCGAGAAACAAGCCAAAGATTATGAGTATCTGATCATGATGAGACTTTCTGCCACTCCTAAACACTACCAGTTCAAACGACCCCCAGGCACCTCAGCTACATCAGTACTAGTGTGTTATTGCAATCCACACCATTTAAAAAAAATGATTTCCTATCTAAATAATAAAGAAAGTGGCAGAGAGAAAGATCAGACCTGGTGAACTCCAGCAAGAGCATAGCTTGGAAAAAGACAAATCTAACAAACCACATACAACCTATGAGAAGGCACTTCCTAAGGTCCAGGAGGTAAACGCAGTCAAAAGTCCACTGATCTGTTTTGACAGCCCATTTGCGATGGTCTAACACTACTGAGCATCATAGCCTGAGTTTGTTTTTTAGTCTTAAAATTATTTTAGTTAATGATCTGGGCACTAAACATACATCCCTGACACACTGGGAGTTCTTGAAGTTTGTCACATCTTAGAGTTAGGCTGTAAATTTTTGGGGGACTGGGATGCGTGTGTAACTTCTTTGGAGACAACAGCATGGAAACAACCACCATTTGAATTCCTCACAATCACCTGATTAGTTCAAGTGTACAGAATAAGAAGTTGCTGTTAGCAGCTGTGTTGCTGCTAACAAAATATGCTATACATTGTGCAACATTTCTCTCCTGGTTTTACTTTTGGGGGTCTGAGTTTTTTTGTTGTTTTTGTTTGTTTGTTTGTTTTGTTGTTGTTGTTGTTGGTTCGTTGGTTGGTTTGGGGTTTTTTTTCCTTTTCTCTTCCCCCTTCACTCCCCCCAGTGACTCCCAATAAAAGACAATCCGACTAGGTCACATTAAGCTCAGAACTGAAACACAAACCAACATCCACGGATAGTCTACTTTAATGCAGGGGTACTACACTGGTTCATCTCCAGTGGGAGAGGAGTTTCAACACAACTCATAATGAATTAAAGAAAATACATGATTAATGCAAGTTTCCTTTGATTTAAGAAAACCCATAGGCTTGTGGGAAGTAAACAGAAGTAACTGCCAAGATAAATAATGCTGTGCTGCATCCTGATTAGACTTAGGTCACAGTAAAGAGGACAAGGAACAGGTTGAAGACTAACCACGATGATCCTCTCCCTCGTACCCACAGGGCTGTAACATACACTTCGATCACGTACCTACGAAGCAAATGCTCCTGCCCTCCTGCTCACTACAGCAATTTTCTTTTGGTCTCTCAAATCCTACTTATGCCTCTTGCTCTAAAACCTTGTAAAACCTAAACTCCTAATATTTCTCCCATTTTTTTGGGAGACTTGGGACAATGAGCAGATCTGCTTTCTGAAACTATTGCCAAACTCCTGCATTGACAAACACCGTCCTGAGGAATGGACTTTTCTCTCTTTGGGATTATGGACACAGTGAAGGTACATTCAGCTTGCATGCACATCCTATCAGGATCAACGACGCTGTTCCATGGGTTTGCTGTGTTGAATTAAACTAAACCAGCTGCTGTACGATTTACACAAACCCACACACATTCCCCACTATGGAAGATCTTACCCACCCTTCTGAGGGCATGAGAGGAGTTGTAGGAAGGACCTAGATGACCACGAGCACTTGAGGGATTCAGTCTGCTCCCACACTATGGAGAAGGCTGGTTATCAGCCCAAATGAAAGAGCAACCCTAGTTTTAGCTTATCATCCCAGATACACTCACTAGCCAGGAGGAGGGTCATAGTGAGACGCCAGGTTTGATACTATAATGAAGATAAGGACTAACTTGCACATGAATGTGTCCGCATTTCCTCACTCATTTTCACACATTTTCGCCTAGATTGGCCTCTGGTTTTAAAGTACTTGCACACCAGGATCACGTTACCTGGGGGCAGGGGCAGAGAGAGAAGAGGAGGTCTGCTCTTTGTCCACGGCAGTAGGTTGCTCGGCATCTCCCCACCAATGCAACTTAATACGCCTTGCTGCCAACTCTGCCACGGTGCAAAGGTTTGCAAGACACAGCTGTGTGTCCAGATTCATTATTCTCCCACTCCACTGTTACTCAGCAGGGAGGAATACTCCTCTTGTGTGTTTCCCAGTCACAAGGCCAAAGAGAACAGCAACAGGGAGGTAAAGTGAATCTTTCTAAAATTGCAGGCCAGCGTGAGCCTTGCTCCAGTCCCACCAAAGGCTCCCCACAGTTAACCCAGTTTGAATCCCCACTGCAAAAGTGCCTGGATTTCTCTAAATCCTGCAACTTCAACAGGCCTTAATCGCACCGGCCCAGCCTATACAGTCATAACGAGCATCAGCTGGGAGCAGGCGTAAAGCCCCTGCTGAGCATTACCTTCACTCCTCAGCAGCTGGACTGCCACTTTCTTCTCCATCCCATTGCAGCTGAAGGGACAGGACAAGGCTGCTGGGGAAAAGGTTGTTGGATATTTGCTTACCTGTCAACAATAACAGAAGCAATTCACCATGGAAGACACAGAAGACGACTCTACTTAAGTTAATAACTGCTGTGGAAAAATGTAAAAGACTGAGGGCAGTCCAGAGCAAAACACGAGGAGAGAGCAAAGTTCTGCCCTTGTTTCTGTCGTGGTTACAGAGCAGGAAGGGAATAAGCTGCAGCAGCTGCCACTACCAGCAGCTGATCCTGCTGAGTGATCCCTGAATCATTTCGCAGGCATCAAACGTTCCAGGAAGACTGGGGCTTTACAGCCTTCCCTGCAGAGGGATAGCAGCAGGCTTTTTCCCCTCACCATCATTCACAAAGACAACAGACATGCAGGGGCCCTAGGGCCCTCGAGGGAGGCTGAGGGTCTCCTAAAAGACCATCCGGTTGCCACCAGCTACACCACGTGTGCTCCCCCATCCTGCCTGGACCTGGGCTGCCATTGCATGCAGAAGCTCTCTAGTTACCCTCTCAAAGATCACCAGTACAGTGCAGGTCAGAAATTTATCCTGTTTATGCCCTTTCTGACAACTCCACTCATTTGCATTACTGTTGTCTCTGCTGGGAAAAAGTCCAGGCATCAAACACCGTGGAATATTGAAACTGATGACACGACTGTCCCACTCAATACACATTTTTACAAGCCTCCTTTTTGCCTGGCTTTTACATGCTTACAAGCCAAAGTTGCAGGCCCAGTTACTTGAATCATTCTCAGTATTACCTGGGCCATAGAAGTAAAAAGAGGAGTCCACAAGTCCAAAAATGTAACTGGGTGGAGGAATATAAACATGAAAGTCACCGCACAACCACAAAAAAACCCAAGCAACCAAAACAAAAAAAAAAAAAAACAAACAAACCAACCCCCCACACTACAACACTAAATTGCAGACACATGATTTCATATACTTATTTTCCTGAATACAGTTAAGAGCTCTTGTAACTGCAGCCTTTCTAAAACTGTTCTGGGTGCACGCGGATATATGCTAAGGTGAAAAACAAGCAAGAAAAATAGACATTCCTTTTAGCTCATATTTCTCTAGATGCAAATCCAAAACCCACATCAAGATACCAACTTCTGAACAGTGGAACACACAATAATAAAAGCAACCTACGTTAATTATGAAGTTTTAAATTAACTACAACGAAATAAAGTTATGATAGTAAACACATCCTTGTGGGGAGTCTAGTTTAAATAAGAACTCTGGAAAACCTTAGTTGAAACTACTGTAGTCTTGCTCTGTAGTTCTATATAAACAAAAGATATAAGCGAACAACTAATTACGTAATTTATACCAACTTTGATACAACTTCTTCCTTACATAGAAGCACACAGTTCAGAATTATGATATCATTCAAAAATTTACCTTAATCCATATATTTAGATTTCATATTTTACATTTAGCATCTTAAAAGTGACAGAAAAAAATTAATTTCTTTTATTGGATGGCTATTATTTCAATATGAGATTGAATTCAGTTAAGTAGTCATCAAAATTGCATTATTCACTTTTTAATGTTAGCTGTACTTAGTATTTTAATTGAAATATATTTTGCACTCAAAATTAACAAATTCACTGAAAAAAACCAACCATAAAAGACAAAACCAATCATCAGTTAAAAAGTCCCTTGGATCTGTAAAATTGGGAGATTTAATTGACTGTTTCCAGCTAAGTATTTCCACCAAAACTTTAGAACTATTATATCTTAGTCCTTCATGCATGTGGTATATTCAGAGATACCAGAAGTTTTTTCTTAACTGAAAATCAGCTAATGATCGCTGAAATTAATTAGCTGAATTCACCGAAATGGAGAAAGTATCCTTTCCGCCCCTGTAAAAAAAAACCTGTGCTTTCTAAAGCTTTAAAACTTGAATAATGTGCAACCAGTGGCATAGCCAAGGACCTTAATTAATTAGTTCATCTGTCTTACGTTCTTTACCACTTGGTCAACAAAGATGCTGCTCAATGTTTTACTTAAATAATTAAAATATGTATTGTAGTAAGTTTTAGCACATTTCAAAAGCATTTATAGGAAGAAAAAGAAAAGCTAAAAAACATGGATGTAATTCTAATTAACATACTATTATCCACTTCATTAACTCACTGCCTTGAAGAACAAAGCCCACCAGCTCCAGAACTGGCCCATCTCGTGCAGTCAGATAAAACTGAATGCCTGCACTGGTTGCTTTCCTCTTGCAACAAATATTTCAATAATAAGTACAAAAAAGCGTTCTCTTGTTAGCACAATGATTAAAATACTGAATATCCTCCAGATGTCAATTTAACAGACATTACCAATCAAGCATAACAGTCATAACAAAGCCAAAATTCTGGGGTCCCGCTATGCCCACTTAAAGGTACAAGTGTAACATTACAGAATTCCACAGTCCACACCCTACATGGCATCATCCATTTTAAAAAGCCAGAACTTTTATCAGAACATTTTAAGTTAAGGAAATGCCCCCATCTACTTAATTATTTTTTAATGTGCAAGACACTTGCATATAAATTAACATAAACATATAACCCACAAAAGCATCAGCTCATAACAGTTAATATTTTACTTCCTAACCCAAGAAAAATAAATAAATCGTGTTACTGTATGTTGAATCTTCACAGAGCCACTTAAAGCAATGGACATTTTTAGTTTCTACCGTGTGAAAGCAAAGCTCATTGCCATAGACAATGGGAATAACATCAGTAGTTTCCTGTTTTAGACATTCATCAATATCCAAGGTTTGTAACATGGAAGTAGAAGTGAAGTTCAGTTGCTTTTAGAAGATATTAAGGCAAATACACAGAACAACTGAATCTCTAGGCACTCCTCCTGCACAAAGGCAAATTCCTTGAGTCAAGAGCAAGATTATCTACACCCCCTATGTTACCAGGATCAGAAGTGCTAGGACAGAAGCCACCCAAGAAGAGAGCACAATGAAAACATTCCTGTCACAGTACACCTCCAGGAACTATGAAAATAAACATTTTAATCACCTTCGCACATCAGCAGATTCATCTTCCACTGTGAGATCTGTCTGTACCATCTCCTGTTTCAGTTCTCCGATTTCTGAGGCAATTGTGTCAATGAGCTAGAAAGGGACAAAAATAGTATGACGTCAAGTGAGTGGAAGAGGCGTGGAAAAGAAGCCCGGGCAAGTTTAGTCACCAGAGATTACAAACTTTTTTTTTTTTTTNTAAATCACATCCTATTTGGACTTCCCCTTTCAAAGGAAAAAGTAGGGGTTGGAGCCACTTATAATCCTTCTCAGAGGAAGAATAATTCCTGTTTTGTGCCAGTACAAAACCTTCCAGGTTGGCTAGCTTATTTTATTTGAATTATTAAGTTTGCAGCCGCAACATACTATACAAAAGCTTAAAAGAACTAAATGATTTATCATTTGTAGCATTTACTTTCTCAAATAAAAAGAAAAAATATAATTAGAAGAGTTCCATCTGCAAGAGTTATTTCAGAAGGGACACTAAGCCAGCGTTATATTTTGGTGGATGAAAAGTAACTAAGCAAGAAGGAAAGGGGTGGCTGCTTTTCACATTAGGTCTTGGACTGCACTTGAACAGAACAACGCAATTAAAAGAGAACTGCCTTGTAACACTTCAGCTCAGGTGGAACACAATCCTAATTTTGGACACAAAAGCTAGAACTCATTTTAAAGTGGGTGAGATTAGAGCTAGGGCTGTATCCTGAGAAACACAGCATTTACAAGCCAGATGTCTGGGAAACGTTTTGTTGAGCAGAAACCAACTATGAATTTTGCAAGGCATGCTGTCTTGGACATTCTTTGTAGCAACTGCATCACGTTTGCTTGACACACCGCACCATGACAGTATATAAACCCTGGCAGTGTTCCCTCTCTCCTGCCTGCGGTGAAACCTAATGAAAAAGGTTTGCGGTGATGCCATCTCCTCTGCCACCACCCACACACCTCAGAGCAAACAAACAAAAATCCTGGCAGAGGAAGTAAAACCAGCTTCCAGCCCAAGTTTGAACAGTTGGCCACGAGACATGACCCCGAGTCCCACTGGCATTAGGTAGCTCAGTACAGCAGCGCTATTTGCGCAAGGCAGATTTTTCCTATAGTGTTTTATTAGAAGTTTTCCTCTACCTCTGAAATTCACACCCTCCTTTGCTGTGCAGCATTATTTGGATCAATTCAAAAGAAGTTTCAGTTTCCCGCTTACAATAAGCCAACTCCATTAAGTATACCTTAAGTAAGAATTAATTACCACACACTACACTTATACCATAGGCTTCTTTCTGCCAAGATCAGAACTCCCAGCTGCACTGTACCACCAGCTTTACGGTTTACAGAGATCTTCCGCCTGCTGACTCTCAAACACACCCTGAGTCACTGCGGCGAGATGCGAGCAATGCCTTCCTGACCACAAGAAAGAGCAGCAGGAGGAACCTGCATCTTCCTGATGGAGGAGCCTCGCACCTCACCGCAGGACTCAGCAGCCCCCAAAAAGAGCCACCGAGTGCCCTGCTGGGCACAGGTAAATCCATCCCGCCTTTTGCATAAGGGATGAATCCAGCCCCCACATTGGCTTTACACAGTGAAAAATACATGTGCCACTGCCATCAGATGAGCCTCACTGGGCAGCTGTGGTGTCATCATGTGCATCTGACAGCAGTTATGGGCAGCAGCATCGCCTTAGAGGGAAGCTTTGACCTGGATGCTCAGAGAGCAGTACCAGGCTCTAGCCAGTACATGGCTGACTGCATCTTGCAGATCACACGGCATTGTTTTTTCTCTTTTTAAAGCCTCCACCCCCTCCGCATCATCATCCTTAATACATTTTTTTTTTTCTTGTAATCCTCTGAAATTCAGAGGATTTCAGCTGCAATTCTCACTGACCTGATGGAGGGGGAGTTTCATGTTATGGTGTGCTGCCCCTGAACAGGGAGGTTCCACTTCTTCCCTCGCGCTGGCTTGGCTGTTCATCTAGCCCTGTTAGCTGGTCCAGCTTGCTAAAAGGTTGGAAGAATTTTTCACTTTGTATTTTGGTTAGTTTTCTGCTGGCTTAATGACCTGAACGTAATTTCTGAGGGGGTCAGACAAGCTCCAGAGCAGACGCCAGGAGACAGAGGATAGCACCAGGCTAGGAGTACATCAGCCCCGTTCAGCAAGTCACTAGACCCTCTCAGCCCCCCTGTGAAATCATGCCCTGTTGCTCAGCCACCCCGGCAAATACCCCAAGGTTTTGGGCTGTTTGTGCTGACCTTGGAACAGAGAACCCATGCCCTGGTTTAGGCACTCCAAACTAGCCAAAAACTGGATTACCTACCCAAAACTCTGCAATCTGACCAGAACACCTCTGGGATTCAGACCAGTCAGATCTTCCAGCCATCTACTCGGTAGCAGAAAACATGTTTTTGGACTGACATGTACTAACAAAAAAAACCAACAACCAGCCTCCCCAGAGAGTAAAACGCTGCACACCCCTATCATGCACTGTATTCAGAGCAGGCATGTGCACGTGATGGTCTAAGAAACAACTCCCAGGATATTTAAATCAAATATTTTTCTTTTTAAAACAACACCTGAAGTTATGACAAGCCATGCCAAGATTTCAAGTTAACGATTAAAAGAATGAAAATTAAATACATTTTTTTCATCACGTGGATTTCTGTTCAGGTTTTAAACAAAAAGAAAGCAGCTGATCTATGGAAAATCTTTGGCTACAAACCCAAACTACAGCTGATGTACTTAGCCAATTTTTTATTATTTTTTTTTTTTTTACAGCAACCCTTCCGTACAGTAATCCTTCTGTACCTGTAGAAAGATCCAACAATTCAGTAGTATAAAAAGAGAAAAAAATTGTGTTTCTCTTCCAAGCTGTGACTAAGCAGTAGAAGTGGAAGGATCAGCTCTATTAGGCCTAAATCTCTGATGAGCAATCCATTACAGTCTCTAGCTACAATAATCACTCTTAAACTATTCAATTAGTTTCAAACAGCAATATGCCTTCTTAAAATTAGTTCTAAATAACTAATGGCATTCTAAAATATTGACACAATGGATTTCTTGTTGTTATTTGTATCAAGACGAACGAAACATGAGTCAAAAAATCCTAATAAATATATGTTCAGAGAGAAATACATGGTTCAGAAAGAAATATACAATTTGCCATTTTTAAATAAGGAGTGTGACAACTATATGAAAAAAGCAGAGCAGACGATTACAGGTTTAATTACAGCTTATCAGTTACTTAAATTAGTATTTCCTCTTCCTGGATTAAAGTTGCATTTCATAACTGAAGGCGCTTCACAGTGGAACACACAGCCAAGGGGCTTGCTTTCTTAAAGAGAACATGTTCCAACGTCAAAATAGAAGCAAAAAATATTCAGTTTGAAGTACCTGCTAAATTCCCCAGTCTTCATTCATTATTAGATTTGCTAAGTGCAATGAAGTCGTCAAACACAACCATACAAGTTGTTACTGCTAAATAAAATACACACTGCTGATGCAAGTCTTACTATGTCTTTACTGCTTTTGTCGCCTTCTTATCCCTTCTGGTTCTGCTGAAGCATTTCAGTTCCTTTAAAAGCTCGTAAATGCTCAGCACAGTCTTCTGTTTGCTCTTTTTATACCCTTATCATTCACACCTTTACCTACTATCTTGGCATACATCTCACCACTTCCCTGCCCTGTATTTTCTGTTCTCCATTCAAGAGCAACGTTCCAACTTAGCCCCCTTGTTCAAGTATGCAAACACAAGACTCACAAATTTTCATTTACTTCAGTGCCAAGAAATGGAACTTTCAGATTAAGAGGTAGACTGACTTAAATTAAGGCAATATACTTCTTTTCCCGGACACACTGGGCACTAGGTTTCCACCTTCGTATTAGCCTCCAAACAGTAGGTTTCTCAGATGAAACCCTCACAGTCTCTCTGGCAGCTGAATGAGTAAAGCAGAATTCATTCTCTGTCTACTATGAAGTTTCTAGTGTTTTCTGATCTCTGAACCTCCCAGCCCCTGCAATATGGTAGCTTGCAGCCCTTCCTTGCTGCAGCAACTCTCTGCCATCGTTAAAACCTTTACAAAGCTGCACCTGAGCATAACTGAGAGTTGAATTATTTGAACTGACCAGATTACGGCCTTTTTTCTTTTCCCACTAGATAGCCACAAAGGCTCTAACATTGTCTGCAGAGTCAGGAACACCACATCAGGAACAGAACCACCTTGTGTGCTTCATCCTGAAGTAAGGGCTAAAAAAAAATAATTAACTTTTCTATCAGATGAAGCAAAGCTCAGTTTTTAGTTTTAAACCACAACATTTCCTCAAGAGGCTTCCCATTCACTGTGTGGGTGTTAAGTTTTTCAAGCACCAAGTAGTCACGAATATGAGTAATTTAGCCATTTAGCCAGCTGTAAATATATTAGGGCTTCCTGTCATGGCTTGCCTGGAGCCATCTCAGAAAGAACGCACCACTAGTTAGTTGGCTACCAGCACACATCACGGGTCAGCACATGAAGTCTCATTACAGATGGCTGCTGATTCACAATGATCTGCAACTGTATTTGAATATGTTCATTTAAAATAGGAACTTGTCATGGAAATCACGACCTAAAGCTCAATGTATTATTAAACACTATTCAAGGATTTAATCTGCTAACGAAAACAGAGGCAAGAGCTCTGCCACATGCAATATTGAATAAGGCCAGTGAAGCAGCCTTTTCATTGGATTAGCGATATAACTCTACTCCAAGGCTACACGCACTGGTCATCCTTTCTGATCCCCTGCTGCAGGGCCTGATGGGGGGATCACAAGAGCCCAGGGGGAGCAGGAAGCCAGAGGAATCACCCCCAACCACAGCTCCTTCCATTGCATGGAGTATGGCAAAACCCAAGGCCAATCACACAAGCATCTTAAAGACAGTCAATCTCAAAATAATCAAGCTAGAATGGACCATCTATTTGTTTTCAAGGGATTATCATCAAACCACTGAAAGGGATTATGTCAACTCTGCCTGGCAACAGATGTGTCTCTTTCAACAGTCTTCCTTCAAACGTCAGCTGTTTCCTTAAAATTCAAGCAGAGCGGGAGACAGACTGCTTGGCAATCCCCTGGCTTCTTCAAAGAAATCGACCATCCATACAGACAAGCTGATCAGGAATAAGGGGAGGGCGAGTCAATGCTCCACCCAACTCTCCAAGTCTACCCGGCTTTCCCCAGCCCTGCGCTGGAGGAGAGGCAGGGAGCCGAGATGCAGGCTGGGCACGGGACGTCAGCCAGACACTGACTGCCCACCCCACCGAGGCAGTACCAGCTAGCGGATTTGTGCTAACAACGCATAGGAGCTGTAAAGAATGGCAAGGGGGAAATTTTGGCAGCTGGTTGGAGGTATGGAGGCACTAGGTATCTCGAGAAGCAGCATGGGAAGCATGTGCTTCTGCTTCAAAGACAGAAGGGGAAATGGCAAGCAAAGTGGAGCAACCCTTTGTTCCATTAGCAGCTGCTTTTGAATCATAAGGTGCCAGCACCACAGCCAAGACTTCTTTCCCTACAAAGCTTCCTGCACTGCCAACTGCGTGAAGGCTAAACTGCTGTTCCCCATGAACCAGCTGCTAGACACGACAGGATGAATCAGCTCTATGCAAGTAGCTGCTCTTCATGGGCAACATCTCCTTAGTTTGTGCACTCACAAGACCAACTGCAGCCATAAAGAACCACCATAGTAGCAACTGTGCCCAGTTCTCTGACACATCGACAGAGAGCAACTGGCTCACAGGCAGTTTGCACAACAGAGTTTTTCAGCATCTTTCCCTGAAAAGCATACAATATGAGGAGCTCTCCACAGAAGCATCCATGGGCTTTCAGCCGCTGCCTCAACACTCGTCTTGCTGCGTTGCTATTTGGCTGTTAATTGACTTAACTGTGTTAACTGGCTTTGACCAGGGTTGGAGAAAAAAAAAAAACACAAACAAACAACAACAAAAACACACCCCACCACCACAAACCCCAAAACTCACAAAACAACTCCCTCCTAGAGTACAAAATCTCTGGGCACGACAGCAAAGACTTGTAATCCAACTTGTACTAATAGCATGGTAACATGCTCAAAAATTCAAGCTGATGCTCCACACTTCACGCTATCATTCAATATGTCATTTTGACCCTGGAAGATGGAATGGATCTACAATGCAAAGCAATTTAAGTACTGTATAGCCTTCCTACACTGCAGTTCCTTGGTTAGTTCGTTTGTTTACTTATATCTAAAAGCTAACCATGGCAGTGTATTTTCTGATGCTTTCCAATATCCAATTTATCTTTGGAAGTTATTTGTAGTTATTTTTGTATGGCTGCCAGGTTCAGCCTCTTTAACACAACTGCCTTTTATATCTTTGTCTGGGAAAGGTACTTGCTTATATAAGATTAAAGTTCTCGAAAACAAATATTTTAAAACAGGTTTTAACTTATAAACGCTTTAAATCAGAATAGCATAAGGCAAGCACTGCAGAACAGTTTTACCTTGAAGACGTTGTAATCTTAACACTTTTTAATTTGTATGTTTGTCTTGAAGAGAACTTGTCAGAACTGCCTTTCCTGAGAGGAATTTTACTGTCTTGCGATTTTATTTTTTCTTTTTCTAAAGAGAACTTAAACAAAGTGGCACATTTCAGGCAGTCTCACGCTCACGTTCTCTTCTACAGGCCAAATTTCTCAGGTATACTACATATCCTCCATGACACAAGGCAGTCTTTCCTTAGTCTATGAAGTCAGTACATGCTGCACAAGGAAATTAGGTCGAGTTCTGAGCATCAAACCCGAACCTGACCTGCAAAGTCCCTCAGAACGGAACACACTCTGCAATCAAACTGTGACTCATCAGCTACCAGCAGGTACTGGACCTGAACTAAAACATTTATCTTTAAGGAATAAAACACTCATTTTTTAAAATAAACTGCCAATATTTTCTGCAAATGACAACAAGTTTTCCTTAAATTCTTTGTCATGTTAAAAAAAAAAAAAAAAAAGAGAAGTTACTCTTCTCCCGATTTAAAAAAAAAAAAAAGCAGTCTTTTGGAATTGCATAATTTGGGCATTCTTGCAATTAACTGACACATACTATTACAACAGCACCTGACAAATCATTTTCTATCAAATAACGTTAAGTTGTGCTCATGATTTTATGACATCATTTCTGAAGTATTTAGGATCAATTAAAATTCTGATCATTGTACAGCATATGTGATGCTTGCATGATTAGCATTTTACAGGTGATCTGTTAATAATATGTTTCTACAAAATGCAGGAAGGATCCTGGGTGTGTACTATTATTAGAGCCAACTGGGAGAAAACAAGCAGCAACACAAGGCTGACTTCTTAGCAGAAGGCTCATAATATTTTAATTCTTCGAACAGATTTCTGTATTTGCAAAGCGTGTGATTTGCAGAGTGGGAATAATGGGAAAACTCACCCATTGGTTTCAACAGACTTGAAATCAAGACCATAAGAGGCAGTTTCCAAAGGGAAATACAATTGAAGTAGATGGATGTATTTGTCAGAGGCCCCTGTTAGTGTAAAACAACACATGTGAGCCCCAAGAGCTAAAAAGCAATGTGAAGAAATCCGTCGCAGATTATTTAGGACTATGAAATAGATACTACCCTGCTATGCTACAGAAAGAAGAGGTTTACATAAAAAGAAATGTATTTGACATCTTCTCAGATGGTGAATTACTTAACATTGAAAACCCCCAAAATTAAAAGGAGACCTTATGTAACATAATAAATAGCCATTTTTGTGTCTAATGTTTTTCCTTTAGAGTTTAATTCTGATAAAGCATTGCTCCGTAAGTTAAAAAAAACTACAATGCAACCCCTGTAAACCCAAATAATAATTATGACTCAGTCAGCATGAATTCACATAGCAGCCCAGCACAATATTCCCTAGCCAAACCTATCCTAAACATTAAATTGCCGCAAATACTCATGTACTAACTGTTTACATTCCTGAAATCCATGAACAAAATAATGGAATACAACCATCTTAAACCACAACGTTTCCTTTCATGATGTATCACGCTATGCTTATCGTCCACTGATTCTTCATTTAACAAGACTGATCTCAGCTTTTAGAAGCTGGCAGGGGTGTCAGTGTAATTCCTACAAACATAACATGTCTCAGCTCCCCAGCACACTCTTATCAGAACATGCATATTCCATTTTTGTGTTTTAAATCATTCAGGGTGTCATATAAGCAGCAAAAAATCAGAGCAAGCGTGTTCACTAGAAGCACCACACTCCCAAGGAGCTACACTCAGCTTTCCGAAGCTGCTCTGTCTACTCACACGCTGCTGCTGTGCATCCGGGAAAGCACATGCCCAGGACCAGACACAGACCAGTGCCCCTCTCAGAAGCCCAGCATAGCTACAGGTCATCTTACTCATTCAACTCATGAAGCGTTTCCTACACCCAAGAGGAAGACAGGTGGCTTTGATCTGATGCCCGTTTCAGGACATTTTTAGAAAAATCATTGATCCTCACTGCATGGCAACTCAATTCTTGTTTTTTGTGTTGAAATGTAAATGAGTACAGAGAATGAAATGAAATTGCCATCTTACTGAGATCACATTGAAAGAGTCAGCCAAGATGACCACTGTAGAATGTTTCCAAGTCCTCAGATTTACAGGAGCTACAGAGGAAAAGGTAAGATCAGTGCTTGTAACCTGGCAAGGGAACACAGGCTGAAGACAGCAAGGATCAGTATCAGAGCGGACAAACGAGCCTCAGCACTTACCACCCCCACCCCCCTTCCTGCCAGCATCTCATTTTTCATTCTTTCTGAAGACCTGCATCCTCTTTGGCATCACATCTTTTCCTTCCTGTTTTGATAAGCAGACTGTAGCAACCCTCAAAGAGCACCCTGTATGACGAGGTGGCAAAGCGCCAGAGGCGAGCCAAACTGGGAATGCTATTTCTGGACTTGTCCAAAAGTCTGAATACAATTAAATATTTTGATATGTGGCTGCAGTTTCTGGTTATTTTTTACAGTGAGCTATGAATTCTCAAGACCACTAACATTATTCAGCGTCTTATTCATCAGTAAGCAATGAAGTTTTACCCAATGTTTGATTTTGGGACAGAAAAGCTTTAGTGGTGCAAAACCTCTGATGCCAGTTCAATGAAGGCTGGAACATTTTGATGAGAAGGAGAATGGTTCAGTAGAAGGGATGTTTGTCAGAGACATATATTCAGTTCCTTGCTGTACCACAGACTCCCTCTGTGACTACTGGCAAGTTATTCAGTCGCAGAATTCCCCAAGCTTTATTTTTACTACTTGCTGGCTTTGAGTCTTCATCAATTGCAAGGCATAAAGACTGCAGAGAATATAGCCTATAAAACTAGACTTTCACTCTTTGTAAAAACAGGGACAATACTGTTTTCCTGGTGTACTAACAGTCGAAAGAATGAACACGGAAAAACTAAGAGATGGTTAGAAGCTACAGCAACAGGAACGATTTAATAACCAGAAAGAATAGTTGGAATTTCCCACTGGTATTTGTCAATTAATTTTCTCATAAGTGTTTCTGAGAACGGTAAGATACTCTTTATGAGGATTTAAGTGCCCTGAGAAACTGCATGCCAGCATGCTAAAGGTTTCTTGGGCAACTGTAAAGTAACAAGCACAACATGAGAGCCATATGGAGCAGTACACTATACATGGTCTGTGCATCCGGGAGAGCATTCTGAAGTACAGGTCAGCATGGATAAAAGGCTGTATCTTAATTTTACAAATGTGGGGGAGGGAAAGAAAGAGCAGGAAATTTCACTGTACACACAGGTTCACACGCACAGACACTGCATATGTTACACACAGGCTGGATACACTGACTGCCTGCAGTTTCCAATTTGACCCTGTAGGTTGAGACCAGTGGTCCAACAGTGCAACTTCCCAGGGATGGTGAGAGGTCTGAAAAGGTAGCTTTGAGGCATTTTTTATTCCCACTGTTCTTCAAGCCATTCCCCTGCCAGGCTGTCCTTGGGAAAATTTAAGACAACTTTAGTTTCTTAATTGACTGTGTTTCTTATGCCCTTAACAGTCCGATGTCTTGAAATTGTTCAGGCATTCTGCTTTCCTAATCTTTTTGAGCAACTACAACCATGACATCATGAACCAGAGGCACACAAAGTAACTATTCCTGCATCTATTTTCCACACAAGAATTACTTACACAAGGAGATACCAAAGGACTGCAGAAAATGACATGGGCACTTGCTTACAGTCCCAATGACATCACGATTCCTTCATCGCATGCTTTAGCGACAATGTAGAAATACTCCTTACAAGTGAGACAGTTTCATGCCACAATTTGAAAATATGTCCATTCTCCCTATATGGCTGTGGACTGCCAAACATGGTTGATGTTTGTGCTTTTGAGATATGAGACATAACAACAGTGTGTTGCAAAACTGAGAAGTGTTCCTGTCCCCAGAAGACCCTGATTATTGCTGACCACATGAAGCTCTGGGCAAGCCAAAGGGGAAAACACACTGTCACTGCAGCACTGATCCTCTGTTTCCAAAAGACTGGCCTGCTAGGATTGCCTTAAGATAAAGAAAATATGCAACACGTGAAACAAACACTTCAATGCGTATGTGTCTCACTACCACAGCACTATGAAGCTGCTGACACAGAAACTGGTCCTGCACGCTGCACCGGCCGTCAATATAGCTCTCCATGTGCCACAGGCACCAGACACTGCTTGGTTGGGTCCCATTTGTTGTAACTTATCATGAGTGTTTTTAGGGCTAGAACCCCCACCCAAGCCTTAGGGTCAGATTCAGGCAGCAGCAGAATGGCGTTGCTGTCCCACAGGAAGAGAGGGAATAGAAGCAGCAACACCTGAAACATCTGGCACGGGACACACAAGGAGAGCATGGTGCACCAGGAGCAGAGAGGCAGGAGCTAGGAACAGTCAGTAAAGTGGCAGTTGCTTGCCACTACTTAGAGCTTTGGCGGGTCAATCACATTCACTGCAATAGTAGAAAAAGAAAAGCAGCTTTTTTTTTTCTTAATATAAGCTGAGATGGCAGCAGGTATTAGCATGGTTCACTGGAAGAAGCTAGAGCAGGCGATGAATATTCTAAGGGAAGCGATCAAGGCAAGTTAATTCAGTGCTCCGCAGCACCTGTAAATTTTGATTGCTCCTTAGAGCAAAGCCTTGCCCAGCAAGACAGCCACTACCCTGGCGTTATATAAACAGCAAAATTCTAGTGCAGAACAGACAAGTTCAACTCTGTTGTATTTAACCCTGATCCCAGGTTGGTCTATGTGCCAGTTTACTCTCTTCCTCACATCAGAAAAATACACATACCTTCCTGGCCAGTGGTAGGACACCACAGTTTGATACTTCCAATACAGTGGCACTGCCTGGACACTATTCTCCCAGTCCTGCTCTCTAGAAGTATATGGTGTTTGGAGATGTACTCGCACAGTGCACATAAAGGCTTTGTTAACTGCATTTCAGATCATCTAATCCTTTTTTCCTGAAAGAAAATGTTAATTATAGCCTTTTCTACAATTAACTTTGGTACTGCCTCCAGACCTCCTCCTTTACACATAATTAAAACACAGTTAATGGGATTCAGTCGTCTTTTGAAAACCATACTGATAACTCCCACTGTACCTCTGCTTTTTGTGATGCCAACCTGAAAGATGATAGTTCTCGAGTCTTTCCACTGCATAAAGTCTCTCTCTGCCATATAAAAAGATCAAAGCATGTTCCCACATTCCTCTAGAAAGCAGTAAGCTCACTGCAGCCCCAAAAACCTCTGACTGACCCCCCAAAGCCTTATCAAACCTCACACAGAGCAGGAGGCAGAAGAGAGGATACAGTGACCATGCTTACTTTTGCAGTCTGATTGTTCACGCCTGAGCTAAGCTCCTACTGTTGAGCAAATCTGGGACCAATCATGCAAGTTAACTCTGCAGGAAATACTGTGAAAAAGCAAAATGAAGTCATCAAGTTTAATCCTTGACAGAAGTGATTTATAACTACGTAGATGTGAAGATGATCACAGAAGACGCACAAAACCTAATGAAGGCAGGCAGCCAATCTGAAGTAGATCCTTTCTCATGCAGTTCTCGAGGTTCCGTTTTCCAGCTGTAATGAGGTCAGCGGGACAAAAATCAGATATTCACGCTCAAGGAAAAATGCATTTCTAAAGAGTTCCCTGGGAGTATTTGAAGGTGCTTCAACTGTGGGCTTTACCTCCCTGCAGCTCTGAGCACCACCTCAAATCTGGAGAGGCCTCCAGCCATGCCTGTACTCCCAGGTGTTTCCCAGGGGCATTAGGAGAGCCTATGTTGCCTTCCTGGCCCATTCCCATGCATCAGCTCTGTTCCGTGATGGAACGGAACTGGCGGGGAGGCAGAAGGACTCTCACCCAAAACATATTTCTCACTGGAATGTGCTGTATTAGGTGTGCTGTGAGTCACGTGACATCTCAAAACAGCCCCCAGAACAAAGAAACACTGAATGGAATTATTTCTGTTTTCTCTCTATAAGCATGTCCATGCCAGTACAGAACTACTAGCTGTCAGTGCCTGTATCATCAGGAAGTCGCGCTGAGTATCTTAAGGGAGGAAGCATTAGTCTCCTTTCAAGTATGCAGGCACCTGAAGACACAGACATCTGCCTTGATGTATTTTTGAGAGTATGGCAATTAACTAAGCACCAGCTTCTTGTTCATTTCAAACAAGGTGCACTTAGGCTTTAAAAAAAAAAAAAAAAAAAAAAAAAAAAAAAAGCAACAACCAAACAAAGCAAAATCACCAAAACACAAAAAGGACTGAAATACACAGTGAGAACACAAATACAATATTTTTGTGAGTGTTCAGATTACAGACAAACAAGGAGGCCCCACCAATTTTTCTTAAAATAGGCAAGGAAATGAAACAGATTTTCAACCCAGTAATGGAAATCATAAACCTTTACCGCAACTTTAAACTACACAAATCCAGTTTAAGAAAGCTCTAATAACTTACACCCATGCATAACAAAGCTTATGTTCTCAGCATTAGTGGCAAAGAAAGCTGTTTTACACCAAATGTTCTGTTCAGTGTACAGGAAAACAACATACACATTAAATAAATGGGTGGTAATCTAACGACAAATACCACCTGTAAAAAGAGATGCTTAATGCAGTGCTTTCTATTTTACAGAAAAAGGTTGCTAGATATCACAGACTGTACTGCACCTTCTGCATCACTCGTTTCACATAAAACCACGTGCGTTATGTTCTGTATAAATATCCCATTTACCTTAAAGAAACTTCCTCTTTTGTCCAGACAACGGGCTTTCATTGTCAAAGACGACATCTTCCCCAGGAAGACTCCACTGCATGCCTTGAACTCCTAAAAGTAGAAACATTTTTTTAATGGTTAGCGCAGTCTGTAGGAAATTCCTTTCTAAGCCACAGAAACAGTCACAACAAGCCTTCTGCCAAAACCCTTTCCATCAACAACATGGTGCCATTTATTTCCTACCAGAGTCCTTACATATCCCTTTAGTCTATTATTTTTCCATAAATTGCTTCAAAAAGACAGTGCTACTCGGAGTTCCATGTTTCTCCCTTCTCTTCACAGCTGATCTGAGTAGATTTTAATGCGCTCATTAAAAAAGAATGCTAAAACATAACGATTGCTTTGTTTGTTTGCTTGACCTCAGCATGAAGTACAAATAGAACAAAATGTTAAGATGTCACTACAATCCACTCAAATACAGTATTAATGGGGCTGACTAGGAGGGGAAAAAAATTAAAAAATTAAGTCACCTACGAGGAAAAAAACACATTACCATGAATATAAAAAAAACCCAAACACACACACAAAAAAATTCACCAAAACAAACAAACAAAACCCCCAAACATCGCCCTAAAAAAAAAACAAAACAAAACCCAAAAAACCTGCTTGAAGTTCCTAAAATGCAATGAAGTCTTCTGAGAGTCATGTCTGAGTGCGAAATTGAAGATGCAGTTTGGAAGAAACTGCATTTTCCACTGTCAGGTAAACTGAATAAGCGGTTTAACACCCAGAAGAATATAGTAACACATAACTAGAATATGTGTACATAATGAGAAATATCACGGGGATGATCTCCAGCTGATTAGTAGAGTTCACGTAAAGTCACAACCAATCCACGCTAGTAATTTGTGAATAAACTTCTGAACTAAAAAGAATCAAGTTCTACGGCTACAAAGTCCTTCTAGGATTTTTAGCAGTGAGCTTATAATTGCATTTAAATATCCTAACTCTGCTCCTCACTCACACATTTACTGACCACATAGTAGGTTGTTATGTTGGAAGTTTCAACTACCTGAATGGCAAATGTTGCAGGTGCAAAACATTAAAGAGTAAGAGAGAGGCACAGCTTTTGATTAACACAAGCAGAAATTAAAATATAAATGGCAGGGAGCAGCAGGGAAAAACAAGTTTAGTGGCATGGCTGCAGATGGAGGTTAAGCAAAACAAAGCAGGTGGGACAGAGAATGCAGAGACTTAAAAAAAAACGAAACAGATTTGACACAGACACACACATCCCCACACATGCTCTGCTTCCCTCTAATGCCTTATGAGAAGGCATCAACAAGGGTAAACAGGACCAAGGAGGAGGAGCTTAAAAGAAAAAAGGGTTAAATGCAAAGCCCTGTTAAGTACAAATACTGGAAAAGGGTAAGAGGTAGAAGCAGGAGAAAAGAAACATTTACTCTTGGTTTTAACATGGCAGGAAGCTTTAAGTTGTTCACCCCATTTCCAGAGGTCATACCACAAGAGCACTAGAAGGTTACATTTTTCCACTTAGATTCCGGTTAAAAAGCAGCCATGCCGGGAAGCTCAGGAACCAGTCTGTTTTCCAGGCAGAGTTTGCAGACTTTAAAGGTTGAAAGAAAAATCCCGAATTCTGCGTTCTGGTGAAAGCCAAGCACTAGAGGATGACCAAGAGAAGATGAAAAACAGTGCTGGGGAGTGGGGGAAGAAAAAAAATATAATCAAACTTTCTTTGTAAATCAGCATATTTAAAGGAATACATTCCTGATGAGGCTCTAAAGCATTGAGGTCTGTGTTGTTTTACTTAAAGTCTGTCTAAATAACTTGATTGCACTAATCCTGTAAGAGACTGAAGTCCAGGGAAGTGGGTGGGTTTGCAGGTGCTATTAAATCAGTTGAGCTCTGTGTCCTCATCTGCCACATGCACAAGAACAATTGTTCCACTCTGGGGAGTGTTAGACATTTTAAAGACTTTTGGTATTTGATATTGGCTATTCTAAACAACCTAACGGTTGCCATATAACAAGAATTTTTAAATTATAAAATAAAAAGTTTTCTTTCAATGAATTCCGCAAAGGGAATTGCGGAAAGTTGCGGCTGTTGCCGCCTTAAGATGCTGTCAACTTGCGCCTGAAAGACTTAAGGTAGAGGAAGACCCAAGAAACCCAAAAAGGAATTAGAATAAAAACTCTGTTTTCCAAGTTGATGCTATCCTCTTAACGACAACACCAAATTCAATTCCATAGAAAAAAAAGCCAGAGATTTTAAATTAGTTACATTACAGGTTTATAAGCAAGATCATGTGGTTGTATTTGCATCTCTAGTCTCAGTCATTAATCGTTACATTTGCAAACAACAACCCCTTCACAGGAAATCTAATGTGTTTTGGTTTCTTTGTTGGGTTTTTTTTGTTTGTTTGGTTTTTTTTACTTTAACCACAAGGATGTCTGCATGCAATCCTATTACCAAAATAAGATCATGCCAAGATTTTTGCATTCATCTTATTTCAAAACAGAACAGAAGTTTATAAGCTTCCACACTCAAACGTACAGAAGAATGCAAGCATACAAATACAGTTTGCCCTTCAAAGAGCAGTAGGACTCCAACTCAGAAGAAAGCCTCAGACAAGACCCCTGCTTATTCTGCTTATAAGAGGTTCTGAAGCTCTAAACTTTTCCATAGCTGCTATTATTATTACTTACGTAATAATATTACTACCTGTATGACCATAAGTCTGAGCCCCAGCTGAGCTCAAGTCCTTCCTCTTCGCAGCTCGCTACATAGCCAGAGAAGGAATTCACGCTACCCTTTGTGGTTACACTGTAATTTCAAACTGATTTAGGGTAACCTAAATACTGTTCCATGTCTGAGTAGTTTTTAGTACTTCTGACTAAAATCAGCACAGTGGGAAACACTGTTGTTGGGGTTTTTTTGTGTTTGTTTGGGGTTTTTTGGTGTGTATGCTTTTTTAGGCCACCCATTAAGACCCATCAGTAAAGTGGATGTCTGGGGTGGGTGCAACAGCCCAAAAGCTGAGGGTGGGCCCCTACCTGTCTCCCACCTTGTAGTTCAGAGGTACCTCCGCAGTGCACAGAAACAACTGCAGAAGAACAAACGTACTGTCGAGAGGTTTCATTCCTCTATGCAGCCGCCCACATCTGGTGCTTATTCAGACCCAAAACAGGCTGAAAAACCACTGCTCTGAAGTTGTCTTCATTGAGTTCAGAAAGTATAAGGCTGTCAGAAAGGAAAAATTTGCCTTCTTTGATTGGGAAGCCGTGTAGAAAAAGACAGCAAAGCATGTCTTCATCTGAAGATACCAGAGACGAGCATTTTTCTCCTTCCTCTGTGTTTTAAGGACTGAGGCAGAGAGTCTAGACAGATTTGCTTAGACATTGCCTGGGTGATTGCTCAGAAACCCATCCGAAAACGTCATCAAGCTGCAGGAGCCAATTCACTGTGACCTTTTTGTCTATCCATCTGGAAGGTAGCCTTTTCTGTGTTTAAGCGGTCAGTGCTTTACCTACTTAGCAGTCTCCGCAGCCCTTAGCTCTCAGAGGGCAGCAGGTGCTAGACTCCTGCCTGCTGCTCTCCTGTTTGGGTGGCTCCCTTCCAGTAGCACCTGTCTCTCCTGTAAGCAGCGCTGTCTTCCCACAGCTCTTCAAACCCAGGACAAAGCTCATGTGTGTGAACGACAAGGCAGGGAAAAGGAACGATTTATCTGCTTGGCAAATTTCTCTGAAATGTAATGCTACCCCATGGATGCTGACACCCATGCAAGCTGTAGGTTTCAAAAAAAAGGCGCTTTCCATCATCCTTTTTCCATTCCTTTCTCCTCCTGCTTTTTATTTACACAGGAATGCCAGAGCACCATTCAGGTGCCTGGATGTAACCATGACTTCTTGTCAAAACAGCTCCTACTTTCTTCCCTCTTCTGCAATTTTATTTGATATTCTTAACCATAGTAGTGACGATCGCTGTCTTCCTGGACTTCTCAGGATTCTTCCCTTGAATCCTCTCATTCCAATCTTGCTTTTACAAGGCAAAACATCCTGTTTTCTTCAGCTAAAAGTCCTAGCAAGATGAGACAGTCGGTATTCCTCCCCTGAGCTGGAAAGCAAAGGCCACAGCAATTTGGAGAACTTAAAAAGTCACTGCCCACAGTCCTTCTTACCTCACCTACACTTGGTTTCCTAAGGAATCGAGGCTATTACAACTGCACCGGTTTTCTGTTCTTTAGCTCCTAACTACGATTTTTGATCTTTTGGCCAACCTAACAAGATCTGACTGAGGAAGACAGTCTCTGTTTACAAATGCTGACAAAAGCATAGAGGGAAAAGACTCCATTAATGTCATCACTGAAGGAAGACGAGAGATCTGCAGCCTTCCTTTTGCTGGCCGACCAACAGAATTAGCAGAACCCACTTTTTTGTATTTTAAGCCTAAATTATCCCACTGAAGGAACTGGCTGTCCTCATTCGTTCTCAGTCTGTAAAGGCCATGCAATTACTGAGCATAGACACTCACAGAAACTACTTCAGGCAAACAAAACCAGGTTTTACTATTCTGCAGCCAAGGAAGAACAGCAGAAAAATATCAGTCCAGACCTTAAACATACACTAGCAAAGGTCAGCTGATGTGAGAAGACTAATGCTGATTGATAGCTGTCAATGTAGTCCTTAGACCCCCCACTTTGCCAGTAGCAGGGTGCAGTAGAGGGGATGAAATACAATCCCTACTGTCTCATAACAGAAATGCATGAAAGCTAGGTAGAGCCTACCACATATGTTCTTGAAAACCTATGGTCAATTAGCATCATATTACAGTCAAATTACAATAGCCATTTATAAATATATAGTATAAAAAAAAAATTACAATTAATTCAGTGAACCCATTTTCTGGTGGGTTAAACTGGAAACCAGAAACAGGAAGGATAAATACATTTTTACTTTTTTAAAAAACATGAAAAAATACTTCTAAAACGCAATCCTACACTTTAGAATATACGAAGAAATATTCACAGAACTTCAAATTTTCAGCAAATTTAAGCATCCTCATGCAGAGGGTTGCCTTCATCTCTAACCTACAAAGCTCTGGTTTGTCTAATTACCCTGACCTTATCTGATTCTTGGCAAAATTAAACTTTTCCTTTTGAAAGTATTTCCTCTGAAGTTAACTGAAAGCCTACTTCCAGGGCCACATAGATACAACTGAGCACAGTATCACTTTGAAAAATCTATCAAATAAGAGCCTCAGTCTGAAAACTATCCCTGGTGCCAGGATTTTGCAGACCTCTCAACTCAAATGTTGCATTGTGTTAGCACAGCTGTATCCACAAGCAAAAAGCAAGGGGATTATGCAAAAAGGATTCTAGCTTCCATCATTCATCTGGCTGCAGAAAGGGTTTACAGTCTTTTTTTTTTTTTTTTCTTCAAATAATGCAAGAGCACATTATTTGTAGAAAACAAATAATGAATGCAGCAAAAATACAAGTCACTCTTTACAGTATCATGTTTATGTACTTTGTCATCTTAATTAAAATATTTGAAAAAGCTTGGAAGTAACAAACATTCCCTGATCAACCTCCTTTTTCTTCAGGCACTGTTTTTACTTTTATCTCTGCTACCTGAACATTATGAGTCTCTGTGAGCTACTCCCCTGAAGAAAGCCTGGTCGCCACCACTATGCTGTCAGCGAGCAACAGTATTTCTGCCCATAACGAGCTAAAAAAAAAAATCTTACAAAGATAGACACTCACTACACAGGAAGACAGGAGGGCCACGAATGACTGCTTGCAATCCTTTTCAAGAAGCAATACTCTTTTGAAAAACTAAATAGGAAGCAGAAACATGCAACACGCTCATTAACTTTAAAAAAAAAAAACAATGAGCAGATCACAGGTGAACTCCCAATGCGCCTCTTAATGAATTTTGCAAAATTTGGAATGCAACACCACTGAATTTACACACCTCATTAATTCCTCCAGGGAGATTATTACTCTTCCCATAAAGAAAAGAAGGTACGAGGTAGTTAAAGGCAACCAGCAGAATTAAATGATGTGCAAGCAGTCTGATCAGTGAAATATGGTTCAGCTATGTCCCAACTGCTGACATACCATTTTATGCTTCTAAGTTTTTTCAGTTGCTACGCTGGTCACATCAGATGCTGTCACCCTTAAGCCTCCTTTGTTGGTACAGGTAGAACAAGGCAACGCGTATCCCCCCACCGAGAGGTTCCTCTTGGACCACTACAGCAGCGAGCAGTTCATCAGGGTCCGAAGCTCCCTCTCTAGGACTGCCTTGCCTCTTGCTCTTGTTCAAACTCTGTACCAGGACAGTCGCTCAGACAGACTGATTAATAAACAGAAGCTACAGACAAGCGGTCAAGACTTCACTATCACCCCATCTTTCAGACAAATCCTCGTCTCTCATTTCACTCACAATGCTAATCCAAGACCTGAATTTCCATGGGTTGGGAGAGGACAGGACAAGTACAATCGCTGAGGATCACTACAGTGACATCTGGCTCTGGACATCACCTGTGCAGAAGCCCACGGAGGCTTCCTATACAGGCCTTCCTATGGAGGCCTGCATAGAAGAGGCCAGAGCCAGAGCCAGAGGCCAGCAGCATGACCCCAGAGCCTGCATAAGTCTCTGATCTCCTCAAGCAGATGAGCTTTTGGGGCTCCTAGCACCAGTGCCCACCTCCCTGGGGACAGCCAGAACTCAGCCAGGGCACAACACAGCCTTGGCTCACGTGAGTGTGAGGGGAAGGTGAAGTGCAGTTGTGAATCTGGAGACAGAAGTGATGCCCTAAGAACTGGCAAATGAGCTTGAGGAGCAAGGTGTGGCATCTGGAGGTGCAGTGAAGAGTCTGTAGGGTCCTAACCTCATATCGTCCTCATAACCAGACAAACTTAGACACACTATGGCTGCTTTTTTCCTAGTAGTCCTCTTTCCTAAAACAAACAGCTGGCAAACTGTTCAAAGCTTTGTCTTACAGAGAGTGATGTTCTCCTAGATATCACACTGTATCATGCAAAGGTTACTCTTCAGCTCCTAATATTGTCAACTTGCTTATTTATTACAGGTCATAGCTGTTTTCAGTTTCCTTGGCTGATCATTTCTGACACCTGTATTTGCATCCTAAAGTATCAATGCTCCTCATCCTGGTTAAGGTAACAATGCTGTTAAAATCACAGCCACCTTTCCAAGGACTCCTTCACCCCACTACGTGTTAAGCCATAAAATATCAGCAACTGCTTAAGGAACTACTACCTGGACAGACTTGGATCTTCAGGGGCTGTGAATGAGTCCATGATCAGGCTTGGTATGTTTATCTGACTTGATCTAAAGTGGGAACATCACTGCCAAACAAACACATTGATCTTTCTACACCTAGCTTCAGCTAGTCATCACTCCTGCCTTAACTCTGCCTGCAAACTTATTTTTTCCCCTTGATTCCAGATCCTACTCACTGGCAGCCTTTTAAGAAACAAAAGGATAAAGAGGAATTCCTTTGAACTTGTTTCAGCATGGCACTCTCAGGAGAGGTTTTAAGTCCCATTAGATTTTTGATAGATCCACTGTCTCACAGCTGTCTACCCACTTCTTTTATCTATGCTGAATTCATAAACACAGAAATGAAAGCATCTGAAAATCCCATCTGAAAAGCGCGCAAGAGCTGGCCTGACTCTGCGCCCGCTGACACGTACAGACATTGTATCACTCTTTCCAACAGGAGCGTACAGTTAGGCAAACACTGAATGCCTCGGAAAATCCAACCCTTAAGCTTTGCTGAACGTGGCACACTACCAAGAGGATTATGTTTGCTGCTAGCGCTGTCTCTCTGCACCCCTTCCAAACAGTTTCTTCTTCCTCTCTTCCACTAAACAACCTCTTCCTGCTTGCTCCCATGGCATACTTTCCACATTACTGAAAAGGAATAAAAACCCCAGTCATTTCCTCTGGCACAGCATTTAATCGTGAAGGATACTACCACATCTCTTATAAGAGAATGATTGTACATTGATACATTCATGTCTTGTTTTGCCTCTAGACATGTCAGAGAAATACATTTATAAGATTGGCTTTGATTTGGATAACCTTTCAGAAGGTTCATATTCTTCCCAAATTCCCTGGCCTGGATATCTCACAAAATGAGAATTTCTTGCAGTATTTCAGTAATTTCCATTCGTTATTCCTGCCAAAACCAGTGAATAATAAAAGGCAAAACATTCAGAAATATGTTTTCAAACCTTTAAAAAAAAAAATTTAACACTGAGCTGCAGTTCCTGGAAGAAGCGAGTAAAGGTAATCGCTTGAATTACAATATAGCTTCAAGGTCTGGAGAAACTTCAGAATTCATAATGAAGCATTAAGTCAAATGCAGAGAGAGATGGGTTATAGCACCTGCATCTAAGATGGAGATGCATGAGATAACCACCTGCCGGGCTTGACTGTGGGTTATTTTAGGCACCTGGGAAAAGCATCTCTATCTCCTGTACCATGAATCCCAGAGAAGCATGAGGGTTTCAGCATTCATGTCATAACTCCTACCTCCTTGCCTGACAGAGGCACCAAGCAAAGCTCTGACCCTACCGCTGCCAGAGGTAACATTCCTCCATGCAGGAAGGTGGAAGCAGAGACCTGACCTTCTGCCGGTTCAAGGAGCTTAAACACTTCCATCAACTCAAATATTTCCATGATCTAGGGTTAAGGGATTCGATATGCTTATTCTTGTATTAGATAGATGCACCTAGTACTGCATCTTTTTCTACAATTTACTCTTTTGCACCTAACAATTACTGATATACAACGTAATTTCTATTTCATTGTGTTTGAAAAAAATGAAAGCCAAGGACACTGCAGCATGCTTTTGAAAATCATCATGGTTTATTAAATGCACAGTATCTGTAGATATGTAAAACTTCAGAAGACAGGGGAGAAAGTATAAGTAAGATTTTCCTGCTAAAATAAACAACCTGACAGTAGGAAAGGGATATCTTCACCTGCATTTTTAAGGACTTGCCAAAATGTACACCAGCATTCTTAGAACTAACATGTAGTATTTGTCTGTTCTCCAGATCTGTAAGTTTTTAGACTACTTCAGGATCAATATTATCCATTATTACCGTTCTGTGAATCTGTAATATACAGGCAAAAAAATCCTGCAACACCATAATACAGCAGATCGAACTTGAACTTGCATCCATACTATGGCAAGAGGGTTCTTGCATGCAATGTATGTTTACCTAATGGTTAAGGTATACATGTTTGAAGCAATGGTAAATTCAGTACTAGACATGAAAAGATGCCTTGTAGTTTACCATTTATTTGCCAGAGTCTGTGGGTCTTTCCTCTGATGGATTAATCCCGTACGTGCTCTACTTTTTCTTGTTTGCAGAGCTTTGTATTGCACCAGTAGACAATAACAAGGGTCAGTCTCTCTTGGATGCCCCTCAGTCAGAGGGGAAAGGGTAACTCCGGAGAAGAGGACACAAAATGGACACTTAACAGTGGTCCCCTAAACCTGCCTCTCCCTTCCCTAGCTACAGGGAGGGCTGAGGGACAGAAGCTGCCCTAGCTGAAGTTAACCTTTGCCAGTACTTCCATTAAACCACAGAGACGCTCTTCAGAAAGGTTATCAGGTACATATCAAACCTTTTCAAATTCAATAGAATAAGCCAGGGCAGCCACACATAAAAGCCAGGATGATACTGTTGATGCTCTATGCTTATAACAACTGTTTTTAAACCAAAATTGACTTCTGGCACCTTAAATTCACTGGGCAACTTGAAACCTCGCACAACATATCTGAAATGTCAGAGTGTTCACCTGCCTCAAGAAAAAAAAAAAAAAACCACCCAACACACTCCCCTTACATTGGACATCAATAATTCACACACAAAGTGTTCTTTTCTTTGGATAATTTCAAATCTCAAGCTCCCCACATGTTGCTGAAGTATCTCAGAGACTTACAAACAACAGCCAGGAATTAATTTTTATCCATTTTCTTAGTCTGATAACAGAAGTACAACTTCTCTGCACAGTCAAGCATGCTATTTATAGCATTCTGCACTTCACAACCTCCTCTCAGGTCCGCCAAGTGCCAATACATACTTTCAGTGTATGGTACCAGAGGCAGTGAAAACAGCCAACACAGACTACATGTACTGTCCTATTACATTACCCAAGTTAGCATAAGCAATAAAGATTGCATTTCTGGCACTCATCATCAAGTCTGAACTGGTTTATAAACGTCAGCTGGCTAAATTTCTGCAGCACCGTAAAACATGCATGATGCCCATTTTAAAACTTTTCTCCAGTGTGGCAGAGTATTACGTACATCAAAGCTCTCACTCGCATTCCTCAATGTTTTCAGAAATACTGAGCAGTAAGTTTCAGCTGATTTCCAGTAAAGACAATTCCATTTTCAGAGATAGAGCAAAACAAATTGCTTTTGAAAAATTATTTTTCATATAATTAATTGAAAAGGATTCCATTTGTTTACCCAAAGCAGCACACAGAAGAAAAAAAAAAAAAAGCAGCAGACAGAACTAAAAAGTTGTTTGTTTGACCTTAAAAGTAAAAATTAGCCATGGATTGCAACATAGAAAAGTCACCTTAGGAGAACTGCAAAAGCTGCGTTTTTTTTTCAATTAATAGATAACTCTAAATATCTTTTAGACCTTCACTATTAAAAAAAATAAAAAGTTAAATAGTTTGTATGCCACTGAACAATGACAAAACATAGCTTGTTTCAATTATAATGCAATAGCGCTTTCTAGTTGAGTTTGTTGCATCACTGATCTGCTCCACAGATACCTCCCTGTAAGAAAAATCACTATTTTATAATTGCAAGCAACTGTTTCATTATACCCTAAGAAATGTTTTGCAAAGATTATTCTGTGTTCAACTCCGTAGTTAAAAGACATAAACTATTGTTCCGGAGGTAGCCAGTGCCTAACTGGCTTAGGATGTAGCTTAAGTAGCTACATCCTATGTTTCGTAAAATCAACAAAGATCTCCATCGATGTCCAGAAGTACTGGAATGAGATTCAGTATAGAGCACACTAAATGGTATGCAAGAAGAGTCTGTAAGAAACCCATAATCACTGAGCATATGTTATTCCAAGCTCTACTTAAAAGTTTGTACTGCGCACCCTGAGACCGTTGGATACAAATGCTCAAAGTGCCTTTTGCTGTGAACCTCAACTTCAGCACAGCATGAGACATCACGGCAGTGATTAATTAGGGAACAAACAGCATTTTCTTATTCTGGTGTTGACCTTCGGCTCATCTTTCATGTGACACACTCAAAAGAAAATATGTAAATTGTGTCATTGGAGCCCCACTGATCTAATGTTTTACCTATTAGCTATGGAATCAGGTCATCAAATGTACTACACTTGACACCTTGTTTTTCAGATAGCTCCCAGTGACAGTAGCTGCTCCTCTTCAGTACACAGGTAGCTCTTCCTCTGTGTGTAATAAGGTAAGGCAGTTAAATATACAGTAGCTTTCTTTCAGCTGAGTCCATGGTAAGGTCTAATATTTGAATTTTTAAGTAAAAACTGTTAAGACATGAAACCACCTGGGCCACTTCTCAATTTAGCCCTTAGGTTAGGAATGATTTCACCCTTTTTTCTTTATTCAATCTATTAGTGTATTACATGAAATAGTAATTTCGTGGACCGTATAAACTCAGGCTGCTTACTAAAAACTACATTCACAGTACGAAGGAGCTGCACAATAACACATCCCAAGACACACAACCCACAGGATACTACAGCTGTGCAAGCCCGTACTCAACGTTAGTGTCCTCCCAGTCCTCATGTATGGCATTACATATTAGCCGTCAGGTTAAGTTACTTTAACAATAAAAAAAGTAGCGTCAGTGCAGAACTGACAGCCTTCACTGCTTGCAGCAGCGGAGAAAGCCACCATCACGTTCCATAGCACCAGCTAGCCTTGACATTCACACTGCCAGCACCCCAGCTTGGCTTGCTTTGCAAATCCTGCTGATGCCTCATCCTCCAGCCACCTTTAAAAGAATTAATCCAACAGCGAAGGGAGCATTTGAATCACTTTTCAGATTACACATTTTTCTGAAATGAGACAAATCTAAACAGCGCAGCATCTTTAAAAGAGAAAGATGTTTTTGTGATTTCAGGAGGCGTATGTGCCCTCTTTGACCCCATGCATGGCTCCATTAAGACAAAAAGTCCCAGTGGTTAATGGACTCTGAAGATTTAAGACACTGCTCTCAGATTTGGTGAGACCTTTGAAATGTAACTAGTCTTTGTTTCCCATGAAAATTGGGAACACTACTGCCCTACCTCACTGGGTGTTACCTACCCCTGGAAAATACATACAAAAAATTGGCAGCTCACCCAGTGAGTGATATGTGAACATTTATCTAACATTAAATAAATGGGAAAAAATTAGAGCGATTGAACTTAATTTTTCACTCCTAAAATAGTGGACTATGTGTTCTAGGCCAGCTAGTGTAAATCCACTGAAATGCTTAGATCTTAAAAGGAACAAATTTTCAACATGTGTGTTTAAGAATGAAAAGCTTCCTACATACTGAATTACACCAGGTCAGCACCAAGCGACTAACTTGAGCAGACTCAAGCTATGCAGTTGTGGATTTGCTTTTTGTTCAAGAACAATTGTGTTTGCATGTCAGTGGCTACATTTCCACTATTGCTTTCTGACCAAGAGGTTAATGTAATCCAACAGCCTATATGAGGAAAATCACATGCAAGTTTTTGTGGTTCCACTCTTCATTTTAAAACACCTGCACATCATAGACGTTACAGCCAGTTTGCTGCTTTATTCACTCAGCACTCACTACTTATTTTTGCAGAACCGACTGCGTTAAGTACCAATTTTTGTAGTACACTTCCCAAACAGTTACCAACTCTTCTTGTACAATCAGCGCACAAACACTGCAAACCATCACGTTAGATTTCTTAATGAACAAAAAATATTTTCACTAGAAAAAAAAAAAACTTTAAAAGAACAGTGCTATTTATTTTGTGCACAGAAGAGACTGCAAGAAAATCTTTCACTTAATTAAACCAAACTCATTGCTCTCCATACAAAGACCTCCCATGTAAATATACCAGACAGCAAAACGCACCTATACCGGAGAGAGTTTTCACTGACCTAACCTAGTGAGGATCCACTAGCCATGAATACATAAGCTACTCAATGTAGAAATCATTGCCTTGGCTTTAGAGACACAGACTGGTGAACTGGGTTTGCTAGAGACTTCAGACCACTAGAGACTTCAGACCTTGTGCACCACTACACCATAGCGCTGCTAACCCGGCTTCTGTAGAGGGAAGGCTACCATCAAGCTCAGAATAGGTAATTTGTTCCTGAACCACACTTTGACTATACAGAGTGGAAAAAACAGACTGAGCCATGTCTGTGAGTCAGTCCACTGTCGTACAAGTGTGCCAACACAGCAAGCAGGTTAATCACCAAAGCACAGCGTTCTCATTGTCCTCCAGCTATGCCATATACCCATCACAGGAGATGAAATGCCTAGACTTATTTCCTGAGGTAGTCCAAGTCAGCAGGGAAACACCTGAGAAACACCCCAAGGGGTGCTCCTCTAAGAAGGCGTCACAGCCAACAGCCCGGCTGAAGTGCCTCTACACGAATGCACACAGCATGGGCAACAAAGAGGAGGAGGTGGAAGCTACTGTGCTGCTGGAAAGCTACGACATAGTGGCCATTACTGAAACCTGGTGGGACAAATCCTATGACTGGAACGTGGCTACTGACGGCTACAGGCTGTTCAGAAGGGACAGCAAGGAAGGAGGGGTGGAGGTGTTGCCCTCTATGTTAAGCAAGGGATAGAGTGTGAAGAGATGTCCCTAAAGAACAGCCAAGAGGAAGCTGAAAGCTTATGGGTAGGAATTAGAGACCGAGGCAACAAGGGGAACCTTGTGGTTGGTGTCTGCCACAGGCTGCCTGATCAAGGGGAACCTACTGATGAAGCCTTCTTCCTCCAGCTACAGGAGGCATCGCGCTCAAAGGCTCTCGTCCCGCTGGGGGTTTCAACCACCCCGACATCTGCTGGAAAAGTAACACGGCACGCTGTAG
>VYZM01006707.1:12799-58923 GCA_013398915.1 Dromas ardeola
CCAGGAAATCATTTGAACGGAAAATGCTAGTATATGTAATGGCTCCCCCCTGCCCCCCCCAAAATAATTGATCTTTTGATATCCAGATCCACATTTTCAAATACACGTAGTGGTCACTTCTGGTTGTACCTGGAGATAAATTAGATAAATTACAGTAGTGACATGGCTTTGTCCTAAGCATTACAATCTCCAACATGTTTCTGTGACTAAGGAGGTTCACTTCATATGTTTTGGGGGCGAATGAGTTCTGCATTTCTCTTTCTTTCTAACAGCTGGTGTAAAAATCTGTTTTCATATTTCCGTTATGGTTTTTGGTCCCCTAAAAGGATAAACAATTGATATTTTCTGGAAATCCAACTCTATCAGGTTTTACTGCCAGCAAACACGAGTGCTAGTGGCAAGCAGTAAGATTTGGCTTAGAACTGAATTTCCAGTGATTATTTCTCTAGCTCTTCAGTAAGCAAGTCTTAAAGTATGAAATTATATGATAACAGCAAATTATTTATGGTGCGATTGTATTTATTAACACAATTCCATTTTACTAACTTTCTCTCATCCTATTTTCAATGTATTAGATCAACATCATATTTGTTTTTCTGTCAAAAAATACTGGAATATAATTACAATTAAAATGTAGTCCAACTTTGCATACTGTTTTTTTGTTGTTGTTTTTTGTCGTTGTTTTGTTGTTTTGTTTTTTTTTTAAGCCGTGAACAACACAGTATACTTAAGGTAGATTAAAATGAATGATTTGCTGTTTTGTAGGATTTTGTTGTCATAGAGCAAGACTCCTGCCTACTTCTTAATCACGAGGAGATGCTGTTTATTCAGACTGTTGGGTATAAATCCATGTAGATTGCTCATAAGGATATGAGCATAGCTGTTTAGTATTTCCGGCACAAGGTAATGTCTGATCCAAGTAAAATGGTCCTCAAAAAACAGAACTCGGTGTAGTGTTCTGAAACTTGTGAATAGCAGAGTAGGGTACACAAGTTCTACATTCTTTCAGTGTAGTTCAGCTCATTGTTGATTCCTATTGAGTTAATGGGTTGTTTTTTTCCAAATCCATGATTTATGGTATTTTTCAGAAGTATTAGAATTTTCTGAAAACTATTAGTTTTTTGTGTCATTTTGATATTTTTGAGAATCTTGGTATAACGCTAGAAGGACCTCCTGGTTACTTGATCGAATTTTGCCATCGTAGATAACTGTGACATATTATCTATTTTATAAGCTAACAGATATCCAGATGTCTTCAGTTTTGGAGTCAAAACTTGCTTATCTTTAATTACTAATCATTCCTTCTGTAAAGTGGTCTCATTCCATTCCATTTCTTCTCTCCTCTGCTTTAAGAAGACTTTTTATGACCCACCAAGCAATGATCTACAAATAAACGTATCCCTTACCCCCTGACCCTTCCTTCCCCCCCGCCTCTCCCTGGTCACTGGATCTAATCCGTTCTTTTGTTTGTGATGGAATATCATCTGAAGTGGATGGAAGCTTTGTCTTTTGCTGAAATGGCCTAGAAGGTCAAGCCTAGTCATTAACGCAGAGCTTTGGAGGAAATAAGGATGAAAGGAATGGATGATTATAAGACTGTAAACCTCAATGAATAAAGCAATGCATGAAAGATAACTCTGAGAATGCTAAATATACTGAATATCATAAAATACCTTGAAGATTTTACCAATTCAAATTTGTGTTTTGTGTTGAAGGAGAAATGACAGAGGTTGTTGCCTTGTTGAGAAGCACGAGGAATACAGAAGTGTCATTCATGTTTCTGTAAATTTTACCGTACCTGTGAAAGGAAGAGGTGTAAAATATCAGCAATCAAATGAATCTTGAACTTTCCTAGCAAGGTAGATTTGGTGCTTTCTATGAACAGACATCTTTTTTGCTTGGAAAATATCTTGCCTCCAATTTATTGTCAAACATGCTGGTTTCTTGCTGTCAAAAAGTGCCGTTCCATTTCTGGTATTTCAGCATCAATCTTTTGCTATTACAAAGCTGGTGCCGTTGGCTGTCAGGCCTGCACAGTCTCAAATGGCAGACTTATCTGTCTTCAGCAGGATTAGATAGAAATATGTCTCGTTCACATGGTGCTCCAGCCTTAGGCTGCACCAGCCCCGGGAAACTTGAGTACGTTAGCTTCAAAGAAACTGTCTGCAACTTCTTCTGACAGCATACGCTACAAAGTACCCTCTAATCTATTCCTCAAGCTGTTTTCTCTGTGTCTTTAATATTTACTCTTTGTATTGTGTAAATACTTTACCACTTGTCTCTGGCAGTTAAGTTTTGTAATAGAAAGTGTAAGACCACTCTTTTTACAAGTTTACCATAGTTATATGCTAATATATTTCAAGCTATAATGAAAAAATAGCAGCTGGTCCAGTATCAAATGGGTCCTATACATAAACGGCATGACAAGATAATGCTTATTAAAGACTTTCCCAAAATTGCCACTGTATCCTGATGTGAACAGCTTTCTTCACAAACGGTTAATACGCTCCATGGCTTTATTTGGTGGAGAAAATAAGAAGTAACGTGACCATTGTCTGTGAAGCTCTTGTCATCAGCTTATTTAGGCACCACTTTTAGTATTACAGCCTTATATTAAAAGAGCAAAACTTAACTTCAAAACAGTTATCTTCATTAGTCTGTGTACATGCAGTCATGCTCATGTAATTATGTATATATGTGCACACTTACCACTGCACATATATAACCTCAAACAAACATTTCATTTTCTAGGAAATGGCATCTCACAGAGCAGTCCTAGCTTGCATGTAAAATATTAGGCAATAAATTGTGTTTATTCTCTTTGGGCTAAGTTACGTCATTCTTCAAATAGGCTGGTGTTACATATTATAGCATTTAGTGCCTGTGTAAGCTACTTGTTATCGGTGATTTCATGGCTTAAAATGTACATTTTTGTAATAGTGACATAGCCTACCTTATATTTTATGTCATTTCAAATTGTATGTACCTCAGCAACTGCATATCCCGTCTGAGCCAGGATAACTAAATGAAACTGCAAAACTTGAAGACAATAATATTACCCAAAAACTTGCTATTTAGGTACCATACAAGGTTTCTTACTGTTATGATTCACAGGAGAAATGAGATCTGCGCTTTACTGTGAGAGCGTTACTGGTTTTCTTGCTCTGCCTACATAGGGCAGGCAGGAGTACAGGGAATATGACTTTGAAGGCATCCTGAGAACATGCTGCCTTGAAATTCCCAATTCTAACTGCAACTGTGTTTACAGTGTAAAAAAAAATTGTACAGACAACGTGAACGGCTGCAACACGCCTGCCTATTTCTGCTGTGAATACTTTAACTGAGGAATGAAAAAACAAAAAAGTATCCTTCCAACGGGAATATATTTCAATTGCAAACCATCCCAGAGATAAACATATAGGCCTCCCTACAAAACTTTTGAACATAAAATACAGTGTCATAAAAAGTAGAGTCATATATCCCCATGAATACACATACACCTTTTTTTCCTCAATTGTACTTGGAACAGAAAGCAAAGGTGTTTCTGTTACGACACACATGGAGAGATAGCTATACAACTGAGTGCTGCAATATTTTTGAACCTGTTTCTCTGATAGCATGCCATATCTGATACTGCATTGGACTTCCCCATGTCTCCACCAACAGCACGGCTGCAAAAAGGAGCCAAGGAGTCTTTTTCAGCTTCAAGCCTGTACAGCAGGCAGTGCATTCCTTCTTTGTGGACAAGAAGGAATGATCCTTCTTTCTTGGCTTCTTGTTGCTGTTGCAAAAATTTTCTTTTAAAAATATAGAGACTCTAAATATTTGGCTTCCCTGAAATGGTTCTTCTTGTCCATGAAATTTAATATTCAGAACAGACATGAAGCTACAAGAGACTATGTAAGTTTTTGCAAATGTGTCACTTGAGCACTGAGATAATTTTTCTTTAATGCAGGTTAACATTATAAACATACTTTCGCAGCTAAAACCTTACAAATCCAATCAATAAGATAAGTATTATGTACATAATATACAAAAAGTAATTATTTTGGAAAACTTTAACTCTTGGAGAACAATACACAAGGAATGTGTTCAGGATGTGTTGAGCTGATTGTAGTGATGATAACTATGATGAAAGGTTTTTTGTTTTGCCTTCTTTTTTCTTTTGGAACACTTACACTTACCTTTTGGGTTAGCAGTGAGCAAGTTTTCTCACAGATGCATCTGTAACCTTTTCTGTACAAAAATATCTATATTTTGCTGAGATAAGCTTTGTGATTCTCCCCTGCTCAATCAGGCTTTTGCTCAAGCTTTGCAGCTAAAAGTTCTCTTGATGGCTGATAAGCAGTAGCTCGGGACTGAGTATGACTTTCTGAACAACTGCAAGACTTTGCTGGTTTCAGTCATGCTGGGCTTGATTTGACAGCAGGAAGCTTGTTGCTCTTCTGCTGTCGGTACTAAGTGGCAAGTCAAAAGGAAGATGTTGCTGCCAGGTTTTAATGCAGAAAGAATATAGAAATTGGACTGGGGATGAGAGTGGCTGCTTAGTTAAAGTCTGTGGTGTCAGAAAGGTAGTGAACCTAACTGTTGGATAGGGAGAGGCTAGAAACCTGCCAAGATGAAAAACAAACAAAAGATACACATCAGAGGAAGAAGAATTAAGTACAATTTAGCTTTTATAGCGTACTACTTCAGAACCAGCACACATCGAAGTTTGAGCAACACCAGCAGAGATGATAGACTTTTGACCTAAAGCTGTTTATGAGCCCTGGCTGTAGTGTTGGAAGACCTATGTATATGGAAGACTTGCCACAGTGACTGGGAGCTTAGGTACTGTATGTCTATGATGCATTTCATATGGAGGTGTGGGTATCCTTGGGTGTTTCACAGTGTATCCTTAATTATTTATTCTACAGCATGCCATTAATCAAGGGGCATGGTTTTAAGGCAAGTTTTCTCATATGCAGTAATTAAGCCAGTTTTCCTAGTGATATCTGTCCTTTTTTCTTTAACTTCTGATATCTGTGAATAATCTTGTTTTCTCGGTTGCTGGTCTGGAGTATCTGTGTGCTGGATGGCTTGCCATTTCCAGGGTATAGATTAGTCCGTTGGTAGCTGCAAACAAGATATGAGCCTACCTCCTTTCCCATCTGTGGGAACACTAATTAGAGTTTTCTTTTTCTATTTAGCCACCATTTTTTTTCTTGAAACTTGTAGGAACTTAATTATCTCTGAGAATTTTGCTGTCCCCTACCCTGTGTCACTTGGATTTGGATAAAATTAAACAGCAGATTTTCTCAGTTATTAAGGTAAAAACAGTGAAACAGGCAGTACAGTTTCATTGGCCCAGGAATCAGGGCTAAAAAGATTATTTGTCTTATGGCAACACTTCACTGATACAGCTACGCTAGTCCTAAGCCATAGGTTTTGGTCATGGGCGATTTTTTTTCTCCTGTCAAGTATGCATTTTCATAACGTAATGGTACAAAAATCAGATTCTTCCCATAATCAACAGCAGTGATACAACTGCATACATTGGCAAGAAGATGGATTGTATGGAGTACAGATGCTGCCCAAATATTCAGTCTCCCCGAGTCCACTGGCTTATTTTCAAAATAACTTCAAGTTAATGTTACGTAAACAAGATAGTTTTGAATGGTTTCATCTTTTACTTAATCTTCATGAAGGTTCCCAGCAGTGAGATTTGCCTGAATGTCTGATCTGTGCTGTTCTGAAAAGAAGCTGTTACAATGTTAACTAGACCTTCATTTGTCCTTTGTCATATGTTAACATCGTTAATGTTCTGATTTTGTGACTACAATATAGTTCTCTAGGGAGTAATTTGTCTCAGCTAGGCCATCTGAAAACAGGTACTTCATGCTCATTCTCCCTCAGTAATTCAGCTATTCCTTCAGTAATTAATGCTATTTTAATTAAAATTTTATATATATCTCCCTGTATGAACCTGGGCATAACCTAAAGGTATCCCAAAATTTTTATGTCCCCTCTTTCTTTTTGCAACTTTCTCCACAAATGTGCCTGATTATTGCAATAGTGAAATACTGAAACTAGAGCTGTACAACTGAAGGGCTCATTGCTATTTATTGCACGGGTTAGAGTATGTGCCTGGGAGCACTCTGGATCCGACCACATGTTTATCTCCAAGTAAATACCTAAACTGCAGTTAATACCAAATTCTCTACACCTGGTGGTTTGAGGGGTTTGGGGTTTTTGGATTGTTTTTTTTGTTTGTTTGTTTTTTAAATCTGCCAGCACTTGCTATTATAAAAGTTTGTACAACCACCTCGGAAAACCTTGCAGCAAGAAGTACGCAGTGCAATAGAACAAAGCATTTTTCTCAGCATGAAGTTGGAGCAACTCTTTCAGGTTGCAGTTAAACAAGCACTTAAACATGTCCTTAATATTTGAATTAAGTGTATAGCTATGGCTAGGCCTTCGCTTTGCATGTTTAAACGAATAGGAAAAGTCTGATTTTATTTCTGCTTATAGTATTTACAGAAGAGTACTATTTAGGACAACTTCAATATTCTGCTAGGGGGAAATTCACTTAATTTGAAACGTCTATAAATTACCATCAGGGTTTAGAGTTTTTGAACCTCTCCTCTACACAAACACAGGCACTTACCTTTTTATGAGGCTATAGATAGGCATGTCTTCCCAATAGCAATGCTACTTCTGGTGCAAGGAAGTTGTTGAACATGTTTTCTTTATTCTAGTTAGGAAACTAAGCTTAATAGCACACAAGAAAGAAAACACTGGACAGCTATTACAAAATGTTGCTGCTATTGCAGGCTGATATTAGAAATCATTGCTTGGATCATTGCTACATCATTCAACTTCAGAAAGTGATTTTGCTCTACAAACCGCTTCGGTGCTTTAAAGGCAAACAACAAATTTTTGCATTAGGGCAAAAAGGTCAAGAGTTTTTTGTTGTTGGTTGGGGTTTTTTTTGTTTTTGGTTGTGGGGATTTTTTTAACCTTTCCTCCATCCTAAAGATCTTTCTCTTGATATCAACCTTGAATCTGAAATTCAAGGTAGGTTCTTCCTGGCACATGTTTCATCAACAATGAACTTCCTGTAATCAGAGCTTGCAAGTGAAAGCATGAAGACACACAACAGTGTTAAATACAGCATCTTTGGGGAAAACAAAAAATAACTGATGGTTGAAGGTCTGAACCAGCTGCTTTCTGGAGTCCAGGGAGCTATAGGATTTGCTGATGCTTCTGTACTTTGATGGTTTTGTCATTTAATTCCCTGTTCAAGACTGTAAATACTTGTAACTGATAGAGGCACTATTCTCTCTGCCTCCGCTTTGCTCCTAAAGGAAGAACAACTCAATCCTGGAACGTGTCCTTTGCCCTCCCCTTCCCTCTGGCTTGGCAGCTGTGACAAGTTTTCTCACCTCTTTTAACTGTCTAACACTCAAATTTGTGCTTGGAAAACATAGGAACTTTACAGAAGAGCAGCAACCAAAGACAAAGGGCTGGATGATTTCTACACGGGGGGTGGGGGGGGTGGCTGAGCTGCCTGCCCTTGCCTCTAAAGCAGCTCATTATCAGGCTCCTTCTCTAACAGCTGCTGCTTTGGCTAAAGCTAACCCAAGTACAGCTTGTCTGGATATGTCCTCTCTTCATCCCTGCCCCAAAATCAGGAACATGTCCGGCTGCCTTGAGAGCTTACTGCTGCTGAGCAGCGGGGCTGGCTCAGGCTATAAGCAGGGCAAATATCTTGGGGGCAGCCTGTGGAAGCGATGGGCCACCTGCTTTGGACAGGCCTCACAAGATGACCATCAGGTGGGTCTGTCCAGACCAGGCCCCTGTGCCTTGCCAAAGCACGCTGGGCAATGCAAGAGGGCATCTCCCAGCACTGCCATTCCCTCAGCCAGCCATCCCAGCCTGGTCCATCTTATGCTCCCACGTAGAAGAGCAAGTCCTGCTCCTCGTCCTTTCCTTCTCTCTCCTCATTCTTGTAAAAATGCTGCCACAAAGGGTGAGCATGGGGTCCTTTGAAAGGAGAGGGAGGTGGGTTGCCGTTTGTAGCTTACACCTGGAAATCAAAAGGAAGATGGTCATACTGGGTCAGAAAAAGATTGGTTGAGCCCAGCAGGAAAGGAAGGTGGTGGGAATATCAAGGGATGGGGGACAGTTTAGGGAGGAAGTCCGTGCTTGAACAAAGTGTGGGAAAAGAGAATGTCCTGAGGAAGGAGCACCAGCTGGAGAGCAATACCTGTACCAGCAGGTACTCTAAAACTCTCCTGCCCTCTTCTGACTTCCGTCCCACCCAGAGTCCTTGAAAAAACTTCCTCAAATTCCTTTTGCTCATTTCTTTGCTTAAGAATTTATCTGAATGTGTAACTTTATCTCATTACCCCTGCAAAACTCCACGTTATCTACAGGGCAGAAGGTTTTGGGAGGGCTTTGCTAAGCAGTGCTGTGGTACCCTACAAGTACACCATGCCCAGGCAGCAGTCAGTGCTGGCAATGTCAGCCTTCATATTTCACAGTTGTCACTCCAGGTGGAATAAAGAGCTATTTTACTGTGCTGGCAAGAAAGAAAACGCTTGCATTACCTTAGCTATAGTAGCTTTAAGAATTACAGTCCAGAAATAACATTTCTTGTTTGAGCCTGCCTGAATAGTGCAAGCCAGTTGGGGGTTAGGAATGTCAAGATATAGGCATCTGTTCTCAGTCTTTTTGGTGAGAAACAAGTAGGGAGTGCAAGGCTGGGAGGAGCACCTGGCCGTTCTCCCTGCCAGGTTGTCCAACGTCCCCTGCCTTGCATCCACAAGATGCTTTGCAAGCATGCACGGATACGAATGCAGCTTGCAACGTCTGACAGTTGTTCCCTGTCTGGTTGCTTCCTGTCTCCTGTTTTGGACATAGTTGCCCAACAGTTCCTTCTGAATCCTGTTTGTCTCCTGCTCCTGACTTGGTCTGATGCTGCTGTTTCTCCAGATGCCAGATCGCTTGTTCAGTCAATGCTATGCTGTATTGTTTCTTGTTCCCCCTTCTCCTCAGCCAAGAGAAGAAGGAATATCTGAGTGTCCAAGTGAAAGTCTGCAGTGGGAGTTGACCTTGAGACTGATTGTTCTTATAATGGTATAACAGACCTTATTTGCTATATACTACTGAAGCCTGTGAACTGTAGGCAATGAACAGGCAGTGTCCCACTATGGTTATTGTGAGCAGTGCAAGCATGTAGAAGAAATAAAAAGGTCAAGATAACGTGAAGAGATCTTTCAGAATTTCCCTTCTTGCAAAATTTCAGAATTGCCTTCTGGACCACTCTGTTTATTGCTGCAAATTCTTGCCTCATACTTGTGACTGATGCTTTGTGTTTGGTGTGAAAAAATAGCCCTATAGCCAGCTGTGCACTGCGGCCAGCATGGCGGGGGGAAGATTCCTTCCCGATCTCATCAGAAATCCTGTCTTGAAACATCCCCCATTTTATTATTGCAAATGCCGCAGTCTGAAGCGTGATTGGGATGACCCATCTTTTAGAAACCAGTTAACAGATTTTGAAACCTGGTCAAGATTCTCCCCAGATGAGGCAAGTCCTGCACTTTCCATCAGTCTGCCTCTCTGTACAGATTTCAGTCTTTGGTAGTTTTTACTGCGCTGATTCTTCATCTCTTTATCGAGAGAATAGCACTTCTCCGAGTGCTTGAACAGCGACTGTTTGGCTCTTTCTGTGAGACTAACATAACACCGGAGCTCTTGCTCACGCAGTGGGAAAGAAGTCGACGTGTAACCAGGGATGAAGCAAGCTGGGGAGAGTGCTACTGTTTAAATACTCTTCTCGTTGATATCTAATTCCCTGGATGCTCTTTGAAATAGTTACTTTTCTATAAAAGAGACACTTTTCTTGCCATTAACGGACTTCTTAGTGTGTCTTGCTCCGAGGGAATTTTTAGTAGCTGTACATACACATGTACATGCCTGTGCATAGAAATATAGTCACCGAATTTATGGCACGAGCTATTACTGCTTTTCTTTTTAAGCACTTGCAAACGAGACTATGAAAAATTAAAGGCAGCTACAGTGAAGCTGTTGATCCACTAATGTAGAATTACTCAATTTGTGTCTAACCAGCTTGATCCATCCTATCAATACCAAGATGAAAGGATAGTTTCTGGTCTTCTAGTAGCTAGGCTTGGAAACGTCTTTTTAAAATTCTGTCATGCTGAATTACATGGCTCTTATCGTTTGCAGATCTCTTTTGAAAGCAGCCCCAGGTTACATGCATATTGGATTACCACATATCAAAGACATTAAAATAGGTATGTTATAAAGATAAGGGCTTTTTCTTATTCTACTTGCAAAAAATTGCATTAAAAAGAGCCTTCAGAGAAAACAAAAAAAGGGCTCAGAGGAACCAAACTGGAAGAAGCAGCTCATAGAAAATTGCAGAATGGCTGACAGATTCCTGACAATATACACTGGTGCTTTGTTTCTTGCTTTAATGTGTGTTTTATGTCTTCGTGAAGAAGCATAAAGTTGGGCATTAACATGAGAGAATAGAAACTACTTACACATTATTGGCTCATTTTATAGTCTTGTGAAATTATAAAGAAAATCGCAGTTACTTTCAGATGCTAATTTTCTCAGGTACTCCTTACTGACAGACCTGATGTGAATTTGTAGGTGACCAAATATCTTTAGAAGTGCGACACGTGAATTAATTCAGTGATTTTAGAGGAAGAGTTGAGGTGGGGCATCTATTTCTAGAATTTCTTTTATCTTGAGGTCTGGAAATTTGAAAGTTGCATTTGATCCTATTCTCATTACCTATTAGCAATAAAAAGTCCACAACATGAAATTGTGAAGAAATTATGTGTTGCTATTCGTAAAAGCATTTCAAAGAGCTACTTGTTCACAGAAGGATCAAAACCAATTAGGAGATCATTGAAACTGAAGTTCAAGTGTGAAAGAAGAGTAAGTTCTGTGTGTGTATGTGTGGGGGGAAATGCTTTGAGAATGGCATATACATAGGTGTTTGCCTCATACTCTTGTTAACTGAGGGAGAATCCAAGCTCTGAGAAAGGGACTTTCCTTCACATCAGTAATCCAGTTCTTGAAAGCTGACAGATTGTCTGATGTTGACTTGAGGAACCTTGGAGGTACAATGTTTGAGGGGAAGGTCTGAGGTATCGCGTAGCTCAACTTGCACGATAAAAAAAAGCAAGCATGAAACAGCGTGAACTGTATCAAGCATAAACCGAAAGAGGTTTTCTGTGACTCAGAATGGTCTCTAAACAATATAAAAAGGACTGGGTTTGGAGGCTTTATGACTTACTCAATCTGATTTTACTGAGCTTTAGTGGATTAAAATCACGAAGGTGATCAGAGGACCGGAGCACCTATGCTATGAGGACAGGCTGAGAGAGTTGGGGCTGTTCAGCCAGGAGAAGAGAAGGCTCCGGGGAGACCTTATAGCAGCCTTCCAGTACCTGAAGGGGGCCTACAGGAGGGATGGGGAGGGACTCTTTATCAGGGAGTGTAATGATAGGACAAGGGGAAACGGTTTCAAACTGAAGGAGGGTAGATTTAGATTGGGTATCAGGAAGAAACTCTTTCTTGTGAGGGTGGTGAGGCAGTGGAACAGGTTGCCCCATCCCTGGAATTGTTCAAGGCCAGGCTGGATGAGGCTTTGAGCAACCTGGTCTAGTGGGAGGTGTCCCTGCCCATGGCAGGGGAGTTGGAACTAGATGATCTTTAAGGTCCCTTCCAACCCAAACCATTCTATGGTTCTATGATTAATAGTTATTTTTAAAGCATGTGTACCTCCAGATGATCTGAATATTTTTATTTAGAGCGTTGTAAGTAATAAAATGTGTTAGTCTGTTTTACCAGTGTCATAAACTACTAGGGCTAAGGAAACAGTAATAGAAGGAAATAGAAAGCAGCTAAGATGCTAGAAGGCGCGGGGGGAATGAGGGGGAGACTTCACTTGGGGAGGACTGCATATATTATTCACTGCATCTTGGCAAAGAAGGAATATTCAGATTTAATACTAAAACTGAAACAGAGCGCGAAGCATGTAAACTCTGGCGGTCTGATCTCACTAGCCTGCCCCAGGGTACATGGGGTGGGAGAGAAGACACCGTCCTCATCCCTCCAGGCAAGGGCCGTGGGGGAAGGAGGAGTTCCGAACACAGTTCCTCTCGGTAAAGGACATCTCGTGGAGAGAGGAAGGTGTTCTCCATCTGTTTGTGCATCAGCGCAGTAACCTGTTCTCTGTGAGGGAAAAGGTATTTTGGCACACAGGGTCTGGGAGCTTTAGTGGAGCTCTGCCCTATAATGCTGCTGGCTTTATGATAGAGCATTTCCCCATCCTCCCACCCCTGCTCTGCTCTCTGTTTATGATAGCATGCTTTGCAACCCACACGTAGCTGTGTTTTGTGCTATGCTTCTTCTTGTATATACTTCTGAGTACATCCTCAAGATTATGGGCTCATCCTTGTAATTAAGATGTCATTCAGGTTGCATTTTAAGACCAGGCAGCGTATTGCGCTAGTAGTGATTAATCTCTAAGAATGCCCAGTACCAATGACTAAATCCATTGATTTGGGATCATTGACTGAAGATTAACATATTGACCAGTCAGCTTTCCCAAAGTACAATATAATCTTAACAATGGTCTGTGCTTCCCGTATATATGACCCTAGATCATAACACAGCAAAGGGAAAACATTTTACTTTTTCTTAAGCTTGTCATTATCTTATGAGCCTACAGGTAGTAACTGAGGACCCATCTCACAGGGACTGTATTCATGCCAGTTGGCTTCTCTAAGATGGTTTCTGACAAATTTACCCCCTCCCAGGGAAGTGGCCCGCCTAAGGGTGCAGTTGCTGCTGGACTTTGTGCCGTTCTGCAGCTTTGGGATGGGGCCGAGACAGTGGGATTCACAGAGGAACAACTCGATTTTCTGCCTGTTTATCAGGTAATATTTGAACATGCTATATGAATTGCTCTGCAGCCGCGAGCCAGTAGTTAACAAAATCTAACACAGAAAATATTTCAATATCTTTGCATATAACAGTTTCTTGTAACCTCATCACCTGCAGTGTTCGTAAGATCATTATTTTCTAGCAGTACCAACCTGCTTACTAGACCTGGTAAATTAACCTTTGCAGCAACTTTTGACACTACTTCCGACTCCATTTTTGTAAAATAAAAACATAAAATTAATTTAATTGGGAGACTGAAAAAATCTCAAATTCGCAGGGCTGCATCAATATTAGAAAAAAAAATGTCAACTAATGCATACTAACTAATGGGTTTGTTTTTCATATTGATTTTTCTAGGCAAAAAGTTATCTCAGCCAGCATAGGTGGCTCTTCATGTGAGGAAGTCCATGAACATGTGAATGTGCTGATTCTGAGCTAAAAAAATATTGTTAAATTTCATAGGAATAAAATGCAATAATGGGTTTTTGAAGTCTCCCTTCCCCTTACTCTGGAATTAGTTACAGCACTAAGGATATTTCAAGGGAAAGAAAGCAAGTTTGATATCTTGCTTTACTTCCTTATTTCTCAGTTAATTTATTAGTATTGAGGTGGGGAAGCTATTTATTACTGACTCCATCACATTATCTCTGACTTTATAAAAGGTTTTATGTTTATTTCTTTTCAGTGGTCTCTTAGAAATTTTATATCTATACTTTGGACTCCAGCCAGAGGGAGAAACACATTTAAATAAATTAAAAATACATTGTTAGTTTTGAATAAGAAACTTCCTGGGAGCTTTTGGGTGTGGACTAAGGTGATGAGGGGCTTTAGGGTCATTAGCAAACAGTGGACCTCACCTGGAACTTTATTAAGATTTGCCACCCACCAAACTAAGGTACCGTTTCCTTACAGATAAGGCTTGTTGTTTCCTTGTTTTGCAGACATATCTGTAATTATGAGATTTTACTCCCTCTCTGTCACTTCCTTGAAAATTCATGAGCTTAAGCCTTTCAATCCTCTGCTTGGTGCTGCTGAGTCCTAGCCCAAATAATCTGTGTCCAGATGATTATGTTGTCTTAATTAAAGAATTTTCATTTCATGTGAGGAATAAGGATCAGATTAATTAATAAAAGCTGAATATCTTTTTTTTTTATGCTAATAGTTGTCAAAATAAATGGTGAAGGAAGAGAATCACAGAATATAAGTCAGAAGTTTAATATCCTCAGTGCAGTGCATCGATAACTTTTGAAGACCTTGTGGCTCTTTCATTCCATATTTAATTAGGCTTTATAATTCTAATAGAAATTTCTTTGAAATAAATATTTTGGTGCATTCAAATATTGAACTTCAGCATTTGGAGTGGAATTCCAGCTTCTTCTAGGATATCACAAAAATCCTATGGAAGCACAAGAACTGTATTCGTACTTCAAGAAGTAATTTCACACATTGCTGTCTGCTTCCTCACAGCTACCAGCACATAGCTGAATAAAAGATGACTGACTGTTTAAATGTCTGAATTTTCTAGCTTTCTTATATACCTACCACTTATCTACAGTTCTCTGGATGCTAGTGCTGGTATTGTGGGGACACAGTTCCTGAATCATGAGTTTTAAAAATCTTACATGTCTAAGAGCCCCTGGAGAAATGAAGGGACAAGGAGTGATGGTTCCTCTGCAGTGTACAGAAATGGGTCTCTTGGTGGAGTCCATCATGGGAAGGGCAGGACCAAGACAATCACTGGCTGGGTGCAGGGACTGGCTTCAACCCTTGATTTGCTCCTTCCTGCAGCCAGGGACTGGGATTATGTGTAGCTTTCCAGGGGGTCCAATCCTGTTGTTAGCCAGACAACAAATCCCCCTGCATTACAAGTGTGGCCGACTGACTGAGAAACCACGTGCAGCTGAAGAGCCAGAGTGTGGCCTTCCTGGCTGTGGCATCTCATCTACCCTGTTCTATCACACACAGTCATGCGGTCACAGATCTCAAGTTTTGTTCACAGCATTGGTTCAATGTGTGATCTTAAGGAAGTTGCATCACTTATTGTTAAGTTATCCTACCGATCAAATGCTAATGATGAGACCCATGTAAAAGAATAAGTAAACTGTGGGAAACATAATTATTGCCATATAACAACTGATGGCAAATGCTACACTTAAATGTTTATTATAGCACCCAAATTTTACTTGAAGAGTTTCCAAATGACAATTTTGGAACCCTGACTTCCTGGAAGTAAGAGAGTCCACCTTTTTCCAGTTTGTCCAGGTATTTTTTCCCATAGTCCAGTACATGGGAATGTTCCTGGTTTTTCAGTAGCTCTCCATCAAGAAAGCATCACTTTCATTGTAGATTTTTTTCAACACAGTTTTTATTTCAAAATGCAACTAGAATGCTAGTTCTGTTATTTAGTTTAGATGGTCTTGGAAATGCTGTTACAATGGGCAGGTAAAGTGCTTAAAGAGTTCAAAAATCTGCACTAAAATCCAAGCATGTTTCTATTTTAGCCCTGCCATTAGACTCTCTTGTCTCTCCTCCTACTCTTGCAAGAATTCTGAAAACACTGGGAAGCACTTGCCATAATTGTATTTTTGATATATTGCTGGATTTACTTTTTTTTCTTTACCAGACATATGTAAATGAATGTCATTATTTTTTGCCATTAAGAGCAGAATAATTATAAAAAGAAAAGCAGGTGCTGCAGTTATGCTTAATGCTTAAAGAGTTACAGGTCTGGTAGAAAAGTGGAGGACCTTTGGTTCAATACTGAGCATGCCTGACAGTAAGGCTCTGCTTTGATAAATGATTAAGTATGCTTAAATGTACATTGCTTAAAGCATCTGTGGTTGAGTAGCATATTTTAGGGCAGAATATCAAGGGATTAATGTAAAAGAAAGGAGTTTTATCATACGATAATAACTCTTTAGAAATAGTCTTTAATTCCTGTTGCATGCAGGAAAACAACAATGTTCTGATTTTTCATCTTCACTCTTCTCAGATGACTTTTATCTTTGCCTTTATACAGCTGAGTTACACATTCTTCTGAATAAATTCCAAATGGCTAGCTAGCAGGAAAATAAAAGCAAGTCTGAACTCTTTATAGCATTAAATTAAGGACAAATTACTAGGATTTTTTTTGGTGAATACTGTCTGTAGTAGGCTTTAGTAAAACCAATTGCACAGTAGAAGTGTGAGAACTTTGATTAAGAATTAATCTTCTGCAGTTAAGATAGCATTAAGTTATAACTTATTACTGGAGAAACTGGTTCAATCTAATTTTCAGAATGGTGATGGTTTTCCTCTCGACCAAGACAAAATCTCAGTAGATAATTAATTAGCTGCAGGTTTTGAGCTTCTCTGAAAGAGCAAGGCTGAAAGGTATTTTGGAATGAAAAAAAATAGCAGCAAAAAATAGTTTGTTTACATTTAGATTTGTCTGTAATAATGAACTTTCAAAAAGCTAACTGCAACGATAGAAATGGATTATCTAAAGAGGTGCAAGTAAGTAGGTACAAAAGTTTTGATAAGCAAACGTACATCATCAGCTTTCTTTGAAATCTCAGATCAGTGCTACAATTACTGAACCAGAAATCCCACTAGATTTTATTTTTTGTTAAACATAAAGCCAGAATTCTGACAATGACTGAACAGATGCTGTAAACTGGAATCTTAGCTGTGATATTATTTAGTAGAAGGAGGAATGAAGGACTTCACTTCTCTGTAGCATTCAATAATGACTGACATTTAGGTTCTTTGGTGCGTTAAAAAACATTCCATATTTGCTGCAGCACACAGATGTTCTGTTAGAAAACGTGTTTGGTTTCTTCAGTCCTTCTTAAGCTTTTATGACCAGCCTTGAAGTGCCACCAAAGTTTTATGGCATAAAATGTTTGTGAAGTCACTCGCGTTCCTTGCAAGGTAATAAATGTTAAGCTTCAGTACCGCTGAAACATTGCCAATCATGTAACACTTGATCTGATGGCCACTGAGGAGAATGAGTGTGCTTGTGATGGCTCCAGTGGGCATCAGACCTTTCAGTCTTCACTTATTATGTGATTAGTGTAGTATTTTGAAACCTTTGTAAATATTGATTAAGTTCTTAATGGAGATAAATAATGGATCAGAAGCTTTTTTCCTTTATTTTTTTAGAGGAAAGGAAAGAAATGTTACGGAGTTATTAGCAGGAAATTTAAAGTCCAGTAAGTAGCAGCTACCATAGTGTCCCCTTGGAATAGTATGGAGAACAGGAGCAGGAAAGCAGACAGGCAAAGTCAAACAGATTTTAATTGACCTGAGAAACTGCTAGTAGCTGTTCTAGTTGTTCCAAAAGACATTCATCCAAAGATGGGAGATCAATCAAAGAGGAAATAAATGTATCTACAGCTCATGAGCAGCTTCTTGTCAGAAAGTAATGTAAGTGTGTTAACTAGAATAGTTAAAGCTTCTTATGTTAAAACCAATTTCCGAGAAAGTCAGGCGTTTATCAGAATAAAATGAAGTTAGGATTTCAAAATTTTCATTCCTGTGTAGAGAGGATTTCAGATCAAAAGTGTGTACCCTGTGTACAACAGTGACTGTGGGAATGGGCACAAGCTGAGCCTGGTTATGCAATATAGATGCCCACCTTTATTTTTGCGCATTCATTACAACCTGTGATGCGGTACCCTCAAATTCAATACAGTGGTAACAGTCCAATACTTACATAAGGAAAGTGCGGTACCTGTGTTCATAAGAGTGCACGCAAGAGAGCAGCAGCTGGAGTATGTTTCCCTTGAAGGATGTGCTGCCAAAGTCTTCCTGGGCACTAACCTGTGTGCGCTCCTCCATGCTTGTGTAGAATCATAGAATGTGTGTGGTTGGAAGGGACCTTTAAAGGCCATCTAGTCCAACCCCCCTGCAGTAAGCAGGGACATCTTCAACCAGATCAGGTTGCTCAGAGCCGCATCAAGCCTGGCCTTCAATGTCTCCAGGGATGGGGCCTCCACCACCTCTCTGGGCAACCTGTGCCAGTGCCTCACCACCCTCAGTGTAAAGAACTTCTTCCTAATGTCTAACCTAAACCTACCCTGCTCTAGTTTAAAGCCATTGCCCCTCGTCCTATCGCTACATGCCCTTGCAAACAGCCCCTCCCCAGCTTTCTTGTAGGCCCCCTTCAGGTACTGGGAGGCCGCTATAAGGTCTCCCCGGAGCCTTCTCTTCTCCAGGCTGAACAGCCCCAGCTCTCTCAGCCTGTCTTCATAGGAGAGGTGCTCCAGCCCTCTCATCATCTTCCCGGCCCTCCTCTGGACACGCTCCAACAGGTCCACGTCCTTCTTGTGCTGAGGGCTCCAGAGCTGGACACAGTACTCCAGGTGGGGCCTCACAAGAGCAGAGCAGAGGGGCAAATTAGGTATTCATTTCTCCTTTTGTAAGATAATAAGAAACCCAGAATGTGTAATGTATAAAAAGGATTTTAAAAAACCCACAAAACTGCAATGCCAATTGAAAAATGGCTGGGTTTTGTTTTGGTTTGTTTTTTGTTTTGGGGTTTTGTTTTTTTTTTTTTTTATAGAGGAAAAAGGGTACTAATATCCTAGTGAAAAAGCTATATATGCACTTTGAATTTGTAGAATGAGGTGAGTATGAGCTATTACGCAGCACTGAGGAATGAGGATCACAATTAACTGGGAGACAAATAGAATTTTCCAGAATAGTCTCTCTGCTATTACCCCATGGGTATCTGTCAGTATTTAACAAAGTAAAAGACACAGGGTCATGGCTCATGACTGTGGAGCATTGCAGAGAATTGAGACATTGAGAGGACATGTAAAAAGGCAACTTGAGGTATTCCTTTCTTTTTGTCACTTAAAGTTGGGGGGGACAGTTCCAAACCTGATGTTCAGAAGAATATGAGTGTCTACATGATGAATTAGTAAACTACCCAAAATGTTGTCTTTTCTCTGTACCAGCAGAGTTCTCTATAGCAGCAGTTGGATGTTTCTGAGGCAGGAGGAATGTTGACTGCTTCAGCCTGTGAAAGCATGGGAGAATACTCTGTTTTAGTACGATGCCATCAGTAATTCCTTATTCATCAGGGACAGTGCATATTTGTTCACATATAACTACTGAAGCCATTTAATAATTGGCCTAATGAAATTTAAAACCTTCTGAAAATATGGACACAGTGAGCAAGACTGGCTTTATATGTCCCCGCGTTCTCACTGCTGTAGTATGCGTACAGCTCACAGTCTTTAATATAAAATTCCCACAACTTTTTCTTTGTTGCAAGGGAGGCGATATTAGTTCTATAAGGTAGAATGTATTCTGCTAAACTTTTAAAATCAGAATAGATATGATGGATCAAAACAAAGATTTAACCAGGAACATATCTAATGTTAGGAAAGATGAAGGCTGGAATGTGGAGAAGGGTACAAATCATGTAAGCTGATGATTCAATTTGAATGTAGGAGAGTTGGGTTCAGATGCATAAATGAAGAAAATCTGGCTATTGACTGTTTTGACTGTTGCACTTTTTATGAGAAGCTTCAAATAACTTAGTTTGCATTTCATTTAGAACAAAGGGAAGAAATTTAAACATCTTTTGTTTTCCAATGTAGCAGAATTGAAGTTTTCTTCTTCTGTTAATTCTACTTCACGTACAGGAAACAACACGTACAGTCTTTGCAACTCCCTAACAGACTTTATGTGCATATTGGGGATTTGCATTAAACTCTCACGCTAATTTATTAACCATTTATTCATCTTTTCACTCATCCCATTTGAACTGCTGATGTGCTAGATGGCAGGAGAACAACTAAATTAATACATCTTTGAAGTTGCTTTACTTTGGAGAGAGAAAGTAGCACCTGCAGGTGAAAAAGACTTGACAAGAGGCAAATTGTTAGTGTCACTGGAAAATAAGAGAAAAGGAGTAAGTGCAGAAAGAGAAAGACTCATAAATGTAAAATTATAATGGTGTCACCAGGAACGGCCTTTTTTTTTTTTTTTCCCTCTATGACAATGTATAACTTGGTGATCTTTTTCAGGTGACCTTGGTCTTGACTGTATCGTGAACATAATATAGCAGAAAATGACTTCAAGGTCAGAAAATAAATTATACAAAAGAAAAATTACTTCCCCCTAAATTTTGTTAACAAGCACTCTGTGAAATTATATCATATGGAGGAGATGAATGTAAAGCTTAAAAACCTGGATGACCATGTCAGCTGCTGTCAGCCCACTGACACCTTTTTTTTTTAAGCTGTACTTTTTCAATCACGCTTCAGTGATGACATCGTCAACGCACTGTGTTATGAAGGGTAAAAAACCATAACACTTGGTGAGTGCTGTTTATGAAAGAGCAGTACAGGGCAGTTGAAGAGTCGTATTTTCAAGGGCTTTTAACTTTGCCTGAACAACAAGCCATTGATGTGGACCTTCTCTCTTACTCTGACTGATTCTTTTTGCTTTCTTATTTCACTTTCACATTAAATGTCACAACTAATATCTGGTGCACTGGAGTCATGAAATAAAACAATAGCCAGAAATCATGGACTTTATCTACAGGGATGCTGAGGTTTTCCTCAGGCTTGATGAACTCTGAGGAAGACAAAAACGAGACGTTAGGTCATGTGGTCCCTAACATATCTTTGAACAATTTGTCACAATCCTAATGTTGGTTAGAAAAGCTAAACAAATATTGTTCTGACAAATGGTGTTTGGTACAGGGCCTCATATTCCCTGTTTCAGAATGCGAGTATCTATTTCTAGTCAGTCTCAATATACTCCTAAGGAAAATCCCATGTTAGCGATACACATGAAAGCCCATTCCTACAATGAAACAACGACTGTTTTTACCTCATAGGTAAAATGTTCTGGCTTCAGTTTATGGTGTGCCTCAAATGTGATATAAACATTTTTTGATGATTTAGATTAGGTCCACATGTGGTCCTTCGTGAAGAATTAATTCACTTTTTTATTGGATGGAGTATTCATTGAAAGCAAATGAACACTCGGTCCGATGCTCCCTCTTCTCCCTGCCACATGCTACAGAAGGCCGTTGGAGTGTGGGAATGTCAGTGTCCCAGAGGAATGGGCATAACTTTCCTTCCAGCAACTGCATTGGGGTGATACCCTCTCCCTAGGGACTGAAGTGTGATATTGTAAAAGACCCAGGGGCAACAGGAGTTGGTCTTGGTATCGCAATTATATATAGCTCGGTCTAACCAAATGAGCATGCAGGGCATTTTCACAGATTTTGAAAGAAAACAATAGTGTGCAAATGACACATATTGATAACGTGATTCTTTAGGCCTGGAATGCAACAAATGAGCTATAATGTACAAAGCGCACACCGATGCACTTAAGTAAAAACAAGAATTTCAGCAATAAGCCAGGAACTCGGCAGCTGAGGAGGCCAAAAGAGCAGAAGAGAAGGGTCTTGGAGCATTAATTAATTAGATACTGGCTAGGAGCCAGCTGTAAGATGCAGCTATGAAAAACATAGATGTATCAGCTGAACTTCTTTCAGCTGAGGTAAAGCCAAACCTCATCTTGAATACTATGCACTGCTCTAGTTAAGAATGTTTGAAAGGTGTTGTAACAGGTGAAGCAGAAAAGTTTTGAGTTGGATGCAAATGAGGGCCAGGAGAGCCCCTGCTGGACTCTGGAAAGGAGGAAAGAAGGAAACAGGTCTTTACTGGGTTACGAGTCTGCCCTTGAGGATTTGCTCAAGCAACAGCACAGTACCTTGCGACAGGAACAGTCTTGCTGGGATTGTGGTGTGGGGTTTTGCTTCTGAGTAGTTCTGCTGCTGCTTGGTCTAGGGTTAAGGGACTGTATCTTTTCCCACCATACAAATTCTGTCAGCAGGGAGAGGAGAGAAAGTTCAGCCTCTATGTTAATATCGGTGTAATGTCGGCTTTGCAAGATCCTTTTGGGGATATTCTAGCAAAATCAGAGGTGGGCGTAGATCCGCCTCCAGTGATCAAACCAGAAGAATAAAAACAAAGAGAAGAAATTGCCTTGGAAAAAAAAAAAAACAGAAACAAAAAATCAAACTGCCGACAAAGCCCAAAACAGTGTTGATGCACTGATCAGTATACATTTATACATATGTAACAATATTTAAAATTATGTATATACTCCCATAGTATTAATAAATGCTGTTTGAAAATCTGGATTTCCAGAGCCCATAAACTAATATGTATATGAATGGGATTCTATAAAGTGATATGCTAGAGTATGAGTTTGCACTGAATGTTACTGAAAAGTTCTTTGGGTCATATAGGCATAAAGTACTTTTAAAAGTTTGTATCACACATACAAACAATATTTGCTATTTTCTGTAATGGAAAATTTAACTTAATCCTTCCCATCAGCAGCACGTGGAACACCATGCAACAGGCACACTTCAGTTTTATAAAAATGTTCCCATAAACTATATGCCAAATGGTAATTTCATGCAGCCTCAAACTCCTAGATTAAATGATATTTGGTAATTAGCTATTGTTTTTGTTGGACTATCTTTGGATATATTTGTCAGAATGAGTCAAAAAGTTAGAAATGTCCTATTACATGGCTACATTCAGTAAGATATCTGAAGTGTTGGCGGTGTTAGTGAATTAGTAGAACAAAATAGATTATTGATTTACTAAGCTATTTAAATGCATGGATTATGCACTACAGTAGGGATAAAGTTTTCCGAAGTATAGATCCAAAAAATGCCTTCAGAATCAAACACAGACAGCAATGTGTAGAAATAGTCTTCAGTGGAACCAAGAGTTTCAAAGATGTTGAAAGCACAGCTTTCTATAAAGTATTTGGGACAGGGACCTTTTTCCTCTCTCCTTTCCTTCCGTTCTTTGAACAACTAAGTTCTGAAATTTAATTTTTAGAGCAGTGGAAATCTATCATAGATGTCAAACTCTATAGGACATTTAATCAGATAACTCTTGCAATCCTATTACAAGTTAACCTATGCCAAACGCTGTATTTCCTCTTTGACTGAGAAATAGAAATTGTCCATGTGGGATGAGATACACAAGGAGAGTTTCAGAGCTTAAAAGCCCCAACCATCTTATAGCACTATTTGCAACATTCAAATGTCTTGTATTTTAACACTTAAGTTAATTATGTAAAACAGTGATGTCACCAAGAATCTTTTTGTCTTGTGTATATTAGCACCAGAATCTGAAATTCCCTCTGAAGGTGGTGATAGTAGCAAATGTGATGTAAAATCTGTCTGAAAAACTCTGAGCTGGTGTATCTTGCTGAGTTTTGTTGCTAGCCTGTTGTTGAGTCTTTTCAGGAGAGGAATGTTAGAGTTAGGGATATTAGAGAGAATTATACATTCCCATTTTCAGGGGAGAAGAATGAATTCCATTAGTTTAGCAGTCTTAGTGTAATTGTGGAGGCACTCCACACTAGAGACAGTAGCTAGTATTTCTCCCACCTATCCAGGGATGTGGACAGCTGGGTGACTGTAGATTCAAGCACTGCATCTCTCGAAATCTGGACAATGATTGCTGATAGCAACAGGAATTTGATGTTGATTTTAAGTATTTCTGTTTTGTTTCATTCCAGGATACCTATGAGACTTGCTTTATGTATTTTACTTTCCAGAAGCTATATTCATATAGAACGTTGTTGGCCCATTTTATTCTGTGCACGGAGCACTGGGAAAGATAGATGTTAAGGATGGAGGCGGCGTCAATGTTTTTAACAAGCTGCCCTGAGCTTTTTCACCAAAACTAAGTAAACAGTTCTGTATTGCTCTCTCCATGGCTAGTTGCTTGCAGTCTGAATAAGACTTAAAGTATGCTATCGGCATGCAGAAAGAAATGATGGTAATATAGTGGATAGTTCCTATCCCCTTATTTTGAGATAAGTGGTTTTTTCCACTTGTTCAACAGATTTGACATATTTTGGAGCTTATTTTTGAAATGTGTAATATAATTACTATTGGGTAAACTGTCATGATTCACTGTGTTTCTGTTATAACAGCTTTTCTGTTATAAACTATAACATTTTATTCCTTATGAGCCTTTGTCTCTCTCCCTACTGGACAGGTTATCTCACATTTCACATACGTAAGGCGCTGTGCCTGGCTAGATGCTGTGAAGCAAATGTCTCTCTTTAAGTTATTCTGTACGAGTATCCCCAAAGGGGAAGCCCAAAAGTGGATGTTCTTTGTTTTCCTTTAAATTAAATTTTACCTACCTATCCATCAAGTATCTTATTTTATTCATTTCTTTGTTTTGTGTAGTGTAAAACAGTGACTCTTATCTTTATACCCCTGTGCTTTGGGGATTTGGGTTGTTTTGATGTGCCTCCCTGTTCTTTAAAGAGCTTTTGTTTTATTTATGTGTATTCATTTGGAGGCATTTTCAAACTGGCATATAATAGATAAAATTATAAACATTTTATAGATATATATCTTAACGCACAATATGTGCTAAGTGTGCATAAATCTAAGCTTGCTGCTTATTTTCATAATCAGTCTTGACCTCTTTTCCATTGACCTTCGTTTTCTCGGAGTAACGTTGTAAGAAGGGACAGCAATTTTTTCGTGCCATACGTTTTCTGAAAAGAATTGTATGTCAGAATTACTAAATATAGAACAAATATTTATATAACTGATTGTAAAATGCTCAGTAATGCTGAGTATTGCAATGTTGTCTTGTTTGCATACATCTTATTTTTATTACCTCAATATCTTTCTGTTATGGCATTCTTTATGTACACTCTATTTTTATACTTTCTATTTGTACTTAAATTAGAATATTCTCAGTCAGTGAAGGCCAAATTATTCTGAGATTATAGTCTCTGTCAGTGATGACTTTTTATTTCTTCTTTCGTCTTTTCCTAGATCTTTTTGAACAGTACATTTGAAATTACCCTCTCTAGTTTTGGCACAATAAATCATGAGAGTTCAAATTACCTAAGGTCAAAAACCTTTTTCCAGAAGGACTTGCATACTAAATGTATTAAGAAATGCGTTGTAACTCTTAAAAGGCAAAGTGATGAATAAGTTATCAAAGGAACTTTTAACAAGAGTGGAAGTAATATATATCCCACAGGAAGCTATTATGAGCCCATTAATACCACAAGCCAAATTTTTACTTACTGAATATAATCTAAATTGCATTGAACTCACCAACTGTCAAGGGAAATACTCAGTTGCTGTGGTCTTGTGGTTGATCCATTCCTTTGATTTCTCCAAATATCTATCTTCCTCACCTCTTTGTTTACATGAACAGTTCAAATTCAATTACATAAGCCACAGTGATTTGGAAAGTCATGGTTCATAACAGCATGATGTTCTTTGATGCCTATGAATAACAGAGAAAATTTCCTTGATGATGCACACGTGATGCCTCCAAACCTTAAGGTACCGGGACTTAAATTGTACAGTGCTCTGCATGCAGTGCTCTTTTAGACCCTCTGAACATGGTAGGTTTTGGATGCACCCTTCACAAAAGGCTGGGAGCAGCATGGCCAGCACAGTGCTGAAGCAGCTTGGCTTTGCTGGAATTGGTAATTCTTAAGTTGAAGGCATGCTTGGCTAATAGGGGAAAAGATGGCTAAAGGTACCTCATGACTTACCTCACCTACATATGAGTAAAAAATGGTGGTTAAGGGAGTGATTTCTCTGTTGTCCTGTCGTGGTTTAACCCCAGCCAGCAACTAGGAACTTGCAGACGTTCGCTCCCTCCCCTAGTAGGGTAGGGAGAAAAAGGATAAAAAAACCCCAAACCTTGTGGGTTGAGGTAAAGACAGTTTAATAGAACAGTAAAGGAAGAGAAAAATAATAACAACAGTAAAAGAATATTCAAAATAAAGTAATGCAATATAATTGCTGACACCACCTGATGATCGGTTGCCCAGCCTGTCCTGAGCAGTGATTGCAGATTGCTGCCCCCTGGCCAACCGCCGTTTATATACTGAGCATATGATGTTTATGCTATGGAATATTCCTTTGGCCAGCTTGTACTGTCTATGATCCCTCTCAGCTTCTATGGGAAACTGAAAAAGTCCTTGGCCTAATGTAAACTTTACTTAGCAACAGCTAAACCAATATGTGTTATCAACAGTATTCTCATATTAAATCCAAAACACAGCAGCTACTGGGAATAAAATGAACTCTACCCCAGCTGAAACCAGGACATGTGCAAACCATCCATAAATCATGAACATTAAGGTGCAGTGGGTGCTAGAGTGAGTGTCTTTGTGCAGGGAGAAGAAGCTTGTTTTGGGTGTACAGGGGACTGATGTACCTCTATGTGTCTGCGTGCATCTATAAAAGTGCCTTGTGTGGGAACACTTCCCTGTGTGCATGTTTTGGGATGAAGCTGGCCCCAGTTGGAGGCACTGCTGGAATCGGTGGTGGCAGCTCTTTCCTGGCCATGACGATGCCAGCGGCTGTGGTTAGCCGAGAGCACCATCCTCTGCCCAGGCCCCCAGCTCGAGGACCTTCAGCATCCGCCAGGCCTCTCACAGGGCAACTGTAGTCTTCACCAGCTTTGCAAGTCAGGGCCACCTGCGTGAGCATGCCTGATGGTGGTTGTGAGGACAGCACGGCTTGCCACAGCCCTTGTCCCACCCATGCTGTGCCATCCATCACCCAGCGGTCAATAACACAGTCTCACCACTGGTCCTGCTCCGACACCTCATCTGTCAGCCCCGGGGCCATCTCCTAGCTGGTGACGGCTGTTGTCTGACATTCTCCCCCTGCAGCTAGGTGATGTCATGATTGAGTATGACTACATTGCTGCTCTTTCCTTTTACCCTCACTTGCTAGGGGATAATGGCAAACAACTGTTTCCTCAGGAGCCATCTCACGTGAGCACAGCAACAGGCTGGGGCTTGCCCAGCCCCTCTCCAGGCAGTTTTCTTCTACATGGCTTTTCTTTCTCATCCTTTTTGGTAGAGTCGTTAGCTCATCCTCATTAGTTAAATAAATGCATCCTCAGAACAGATACTGTGCTACAGTTAACTGCTACCAGCGTTGATTCAACCTGGAAAGAGTTAACCCCATTTGTTCTCACAAAACTACAAAAAGGCATATTGTTTAAAGACAGGATTTTGCGCTTTTGCTGTTTAGGAGAGTGAGACCTAGTTCTGGTATATTTAAGGAAAATGTCTAGGTCAAAGAAAAAATGTTTCTCTTTGGCCTGAATTGTCTCCAGGAGGCAGTAGAACAGGGGCAGGGCTGCACACCTGCACTTTCCACCCCAGGTAGTTAAAGTTTCCGGTACTTTGCACAGCTTTGTTTTTAAACCAGATCTCTTGTAATGTTCCGACCGAGGAACATTTTAAAAAATAATATTAAATAACTTGAGCATGTTAAAATTCCTCATGGCATGTGAAAGTATTATTTCAAATATTTCTTATTTACATATTGCGTGCAGTCACGATTGCAAAGTGCTGCGAGGAGCTCCATTGCGATGCATACCAGCTACTGAAAGCGGTCGGTCTTGGCTTCCCTGCTGCTGTGAGCCCAGTCAGAGAGGGGGCTGACGGAGGGAATGTCACAGCGTTCAGCAGTGCCCATTTGATCACTACCAAATATCCTGCGCGCACAGATTTTCTTTAAAAAAGGATAAGCGTGGACTAAGTATGAAGCAAAGAAACTTGATCCTTCATGCTTTACTCGGGCAAACTCCCAGCACCTAGGAGGTATCTTGAGGCAGTAGAGAATGGTCCCTAAATTGTGTCTTCCCGTAGCGGGAAGGCAAGTTTATGCCATTTCTGGTTGATGAGGGAAGCCTTTCCAGTTACTTTTTTTTTTTTTTTTGACTCATACAGGGGTTAAATATAGGCCATATATTTTACTTTACTAGTTCCTTAACCAACGCCATCTAAAATATTTATTAGTGTCTCAATTGTATTTTGGTAGGCCATTAACCCCACTTCCCCTTTCACGCTCACCAAATTAAAGCATTATCCTAAGATACATAAGAAAAAAATCAATTAAATAGGATGAACTCTCAGACAATCCCACCCCCGCAATGGAGAGAACAAAGCTGAGCATTGAGACAGTTTTGTAACAATTAGCTGCAGTCGGACAAAAGGTTTTGAAGGATTCTGCTTTATTTATCCTTTCTGTTCTGCATTTCTAGAGTGATGCATTCAACGATCGATCGTACAGTACATACCAAATAGCCAAGCAGCCCTAGTAGGTACTTATTATGTATGCCCTTCACATTTTTTGGCAGCTTCAGTTCTATGACTCATTTTATCATGAGCTTCCACTTTGATGGCCTTTAAACTATCTATCCATAGCTGTTAAAATGACTGCAAAGTTTGAAATCCTTTCTTGGCACGACTTCATTCTATAACCCAATTAAATCAGATGGTGTGAGCTGTTTCTTGAGCATTCTTTCTTGTTGTATCCCTTATTGCTCTATCTTCAGCTTTTCAAATGTTAAAGTTTGAGGAAGCCTGAAGTTTCTAGTTTCTCTGTTTCTTTGTTATGATAGAACGCAGCTAAAGCCTGTTTGTCATGAAAATTTATTTGATAAGCACTTCATGGTGAAAAGTTTTAATATCAAATTTTTAGTTTGTCCGTGACAGACATGAATTTTTTTTTTGGAATATGCATCAGATTCTTATGAGTGTGGCTAGGTTAGATTAACATACCCTGCTGGGTCAGATATAGACTCTAAAATGTCAGTTTATACTTGCTGTTGTTTTTCCTTTCTAGAGAGAACCCTTTACGTACACCCTGCATATCCTTTTCAGCTGCAGCGTGTGTGTGTAGAATGGGAAAATGTTCTGCGTGAGCCTCTCTGTATTGTTATAGTAGAAGATGGTGTATATTTCTAGTTTACGTTAAAATGGTCATGCTAAACAGAATGACCACCATCTGTTTACGCTTTAAGTACACCCTAATCCCATTTCTCAGTTGATTCCTATGTAGGAATCTGCTACAGCCTGCTGTTGGAAACAAAATGACAGGTCTGCCCACGTATGGTAGTTCTGCATTTCATCTTCAGATATCAAGCCGTATGATCCCAAGGAGGCAGGAGGAGCTGTAGTTATTTAGCTATTTGTTATATCTAGGCAAATGTGAAAGCAGGTTAACTTCTGCCATTCACTTCAGGGCAGGGAGCAACATTTGTGCCTGCCTCGTATTCTGCTGCTCTGTCTCCTATCTGCTTAAAGCACCTCCAAGCTGACTGGTGTTTTGGAAAGTTCTTGACAGTTGTCATGAAGATATTTGGATATTAAGGTTATAGATATCTCTGTCTGGGGGCATATAATGCTATATTTTTCTTTGGTGTGTTATGTAACAACTAAAACTTTACATCAATGAGTTTTACTCCTTTTCTTTAAAGATTTCATATGTGATAATACATGATGATATTATTCTCATGCCTAACTGAAGCATCATAACACCGAGGTAAGAGGGAGTTATGTCAGCAACAACAGAGAGTTAAAAATGTTCTTTAACTATGCTAGAAAACCTGCACTAGCAGTGGATCACACCCCTATTGTAGGTGTAACCAGTTATAATTTGGTATTATACTAATCCGCATTGGTGGCTACGTGAAGTTGATTTTATAATTTGCAGCTCTTTCGTGTCACAAAATTGGTTTATTTGGTATTTGATCTAGACAGTAGGGAGAAATAACTTTGACCTAAGTTTGAGAACTTTTCCTTAACGTGTTTTGAGAACTTCATGCAATGCATATTTCAATACTAAGAAGAGAATGTTGCATATAGCTGTGATGGTTCTCAGCAGACATCAGCTAATTTTTATAGTATATAAGCCCAAGATTGGCGTTAACTCTTTTTTCTCCTCAAGTAAGAAATGAACAGTGACATCAGGTTGACTTACACCAGGCAAAAAAAAGGAGCTAGTGTCAGAGCCAAAGTGTAATTATTAATAATCCCAGATTGTCATACATTTAATTGGAGCACAGCTTTTTCTTGTTCAGCCTTATTGCTGGAGAAAATCATTTAGGGAATACTTGTCTTCCTTGAATGTATTTGGGTATCATGTCAGAGAGATTATAAAAATTTAAACTCTTCTTCAGGAATTATGATATATTTCTCTATTCAGCCAGCAGCACAGGAACTGTGGAGTTTTTAACTGACAATATTGGACAGAATTACAGTGCTAAAGAGAAATTTGAGGGATGTCACCCTTCACTAGTATTTTCTATTAGTTCAGTTTTAAATGCGTAACACTTATTTGAAGAGTTACTAATGAAATACGAGTGTGGAGGTCAGATTGTGACCTTACTCGCAAGCTGAATTCATGACATTCAGAGGAATCAGGATGGGTTCATATTGCTATGTTTCCAGTTTTGAATTTGTATCAGATAAGCTATTTATAAGTCAACCCACTTTCTGTACAAAAAAAAAACTTTTCTGAAACGGAAATTGCTTTATGCTTAAAACTTTTTTTTTTTTTTTTTTTTTTTGTAAAATCAAGTTAAAATTATTTATTGTCAGGACTCTTTATTAAGAGATAACTAAAAGCAGAACATTTGGCATAACAGAGGATGTACCCGTACCAGTAGTTTTAAATGTAAAGTATATTTTATAATTAGAAACAGAGAAGCCTGGAGGAGGTAAAATACAGGTTATTTAAAAATGATTGCATAATCATGCTTTGAAACCTGTGCACACTTAGAATTTTCAAACAGAAGGGGGTTATGGAGTTCTATTTTCTCATTAATGCACAGGGAATTTATGTGTATTCTGACAGTTAGCATTAACAGGGGATACCCAAATAAATCTCCTATTGCACTGAAGGGAACTCATGGAGTATAAACCACCAATGGCATTTTTATGCAAGTGGAAATGCAAAGATGTCCCTTTACAGACCTGAACATTTAAAGTGAGAATGCTGCACTAGGTGTTTATGGTGCATAGCCAATAATGTAATTTAGGGTACAGTTTTCTCATGACCCAAAAAAGTGGTGACACGTAGCAATTTTTACTCTTATTATTCTAAATGTAAGTAAATATAATATTTAACATGAAAGAAATCAACACTAATAATTTATGAAATTATCTAGATGCAAATTAGCATATTATGTACTTACTACATTTTAAGGATGGGTACATAAATTCTCTGAGTAAATGAAATGAAGCAATTTTATTGTCTCCTTAAGGCTGATACAAGCCATTGGAAACAGAGAAATCTTGTCCTTGGTCATACTTTGTGCAAATAGATGTATAAAATATCATCTTCTAAATATGTATGAGTAACATAGTGCAATGCTTGATAGAATGATGAACATAAAGATGTCAAAGAACAGCTAAATCTAACTGAAAAAAATAACCTTATTACAAGAAAGTCTTAGTGGCAAAAATACAATTCGGATCATCTTTGGGTTTTTAGAGAGATAGGAGTTTTTAATATTCCACTTAATGCTTGTGCAAAAAGGGACTTGGTAGGTGTGGCAGTGCCTATATCTAATCCAAACTCTTCTCTGCTTTCCTGCGCAACCTCTTGGTGCACGATGCCTTAGATGTCATAACCTCTGCCATGCAGAGGACCCTTCCATTTCCCATTCTGTAGGATGCTTTCCACTCCCAGCACCATAACCTTTGAAATAAGCTGTTGTAGCAGTGTTATTTTTCCACGGCATCTGCAGCAGGATCCTTTTCCTTGTTTCATGCTGCTGTTCTTTTGCTGTTATTCTTGTGGCCGTGCACCTGCAAACCCTAATACTGCTTTTTTGGCAGATTCTCATAGGAAGCAATTGCCACTCCTGTGAGAATCATCCCTTCTTACTCCCTTCCACCTTTTCTTACTCATTATTTTATGAGCTTTTGTTTACAACAGAGAAGGACCAAAACGTAGTGCAGAATACAGAAAACCATAGGCATTTGAATATCTGTTCAGTATTACCTGTACACAAAATCTGAGTAACCAGTAAGCATGCAATACTTGTGTCAACATGCACATTAAGGATGCTCCAGTCCCATTAAAAACACCATAAATGGCAACTACCAACAGGGAGTTTGAGAGGATCCTGATGAAAAGTGTATAGGACTGGGGGAAATCATGGCCACGTTCATCGCCACTACTCTTTGCTCTGGAGAGAGTAGCCTGGGGAAGGTATTGTCCAGGGAGTTCATCACTGCTCTTCCCTGCTCGCCACCGGGGAGAGTTTTCATTTCCCTTTTCTTTTTTTTTTTCTTTTTTTTTTTCTTCTCTCTCTTTCTCGCCTCCATTTGTACCCTAAGGTAACTTTGAAGTCTTTGAACTTTGAATGTATGCCATGAGCTATGGACCCTGCTATGAGCCTATCTAAGCATCTTTTGTGCAACATTGTTTTCCATGTATACATGAGAACAAAGATGTACATGGCAGCTTTAAGAAATAGAGCGCTATTATTTATGCACCAGTAATTTGGAGGCTCAAAGCTAAGTTCATAACCTACTGTCTTGTGTATGTCTGGGCACATAATGAGTATGCTTACGTGATGCAGTACAGTATTACGCAGAGATACCTGAGAAGTATTTTTACTACAGACTTGCTCAGGTATTTGAGTTTTATAGCCATGACACAGTTGAAAGCACAGCCTGGGTGAAGCCCTTACACAGCTGCGTGCCTTCTGGCACCCAGATTAACCTGGGTTTCTCCACTTTGAACTGGACTGTGGACATTAACAGTAGTGGTCATGAGGTCTTCCTTTTTAGGGTCTTGTAGCTTAAATAGAAAAGATAAATCAACATTATAAACATTATATATGATAAATGGCAAAGCAAGAACCCAGCTCTCAAATCCCGTTGTTCAGCCTACTCGTCTACACTGCTGCAAATTACTTGTGATAAAATTCTTTACATCCAGCCACAGGTTTATAAAGTATTCAGTTCTGTGCTTGGGAACTTTTCATTCTGTGCATAGAAACCTCTTCATAAAGAAGTTATGATGTTACTATATAAGCATTACCACAGTTAATCTGTTAGATTATATCTTTTTTGAGTTAAATTACTAGTTCAGCTAAAACGACTGTATTTTTTTCCTGGCTTAATTAAAAGCACACAACACAGGGACGCTAGTTACCCTACAGTGAAATTCGTCTCAATTTGATCTCTCTGGTTTGGAGACGTCTTGTCCTAATTCCAGATTTCTGTATGCCTTCAAAATACACTTAAAGCTAAATATAGAACAGGGTCATGATCAGGCTTGGCTAGACTTTAACCACATTTTCGAAAGGTTTTTCAGAAGTCCAGAATGGTCAGATGTAGCTTGATAATTCTGCTTTTTTTCTAACATGAATAAAGCTAGCTCTTAAATCTGACGCAATCTAATCTTTTGATGTCCCTTAACTCCAAAGAAAACGGAAGCTTTCCAGAGGGAGATCCAAAGAAACTCCAGAAAGAATTTGGATTAGCTTTGAAAATGATAAACGGCTGGTTATGAAGCAGCGGGCTGCTACTACAGAAAGTGCTGCAAAGCTAATAATAGCCTGGAAAGAACGGCTAGCTAGTTTATGCTTTCAGAATATCTGGCTGAGTATATCCCCTTCATCTGATACCTAAGCATTTCAGCTCAGAGGCCACCTGTGTAAATCATCCTCTTCAAGAATGTGAGGTGTAGAGGCGTACCATGCAATGTGTGTTCTTCACACTAAATTCTAACTACCGTCTCTTTATTTGACTGGCTTCTGACATACAACATATAAAACCACATTATCCTTGTTTAAAAAAGAATGTTGTATATACACACAGAAAATTACTTCTCTCTTTTCTCTAAAAGATGGAAAGGTATAAAGCTTGTAAAATGACACTTTGAGTATGCTTATAAAATTATATGCTTTACTCTGAATGTCTACCGTGGTGGTACTTGGGCTCAGACAGGACACAGACATATGGGAAGACTTATTTAAGACCTCAAAGCTTTACATCAGTGCTGAATAATTCAATCTTTGATGCATTACCGATGTGAAATAGGTTACCGCTAAGTGTTATTCCATAGACTGGCTCTTCCAGCCTCAGAGAGACTTGAGGACACGTGTGCAGTATGTAACATTAACACCGTCCTGAATTAGGTCAGAAGTCTGTCCGATAGAGATATTATTAGGTCTTACCTATGCAACATGGAATATCGACAAACATTCCAGAAGGGTGGAACTGCATCCATTTTTAATTAGTCCTACTTATCATAAAACTAGCTTAGTTTCTTTGCACAGTGCTCTTATCGCATAGCCCAATATACCTGGAATACCCATGCACGTTAGTTTGCCTCGGTCATAACCCAATAAATACAAAGAAAAACCCAGAGTAACAGATACAAATGGAGCTGGCTTTACTGTGCTTCTTTATAATGCATCGTGTCACTTAATTTCTCCGGTTGCACTGGCATCTCCCGTTCTGTACTGAAACGCATGGGGGTACCTGCTGTGTCACTCTGCTGAGGAGGTGTGTTTGTCAGGTAACACAACCAGGGGAAGGTTAATCTGGGAAGCTCAGGGCATGTTTTTCCTCAAAGAGCAGCCAATCAGCTGCATGCAGGTATTCTTTTGGGCTGGATACATCACCCCTAATACGTATTTTGGGCTGTCCTCTAAGAAGGATGCGTCAATTTAGGAACCAGTGATACCAGCTGATGAGTTCAGAGAAATGAGCCTCTCTCACCGGTTCCTAGAGAGGGTCCCATCCCGGATCCATCCCCAGGCAACAGGAAGGGATGAGAGAAAAATCTATTACAATTTACAACAATACACAACCATTTAGGTGTTACGTTATATTGTGTAGACGAGTGCTTTGAATGACAGGCAGTGTGCTTACAAACATGAGCTAGAAACCTTGGCTTCAACATCTCAACTCTTCTACCCTATAAACAGTGCCACAAGTCACACTCCAGGTAAGAAATCCAAAATTTTCTGTTCATTGCTGGAATATAAATTGGAAGAGCTGCTAGGCCAAGGACTTGAAAACTAAGCAGGTGTTTTGATAAATTTTAGTCATGAGGAGAAAAAGTTTCCTGATGTGACTGCTTAACACTGAGAAAATGTGAGCAGACTAGTGTGGATTGTAAAATGCTTTGAAATAAGCAACTGAATAATAAGTGAATAAGGAACTAAAGAGACAAAAGAGAAGAAAAAATGAGAATGAGCAACTGAATAATAAGTAAGGAACAGAAGAGATCTAAAGAAACAACAAAGTGAACAAAAGTAAAAAGAGAGGATTTTGTGAACTAGAGGGCGGACGAAGAGGAATGAGAACTGGTTTCTCACAGAGTTAGAGTCCACCAGACTGAAAAAAAGAGTTCTGCCATAATTTCAAACCAGGGTACTCAGAATTTGATATCTAAACCTAAATGTCAACACTAAAATCAGTGGTCTGATTTCAAAAGCAATACAGGCCTTACTGGTCCAAGTTGATGCAGCACTGCAGACACCCACCTGCGTGGTCTCAGAGGCTGTAAATGGGGGTGGCATAGTCACGCTGGTTTTTTGCAATGCTTAAATTCACTGCTTTAGTCAGCCAATTGGAAACAACAAGTTCTCTGTTGCAGTACACTAACAGCAAAATAAAAATTCTTTCATCTGTCCCATTGATTTTCTATGTAATTAAGACCCTGGTTTTAGAAATGTTAATGGTTTAGCATATCTATTTGTTCATAGTTTACTGGTTTCCTCTGTGACTGGTACATTTTTTGTATTCTGTTAATCAGAGAAAAGAAAGTAGCAAAACTAAAATCTTTTTTGTGATACAAAGAGACAGTGAATGTTTGAGGTGGGGCAAACATAATGCTTTTATTAATACGTTGCTTGTACTTCTTAACTCTGGAATTCCCCACTTCTGTATTTTGCTGTCCTTTCCAAACAGCTTCCAGGTTTGCTTTGCATCAGGAAATACTGTGTTGTAACCAACACATTGTCACTCTTTGAACAAGGTCGTTGAGGTCTTCAGCCAATTTTTTGAAGTTTCTAATCCCTTGAATCTGATCAGTGAAAATCCTCTTTCTTGTGTATAAAGGACACAGAGATTTGCTGGACTTCCATGAGAATGGAAATGTGTTTCAGACGTGTTGCGGTCAGACTCCACAGGAGCTCAGGACAACATCCACTGTTCACAAGTCATGTGGCATCTTACCTCTTGCACATGATATAGAAGCAGTTGTTCATCATCCTGGTGTTAGAGTCATACCTGATATATGTATATGTGTGTGTGTATATATAGAGAGATAGATGTATATATATGCAGTCTGATAACTAGTAGTTACGCTTGCTTTTGAAAGGCAAAATAGCAAGACCTCATTTTACAACGTGATATCTGTAAATATAGGGCAGATTTTTTAGAGATATTAAATACCCATGGCATCCGTCACTGTTGATTTAGAATAGCTAAAAATAACCAGTATAAGGATCGCTAATCTTGCTTTTCAGAATAGTAAAAGAAAGTGCTTTTATATACGCATACCGTATAAAGTTGTCAATCTTACTAGGGGAATTAAAACACAGAGGGAAATATATTTAGTCACTGTACAAATGCTCCAGCCAGGAGGAAGGCAGAATTGTTTTAAGACTTCTTTGTTCATTTCTTCAGTCAGAAATATAAGACAAAATATTTACTGAGGTTTCACCAAGCTGAACTTAGGTTTGCCACATGTGTATTCGCTATATTTACAAATACGCCAGCAGAAATATAAAACAGATATAAGTGGCAGGAAGCCAGACAGGAATGAAGCTGCAAAAAGTTCTAGGAAGAAGCACTAGGATTAAGCGGCTGTAATGATAGCACTATTTGCCTTGTTCCACTAGGATCCTTAATCAAAACAAAACACTTTTTTTTTTTCCCTTGATCCTTCATTTTTATTGCGTGTACACATACATATTCAACAGTTAAGTAGCGTAAAGGTAGTGCAGAACCCATTTCCTCCCAGTCCAATCTTTAATTGTCAGTAACGAAGAACACAAAATAATGTGCCTGTAAAAGTAGGAAACATCTTTATATATTTCAATTCCCATGAAAGCAAAATCAAACTTGTATGTATGTGCTTTGCAGCATATCTTCAATGTCTTCTCTTTCTTTGAGAAGCAGCCTCTCTGTACCAAAGGGTTTTTTGCTAGCTTGGAATGTAGTCTGGTAAAAAAAGCTTGAAAGGAACACTTCTGGGCTTCAGTAAAGCTTTTGATATGCTATCACCTGGGAAATCATGTAGATGGAATAAAATGGGGACCAGGAGGAGAAATATAATGTGACTGAAGAGCTGCTTGGAGAGCAGATGATGAGGTACATGGAGGGGAACCTACCAAATTGGAGGAGTTCCTTAAAGATCTGTGTTGGAGTGGTCTAAATAAGTAATAAAATAGTATGGTGATGAAATTGCCTGTAAAAAAAAAAAAAAAGCAAGCTGGAAGGCATTATTAGGGTACTGCACATGAAAAATGGAGTTATGTTGTTTAGTGAAATTGTAGAAAGAAAAGTAGGTTTAACAACACTAGTTATTAATGCACATTCAAGGTTCAATCACAAGCTCTTCATCTGTACAGCACACGGTTCTACAAACCGGAGATTCTCATCGTTTGTTGTGTGGATAACCTGAATGGATATTTATGCACCCCAGATGACTGGGAGCCATGATTGTGCTAAGAGCATGAACAAACCTACTGTGACCTTATTATGTGTCAGACGATCTGTTTTGAGTAGGTCTGTGGAACTGAAGCTATCAGTGTTTAAAGCACTGTTAAGTTCTTACCTGAAATGTTGTGTATAGTGCTGGAAAACTGAATTCAAACTAGAATAGAGAGGAGCTGTGGTATTGAGCAGCGGTTGCAGAAGTACTAGCAGTTAACATGGAGTGGTAGCTCCATAAGAAGCTGGTGGACGCAGAGCACGGCAGAGCTTTGCAGCCTCACCAGCTCAGTCCTGGAAGCTGTACAGTGCCCTAACATGGCCGTGCACCCATCCTAATTAGCTCAAAAGAACTATTGAAGATAAGGGTCAGTGTTGGTACATGAACAATAAGTATTAAACTGAAGATAAGTAAGTTTAGACTGGAAATGAGAAGACTGTTTCTAGCCATGAGAAATGACATCTGAAGTTCTGAAGGAACAATCTCACTACCAGGAGGTGAGAGATTGAACACACTGTATGCTGTTTAAAGATGAATTTGATATATTTAAGGAAAAGATTACATTTATTATTTATCAACATTTATTTATTTACTCTTTAAATTATAGTGGAAAGTCAAGATGTTAAGTAGCATGTTAACTAGCTGGATTTTCTTCAAAAATTAGCTTCTGACAGATTCCTCTTATGGGGTTTGATGTTCTGCTGTGGAGGTGACACAAGGATTTCCTACCTTTTGATTTGCTCTAGAAGTGGTTCTCTTACCCCAAAACGTGGCCCATTCTCGGTACTGTATGGAAAGGTTTTTGCAATTCTAGTGTCTGTACAGAGGGATCAGCGAGCAAACATCGTGTCCTGTCAGACACCATCTCTGTTCTGCTACTCCTCAAAGACATTCGGCTCAGGTCAATGTTTTACCTAAGGAGGGTTAAATAAAAAGAACCATTTTATGTTGTATTAATATTAATGAATTGCTTGGTGTTGCGTTAAGCAGTGACTCCATGGGCAACACATCTTTGTTTCAGTTGCTTTCTATTGTAGTTATGGTTAACGTTGCTTATCTGCTGGTGCAGTGCTCTCTCACCTTTCAGCATTGAATCTGTTGTGCCGATTAAACATCCCTTGACACAGTTTTGCGTGTCATAAAGGCCCTTGAAACTGAATTTGATGTACTTGAGAATAATCGCGATTCTTTCAACCCCCATGTGTGCAATTTGAGGAAACAATGGTATCTGTTAAAAATTTAGAGGAGAAAAGCAGTGGATTTACAGTCCCTGGGAGAAGGTTGTAAACTCTTTCTGGGGTGCTTATAAAAGGACATTATCACGTTTGAAAAGCAGAGGCAGTGGAAAACAACCTTCAGAGCTGTAACCTTCAGGGCCTTTTTTTCCTCCTTGACGAAACCAGTTTTCTGTAACCCATATTTTTTATGCAGGAAAGTGTTTTTTCTTTCTTGTTTCACTTTTTTGAATTACCATTTCAGCTGTGGTGGTGGTGCAGTACAGCAGACACTAATAGCTTTGCAAATAATCGTCCTAACCCTGCACTGATTGGCATACGGTGATATTAAGTTTTTGATAGATATATAGAGCGAAATAAAAGGACTTTTAACAGCATATGAATGCTTTACGGTTTTAGGCTAGGATAGTTCAATGTGTGTGAGCCTCAACTAAGTGTGCCATGTCTGAAAGAGAGCATCATTGCATTGCACAACCTGCTCTAAGAGATACCGTCAGTCTCAAGCTAGTTTTTGATGGACTTGCTCCCACATTACAAAAAATGAAATCATCACGCTTCCCACTTTTTTGGTGACATTAGAAGAAAAACTAAACAGGAATGAGACATGGAGACTGAGCTGTCCAGTGACGGGGCTTGTTCAAGTTGTGAGTACTGTCAGCGAGGCCCAAATCAGGTAGGAGGAGGGGTAGTTGTAGTATATCCCTGCTCTAGCAAGCAGGGATATTCTATCTCTACTATATAGAGGGAAAGCCTAATAATAGTAATATTCATACAAAATAGATTTATATGAAGGAAAGGAACACCAGAGACATCTGGGTACCTACCTGTTTCTGAATAGTAGTTGCCATTACTCTCCCTTTTATCTGGGCACCATAAGCACCCACTTTTAAGGGTTCATCTCATCACTGTTACAAGGTATTTTATGCTTTGTTCCCAAAAGGTATTGGAAATATATCTGACAGATTATCTTTGAAGATAATCTTGAGGATAGTCAGGTGTAATTGCAATTCCTCCCTGTAACAGCATTAAAAAAGAAAGGAAAATAGTTTTAACTTCAAATCTATTAGCAACTCACATAGCTGCCTGTGGTTCCAGCTTAGAAATCAGAAAGCATCCTGTGAAAAAATGAAATATAAAAAAAAAAAATAAATAATCGCTTAACTGTGCTATAAAATGGTTGTAAATAACCTGGAATGTATGTAAAATTAACTGAATAATAAAGAATGCAAACATTTTCTAGTAAAAAGTTAAGCTTCATTTTGCTTACCACTATACAGACAAATAGTAAAGGGTGTCTGCTCAGATAGCTCACTACCTGCGTGATATGGCATCATTAAATTATCTGACTAAATCAGTTAACATGAGAACATAAAGGGTTCTCATTAATATCTATCATATTTAGGAAGAATCCTGAGATTTGAAAATTTTATGTGTGAGCCAGAAAAGGATCATACTCAGACCAGTAATTAAAATATCTCTTCAGTTCTAATGGTTTAATATTGAAATTCCAGCTGTGTGAAAGGCTTGTATCCCTTTGTATCTCTGGCTTGAAAGGGGTGAAAATTTTTTATGTTCAAAAAATGATAGGCTTTCCCTGAGGAAGCCATTAGGTATCTTTCTTCTGTATGGTTTTCCCCTAGTGCTTCAGTTCTTTATAATCTTCAATTCTGTAAAAGTTAATATTGTCTATTAGTTTAATTTTCACAAGGTAAATGGTGATTCTTTTATCAGTCGATTATAGCAAAGCCATCCAAATGTAACTGAAGGTATTATATCTTAGAAATAGTTGAAGTTAACAACCCATTCTTTACCTGAAATGAAATGTCCCTTATTGACACTCACCACCGTTTGTGTTCGTCAGTCCATTCGTATTAAAAATATAGTTTACTTATGAGCAAAGAAAATACAAATATTTGAGTATCAGTAAATGTCTTGTGATTAATATTGCGATAAATCCTTTGATAGTGAGAGGATTTACTGTTCTAGATTTATGAATTAGCAATCCTTTTTCAAGAGAATTGACCCCTTTCTTACTTTGAATTTTTTGTGTAAGGATTTTTTCTTTATTTGTTATGTACCTCCACCAGCTTTTTGTTGATTTCTAGTTCTATATGATCCCTTATCATGCCTGTGCATTTCTTTTTACTCAAAAATTAAGATCTTGTGCCTGATTTATGAAAATGAGACGACTGTGAAATGACTCATAGAAATGTATTTGAGCTAGTTTAGCTAATGCTTTTTCTTTCTGTTTGAAAACTGGGAATTTCGGGGGGCTTTAGTAAATATAAAAGTGTTTTGACAGAACTCTTGCACATATGGACACTTTTAAATGATCACCCTTCCAAAAATGGAGTAACTGGTATTAGTAGATGCTATTGTTTGGGTGTGTGCAGGAGTGTTTCTGACAAAAGTACCACTTGTTCTCACCAGTCTAAATTATTTTTACATGCTTACAGGTACTAGACGGACAAATTGAAACACGTTCAGAGCAAACAGATCCATCCTGAAATTTGATAGATGCAAATTTATTCAGCCACCGTTGCATTGTCAAACTTGCGTGGCACTGTCTGGAGAATAATATAGGGATAACTCAGGTCAGACTCCTACTTTCTACCAAGTCAAAGTATCTATCTAGATAAAAAGCTCTCCATAAACATCAGATTTGATTCAATTTTACTGATGAACTAAACTGAGAATTTTCAAATTACAAATATTATACTTCTGCAGTGAAAGGTTTTGAGGCACAATGTTCTTGATCAGATGGAAGAAATAGCCCACTCCTAGGAAGCCGTGGGCAGTAGGGCAGGTCAAAGGGTGTGGAAAGATAATATCATTGCTCTACTGGAGCTATGGCAGTATAACTTATGTCACTTAATTGTTGCTCTACAGCCAGGACTGGCCTTGCCTTTTCCTGTATGCACAGAAAGCTGGCTCAGGAGAAAATGTGCCCTCTACTTTCTTCATCTGTGGCATCTTCTGTAGCAAGGAGTCTGTAATATTTTTCATAATACAATTTTTTTTCAAACCAGAGCTTTTCAGCTACAGGAATCTGAAGACTGAGACCTTTAGCTTTTATGTTTATGAAAGCTACTTAAAATAAAAATAGCTTTTGTAATCTTTATGTTATTATCTAGTAGAAGTTGTATCTTAGTTTTAGGGAAGATGCTACTGATTTTCAGAACAGTTTTACCAAAGATAGGAGATACACATTAATTTTCTTCTCTGAACTAACATGAGTAATTCCATACACACTGCATTTATGTAATAGCTGCATAAGGCACAGTCTTCCAGAGAATACTGATCGGTGCACACTAGAAACACCGTACAGAGTGAACTGGACTAATAACAGTGAAGATGAGCTCTAATATGTATCATACCTATTAAATTGTATTTGGCTACTAAAGAGTTATCACATAGAAAACTGAAAATGAAATTAGTAGGAAAAACAGTATGTATTTGTCTCTTTGATAGAAACATCGACATTTTTGCTTGCTATTTTGCTTTTGTTGCATGATATAGAGAGACTCTTTATTAAACAAAAACGTATTATCATGCATTTGAGTATCCCTCTTGAGAGAAACAGCTGAAGGTTGACACATATATGTGTTCTTGAAACATGATCATACAAAGTAAGCATCTCTGCTGGCATATCTGCATCACTTAGAGTTGCCGTGAATAACTCCAGTTTTCAATAAGGAGAACCCTCCATTCCAAGCATGTTTCATACATAAAGAAAAATCAGTTTGATTGTAAAGATGTCTGAATCTCAACAAAAAGGTACTGTAAAAATGGTTACCCCAGGTAACCAGTCGGTAACCGCCTGAGCCGTTTTATATATTTATAAAAATGTCTCTTATTTGCAGTGTATAAAAGAATTGGGGTTTTTGGCAGATCTCCTCAACCACTCCATACTTTCTAGCTGTATTTGAGATGGGCTTAAAGCAGGACAGGTACCTGGACAGCTGACCTGCAGTGATGGTCAGGATCTCAGTCATGTAAATGGTCTTCAGCTTAGCTATAAACTGAACACAGGAAAAGTCCCGGATCTGAGCTCATTTTGAGATACTTGAAATTAAAAAGGTTTATATTGTGCTTTTAACTTATGACTCCTGATCTTTTATTTCAGTAGTGTTCTTTCACTTAAAGATGTGGATCTTTCACAAAAGTGGTATGTAACCCTTATATGAAAACACTACATGAGTGACTTTCTGTAGTAAGACTGATCCGGAAATATGTATCATGATCTATTCCCCTAAACAGCAGCATTGCCCACATTTAAATGAGATGTGACTAAACAGCTATATTTGAACAGTTCAAGCAGGTATTTCATAGCAGAAAAAAATCAAATTGCGCTCATCTGTTTTAATTTGTAGCCTTCTTATGTCAAAAGCTGAACTAATTGCAACCTATGCTACTTTTGTTTGCATTCCATATATATGTGATAAGTATTGGTACCGTAATTTTCCCAGGAGAAAGGTGGCTTGACGAGAATGATGGCTCTCTATTAACATTCTGGTGAAAGGATATGGTTTTCCTCAGCTGCCTGTTTAATCTTGGTTTTATACCTGTTTGAAGGTACAATCAGGGAGGACATTTATTAGGTGTGAGCAATGCAAACACATTGGGTCCTAACTACCAAAGCGTTCCTATACTGATAGGCCTTTCTTATCTCATCTCTTTGACAAGGTGACTCTACGTGCATCTGCCATTGTCAGGGCCTTTTCTATTAGAAATTGTCTATGTTGTAAAGAATAGCTTGTATATTTTTTACCTTTAGTAAGTGTATTCTTCTCTATCAGTACAGAGCAGTAAAGGAATAGAAGAGAACTAGAAGTGGAATCTCCCTTCTCCTCAGAAAAGATAAGGTTCTATTCACAATCCCCGAAATTGTAGGTTTGTTTTCATAACCCTGAAAAAATATAGGGTTTTTCTTCTTTACCACTGGATTCCTTGATATACTTCATTTATATCTTACTCTACCTTATAGCATACCTTGACTCCCATGGGATATTCTGGTTCAGACTGAACTTTAGTCCTCTCATCTGTCCAGAGTCATTGTCTTTTCTACCTCCTTGTCTTTAGTCTCTTGCAGTGTGAAATGTCAACTATTCAGACTTGTGGTTGGTTATTCTAAATGCTTTTTCTTCTTTTGTTCAGTTATTCTCATCACGACTGTATTATGTCCCTCCAGGGAACACCTGATGCTTTGGGCACAGTGCTTTGCATGTGAATTAGACTGTTCTGTTCTATATGAATTTTTGTAATGCATTTATTACCTCAGGATCTGAGCGCCTCCCAGTAGTACATTCAGTAACCAAATCTGTCACAGGTTATTTCCTTCCTTATCCTCTCCTTACGTTTGCCGTGGAATATTTTCCTTTGGTAGCGTTTTCTGTTGTTATTTTTTAAATGTGAGACCTATTTATTTGTGCTGCAGAGAGAGAGGTGGAAGAACTGTGCTTTGCACTTGTAGCAGAAGTCTTGAGTTCTCGGTTCCCAGGGGGATATTTATCCCAAAGTCAGTTCCCAAATAAATAGGAGTTACTTAGCTTTAGCAAATACAGAGATGTGACATTTTTAGTAAAAATTGAATAATTACTACTACTGCTGATATAGAAATACATCTTTTGGCTACTCAGAGCTTCCTTTACACCATGAAATTCACAGTATTTTACTGATGAACCTTAAGGAAAATAAAAATTCTAACTTGCTATCTAGCGATGTGTCTAAAAATGTTTCCTAGAATGTCAAATCTAATTTCTATTATAGATAACGTAGTCAACAATATTGCTCAGAAAGAGGGGTAAGTTTTGTTTCTTAGTAGATATTTCTCTTTTTTTAACTTCTCTAATAAATTTAGTAGTGGTTATCTTTTGTAAATGCAATTATATATACGGGTTACAGTTTATTTGCTTTTGTGTTATCTTTAGATGGTACTGTATTGGCTTCATCACTGTTATATATTTATGGGCAGTGGTACTGTCAAATATGACATACTTGAAATGTAAAATACCTATAATGAAAACACAGATGAATACTAGAAACTAAAATAAATATTTTTTTTTTTAATGAACATGATACATTATTAGTTTCACAGAGTTTTCAAGTAAGCTGTTATGGGGGAACTAATCCATTCATAGCTTTCATAGAATTGAGTCAGAACTGGGTTCGTATTTGTTAACTGATAAAGGACTGTTGATGGTATCGTCTTTCTCCATCCTCTGAATAGTGAACACCGAGGCTCTTCCTGCTCAGAAAGGCTTATTACTGTTAGATTGGCTTCTAAACCAAGCTAATACAGGTCACAAAGTGTGGTAAATTGGCAGCTGCTCTAACTGATGAAAAAAATAATTGCAGTGTAAGGCAGGAGAAGTTCTAAACTAATTTTTCCTTAGCAGAAAATGGGTATTATCAAATACAGGGAAAGCTATGTTAAAGTAACCTTGAATTTTTGCCCGGAAGCCAAAAACGGCTGAAATTTTCAGTCATGGTAATGGCTACCTCTGAGTAGTTGAATAATGAAACTCCAGCATCTAAAAATGTTTCTTGCGTATCCCTCACCTGATTCAAAAGTGTTATTTTTCTAGGAAGAGAAGCCTGTATAGCTAGGGCTTTCTTTCCCACCCTTCAGAATGGTGTACTTGAGACCTTTTTAACTCTTTGATGTGGAAAAGACTGGTAAGGCTGTGTATCTGAAATGGGAACGTAACATTTCACTTTAGGAACTCCAGATCATTGTCATTTCAGAAGAGCTAACATTGAGATCTCAGCATTAATTATGAGTATAGTGAGCAAATCAAAAAGAATCAGGTAATTTGGAATACTTTTCTCAAATTTTCATGTGTAGTCAAGAAAATATGTCAATTGCTAATTGGACAAAATATACAGGTTATAGGAAGAAATATGGGGAGATAGTGAATTAATTCATACTGCTTTACATAATTAAGATCAGAGGCTGTTGATGGGCATTAAGGTCTGAGAAACCCACAACAATTTATTGTCATTAGACAATTATTCTATCACTTGATGACCCCTCCCCACCCGGGAAGGGGAATTGGGAGAAAAGGAGGGAACCAGAGGGTTGAAATATAAACAGATTTAATAGAATAAGACTAAATAATTAACATTAATAATACTGAAGAACCAATATTGATCCTAATACCAATATAAAATATACAAGGATTATACTCTGCCAATTATATCAGTAGGAAGCTGTGCACTCCCAGCAGTGGACAGCAAATGTCAGACACTACGAGTGCTACGGCTTTGGGAGGAAGGGAAGGGCTCAGGGATCCGGCATCAGGGCAAGAAGTTCTCAAGATCACAGCCATCAAGGAAGAGAGAACTTCTCAGCCAACTTTCTAACTTATGTTGAATGTGATATTCATGGT
>VYZM01006707.1:60963-98530 GCA_013398915.1 Dromas ardeola
GTATGAAATAATCCTGTTGGTCATCTCGGGTCAAGTGTCCAAGTCTCACTCCTCCTCATCCCTGCACCTGGCAAGGCTTGCAAACACTGAGACCTCAAAACCCGCATACCATAGCTGGCTATGAAGTAAATATTTTCACAAATTCAGACACTAGTCTTCTAAGAGTGCAGTTTCCCCAAGCGTTAGAAGAGAAATTAGTCCTGTGTCACTCAAAACAGGACAGTGGGAAAGTAAATGTGAATAGGGTCAGAAAGGGTTAAACAAATATATTGCCAACAGGTAGATATACTATATATCACAGGTAGACCTAATATACTCAGAGGAGCAAAATTCCTTGGTTTCTTTTATCTCAGGGTTTTCAGTGACCCAATATGAATTGTAAATGGATAAACAATTGCCAGGCAGCAAAATCTTATTGCGTATTCTTCACCAATTCTAGCAATAATGCCTTTTGAAATGCCTGCAGATTGTTTTATCACAAACTTCAGTATAATTTCCTTTCTACAAGACATACCATTTTGCTCTAGCAGAAGGAATACTTTCAAAAACTGAGGTAAATATCTGATGCAGCCTAAGGGTACACCCTGAAGCAGAACATAATATTTGCATAAGAAATGACTGACTTATCACATAAATTTTCCTGTGTAATTTGCTAGCTTGCCTCCAAGGCGCATGTAAACCTGAAAGAGAGAGAAGTCAATTGTAAAAGAGGTATTTCTGCTTCAAAAGAGCAGTCTTATCTGAGGGGTTAGTATGTTGTGTCCTGGTAGAAAGGAGTTTTTCTCTCTGGGATACATGGAAAATTTTGTAGGCAACTTGCGCAACTTCTTAGTTGGTAGATTGAAGATGTATTCCCTGTATGTTATGCTGCAGAAGTATGGTATTTTTATGTGTTTTTATGTATTTTTATGTTTAGAAACTGAATTGCAACATCAAGGATATTAAAGATGACAAAACTATTTCTGTATAGCTGAATTGCTACGAACTGGTAACGGTTTATCAGAATATCATCCCCCGTTTAAATGTAGTGTAACAAAGAAGTTATTTTTAAAAGGAGGAAGAACTGATATACATAAGGTAAAAATGTGAATTAGCTACATACAGTCCTCCAAATCATTCAAGGCGTGTACAGTAAAAGATTGAAGAAAAATGGTGACTGGATGATGTTGAGCATGCACATAAATAAATTACCTGGAGTTGAAAATACAACTCCAAATTAATACCAGCAATGAAAGAAAAGTGTAAAAGGGATGGGCTGGTAGAGCATGCTACCAAACATCACTGCTTTAAATATTTATTTTTATAAATGCTGCTGGTTGGTGACCAGGAAAATTAGAAAGTATCTTTCCACTCGGTATATTTTATTAATCACATGGGTTTTTCGAGAGGAACATAGTTGTATGCCGTTGGTGAACTGTGAACATGACGCCTCTCCTGCTTTTGGCAATCAGGGGATCTTGTGTCATTGATGGATGACAATGTCCATTTGAAATCAGTAAAAAAGGACATTAAGTTCAGTGGGCAGCAGATCAGACTCTTACTCATTTACCATCAGAGACATTTTTATCATTGATTCTCATCTGCTTCTCTCAGTCAATAAACTACACACAGCACTCTCTGAAATATCCCTCTTTGCTGAGGTCAAGTATCTTCCACATGTCAGCAAGTTCATGACATGAATGTCTCAGAGGTGTTTTCTCGAGAAAGGCAATGATCAGCTGGGATGTAATTTAAAGAACCTTGAAGTCACAAAACACAAAGAATGATTTCTTTAGGAATTAATTTTTAAATTGATGCTTACTAAATTCAGTGAAGTAAAACCAGGCTGCATCATTGATCCATTTCCTTGTGCAGTGTGCATATTTATTCCCGTTTATCCAAACCACTGAACGCCAGGAAGATGTTATTTCTGTAGGATTGCCTGTAGTCACACACTGGAGAAAACTTATGCAACCATTAGCATCTATCTTGTGGTTATAAGCTATTTGGAAGATGCAGACTGTGTTTCCTACTTATTAGATGTTTGCGCAGAACTCCGAGTGAACAGTCAGACTCCGTGAATCACTTGGCACGCTCTTGGTGACCTCAGTGGAGTCAGTAGGTTTACCCCAACACCGCAGAAGGGAAAATGTAACTCTTGAAGTATCTTCAGAAGGGTATTGTCTTTGTGTCTTAGTAAAGACTTGGTTTGCACAGTTGTGCTCAAACCACAGTACTCAATAGAGAGAGGTTCCGTTGAATAACTGGAAAGAGTCTTTCTGGCCAGGCTTTTGAGAACCATGCCGTGTTGGCCTCTGCTGGAAGCCGTATTTTGCATATCTTACAATAGCAGCACTTTCTGTCAATGCCAGAACAGTTGTAGTCAGTCATCATTCATGGAAATGTAAAATTTTTGTAATGCCAAGTGGTAGAAAGACAATGATACCGGACTCTTTTCAGTGCATGACACTTGCATATCCTAAACATATGGAAATATCTGTGGCTGCAGATGGCCACCTCCAGCTCCTTTTAAAGAAAGCATTTGGCCATTTGCACGTCAGAATGTGTTTTACTAGTCTGTAATGCTGTAAGATGGTACAATATAATATTCTTTCTGACATTAGGTTGGCCATGAAATCTTAGTGCTACCAGCATATTATGAGGCAAAATGACCCACCAAAGGACTAAGAACAGACTCCACCTTATTAAATGAGTGATAAAATTAAGCACTACCATTACCAAAATAAGTGTGAGGGTATCACACTTAAGGTTAAGAAGGTGAAGGTTAAGAAATATCGCACTAATTTAGCAGTCACAAATACATGTCACAAATTCAACTTTTGGAGATGTTTAAGTGAAATAGCAGTGCGGTATTGCAGATGGCAGTTAACATGTCAGTCTTGTTCTTGTGAGTAAGAGGAATATCTGCAAAATCTGAGGCAGTAGTATTATTCATATAAAGGTTGAGAACAGAGTTCAAACGCAGCTGAAACCAGCTCAGGCTGAAATAGAAGCTTTGTTGTTCCAGGCAGAATATACGAGCAGAGATTACAAAGTCAGAGTTGCAAAGATCACACTGGTGTCACTGCAATATATACTTTATAGTATCAAAGCAGAACTCACATCTGGCTGCCATGCCAAAGGTTTCTTTGCTTTGCTTTGTTTCAGAAGCTTCTTTCTTTTTCCTTTGCTGCATGAGGTGCTGGCATCGCTCATCTGGGAGGCTGATGTAACAGCTTTGTAGAGTACAGTGTTTTCGAGCATTAGGACAATCCTCTGTTTGCCCGTTGTGAGCAGACTGTCTGCTTTACTATGTTTGGGCAATGTAAAGAAACCAGATCATGAAAAAAACCTCTGGCTTTCTGAATGTCTGCCTGCACATTTCTCTCCCAGTAGTTTTTCCTCAGGAATTCAATCTGTACTGACAACTGGTAACACAAAGCCAGATTTTGAGAAGTATTCTGTTGGCTAACATGCAGATGGATAGCCAGAGGGGCCTCTGAGTATGTCTGGGCACAAACTCCCATGGAAGCTTTGTCAGAAATAAGCTTTCGATTGTGATCCATCAAGAATTCCTTCAAAATAAGAAATAAAGCCAGAGAGGTGCCTTAAATAATGTCACAAAGGAAAAAGATCAGCTGATTTTCTCACAGTACAGTGCTGTGAGCCAAGCCATGATTGGCACAGCTATAGGCTGTCTCCATCGGCTGATTTACCCTGGAAGAATGCTTTAATATTGACTGTTCATCTTTTCAACATCTGCTTCTTTCAGTCTTGTCTCCTCATCTCTTTCTTCGTTCTCGTTATTTCACCGTAAAAGGATTATTGTAGGTGAAAATCTTTTAAACGCATCCCATTCAGATTCAGTTGAAACTTACCATTTCAGAAGCCTTTACATAAAGTCTTTAAATTATCATCAGCTCTATACTGATCCCTGCTAGAGACCAGGTGTATAACAAAAACTATGCGCTAGGGGAAAAATTCATAATGCCACAGAGAAGCGAGCAGGAATGGTGCAGATCATAAACCTGTTTCCTTCTGTAAGGGCAGCTATTGAACTACCAATCCCTGCCATTCAAAGTGGCTGAAATTAGAGCATTTTTTTTCCTCTCAGAATTATGTTGAGCGCTTGCACTGACTTCACCTGGAGCTACAGTAGTCGGCAACCTTGTAAATCCAGTCCCTGCAATTCAATGTAAAGAGCCCTTCAGGGAGAATAATTTTGAGTTCAGATGTGTTACCTGGGCCAGTAAAAACTTGTTCATGTTGATGAAGTACCCTAAAAAGAGCTGAATGTTGGCTCACAGACAACCAGCACTCAAATGTTCATCTTAATACTGCTCAAAATGTTCAGATGTGGAAATCGGTCTGGAGAAGTTACAAGGTCACTTTGTGTGTCTGTGATCTCCTGTGGATACAAGAAGTTTCTTCTTGGGATATTTCAGTATTTCTGTAGCAAATAGAGAAGTACTGATAGTAAGCAAGTAAAGCTGTAACCATCTTTCATCCTTCATTTCATCCTTTGTATTTCAACATCAGATGCACATGAATTTGGTACAGATTTCCAAACTTCAGCTAGGATGGTGTCTAGATTATTTCTTTGCTATGTCCCCTCAATAAATTAAAAAAAAAAAACCCACACATCACCACTCTTGGACACTATTATACTGGTTTTCTACCTTTAGGGATTAAATGATTTATGGCAAATGGTTGCTGTGAGTATTTGATACACGATGTTTGACACCAGAATTGAGTTCTGATTGCAACTCTTCATCTAAATGAAATTATACTTATTTTATTCTGCCTTGTTTTCTTGCTGGTTGGGTTTACTCTGATTTTGCTAGCTGGGCTGAAAAAGCAAGGAAATTAGTGGGGACTTTTTTCATCATGGAGAGGTGTCAGGAAAAAAAAGGATTAAACTTTTTTAAAATGTAAATTGTCTACTTTGTAGTCCTCAAAGTCATTGTTGAAAACACTGGTGAAAGTAGATCAGTGAAGTTCTGGAGGAAGACTTAATGGTTTTGTGCAAAACTAAATTTTATCACTTTCCTCTACAATGAAAAATGTTCTTCCTAAGGTATACGGTCCCTTCTGTGCCAGAGCTGCAAAAAGGAGCGTGAGAAGTGCACTCTATCCATGTACCATCATGCTTCATATTTCCTGAATTTATTCATCTGTGTTTTCCTTTGATTTACAACCTGGTTCCAAATTTTTGTGACACCTTGTGGAAATCCTGAAATAAGCTTTTTTCAGTCCTTATTAATAATCTTTGCAGACTATTCAAATGCCTTATGCACATCTTTTTAATAAATATTTTTCTTCAGTAAAATATTTGCATCTTTCCCCAGTCATGGAAAAATGTCTATCCAAGATCTTTTCTTTCAGTAGTTCCTTTCTTCTGGAAATACGTATGTATTTGAATGTAGTTGCATTATTTCAATACGTATTAAATATTCTCCACAGATTTTTAACGGTGAATCCTATCCTAGGTAGATACACACTAATTCACTGACACTCACTAGTGCAGAAGTATGCTTCTTTCTACTAAATATTAAGCCAGAAAAACTTTCTTGCTTAGTCTCACTGGAAGATCGAGCTGATTAATTGAAATGTGCTTAACAGAACATCTGCCCTTAACAACTGGGCTGCAAAGGGATGCCATCTTCATGCAGAGAGTACAGCTGGGTATGCTAATACCATCTACTCCACCGACCAATAACATTTTTTGTAATCTAACCATTTTTCTTGGATTATGTATAAATACATTATGGTCACTATTCTGCCTGCACAGGTTAAGAGGTCCTTGTTATACCTGAAATTCATTACAAACCATCTGCGTTTCTCCTACTAACATGCCCTTTCCACACAGGTGAAGCGGCTAAGGGTGGGAGGAGGTGTTTCTGTATCTGTACGTAATATAGTAAGAGAACACGAATATCTGGATCACGTGTGGAGCTATCTGGAATATAGAGTAGTCAGCTCAATTCTCCTATAAACCAGAAAGCATTTCTAAAGTCAGTCCTCTCATGTAGGAAAAGATAGGAACAAGTCATATCCACTATCTAATTAACAGCAAATGAAACTGCAATACGTGTAAAAGCAAACCCTTTGAACAAGCTTCAAAAAAGACTTTTACCCCACCTTTACCATTAATTTTGTTTATGTTGTTCAAGCTCACCTATTTCTGTTGTTCTTCTGGTATTCACACATACTGTGGCAACGATAGCAACGTGGAAGTGCTATATCACAAGCGTTAAAAATCATTTTCTACTAGAAATTACATCCTGTCTGTGGTTGGCAAAACCACAAAATGTTGATTCTCATGTGGGCATTAGAGGTACCTAATTATATGAAAAGGCAAACCTTAATGAAGAGTTGCCACAGATATTCACTTATGATATAAGGAAAAAAAAGTTTTTTAATAATCGTGGTAGCCTAACACAAGAAAAAAATTTTCTTCCCACTTATTGTGTATCCAAGCATCAGATTCTCAGACCATTTAAAAAGTACTAGAGTCGTGTCACATACCTGGTATTCAAAATTTTGCTCAGCACTGGTAAAATAAGTCCATTGCCTTAAGCTGATGTGAAGTGGATCTGAAGTTATGCCAACCGGGAGGTACAGTTATAAAATTGCACCTTTCAAACAGACAGAAGACAAATACTCTGAAGAACTCAGAGCAACTTTCTCCAAATCCCTCTTTTTTTTTTTTTTCAATACTTCAGTGCACAATAGTGATGAAATAAATATACCAAATAGGACGAGACAAAGCTGTTCTTCACAACAAAGAAAACTAACCACAGTGCAAAAGAGATTTGGATGGACAAGTTGAATGTTGGCATGTGATAGATGGATTTAGCACAGATGCATAGAACCACAGATTCCAGTAATATAATGTAATGAATGCATTTTTACCCAACTTGCATCACTTTTTGCCTCTTTCATTTTCACCTAATACTGAGGTGGAAAACTTTAATTAAAATGGTTTATTTTAAGTGAGTCTAAGCACAAGGACAGAAAGATAAGGAAACAGCAGGGATTACGTTAAAGGAAAAATACATGCATATGGATAAAAAAAAGGGCTTTCCTAATTTTGAAACTGGAAGAGGTCAATAAGCAAAGGAGATTTATAAATTCAGATATGAATTTATTATTGATTTGTAGTGTGAAACCAAGCTAGACTTCCAAACACAAAATAAGCCATGCCCATCAGTAGAGGAAGCATTAATAAAATAAAGGCTTCGCATTTAAAATGATGAAAGTTATAATTCTTGCTTATATGCTCTAAAATCTCTAGTATAATAAGAGTTTTGCAATAGCCATGGGAAACAGTGGTCTTTGCCTTCCACAGGCACATAAGGAAGAATAATAATCGGAAAAAGACAGTTTTGCTTTTTTTTTCCTCCCAAGGCTTATCCAGACACATTAGACAAAAATCCTAAATAGGAAAAAAATTCTACTGGGTTTTGGTTTTTTGGTTGGGTTTTGGTTTTTTAGCTAATGAATGCAAGTAATATGACTGGTATCTACATCAAATATGCTAAGACATATGACATACAGAAATAGCAAGTTAGTTTGCATTCCTTTTGTATTTGTTGTTACTGTTCTTCAATATTTTTGTTAAAAAGTCTGAGAACACACACTCTGTGGCCTTTTCATCTTTAATACTGATGCAATGGTCTCTTGCTAACCTGAGAAGAGACTATAAAGGATAGTTTAGTTGTGGTAGAAAATCCCAGAGGAAATTTGAGTTATCTGGGTCAACTGTTAGGCAGGACCCTCTGCATTCACAATTGAAAATCTCCAGACAAATTTATGGATGGTTGATGATCTTTCTGAAGATAGTGCGCGGAACTGATTCTTGCTGCGTCCTGAAGGAATCTAGTGTTGTTTTTGTTCGTATCTGATTTTAATCTCTTTTCCATTTCTGGGAATTTGTATCAAAGTATTTGTATACTCTGATTATTTTTTGGAACCTGGATAAAATTAATTTGTCTGCCAAAGTTGCTAACCTAACTTCATTCTTAACTATACCTTATTCTCTTTCAAATCAGTGAAAGCTTCCTATTAGTGGCTTTGTGGGGTATTCGCTGACGATACCTTTATCTGGTACGGTAAAGCCAGTATGTAATGAAAATGCCTCATCTGTACTTTGAGCTAAATTAAGCTCTGTGAACATCTTGGTTGCAATGCAGGAACTTCTGGGAATATGGAGATGAACAGCACGCATCCGCAGGGATATAGCCCTGTGGGAGGACGCTGCATAGAAAGGCTATTCAACGGCGATTCCCATCCCTACCTGCATATTTTCTTCCAAAACTTGCTGAGCCACGAGCAGGGGCAAGGAGTGTTGTGGGTCACGGGGTAAATGTTGCTTTGACTCAGGCCTCTGCTGCCCAAGAGATGCGAGGCTGTTTGAGAAAACGTCGTCACTATTTCATCTCCTCTTGAGCAGGATTAGGTTTGACCTGAATCAGATTCTCACATGTAGGTGATGAGGCTGCTAATAATGTGACATTTGAAACATATTGCTTCATTACATAAGCAATGCAGATGCATAAAATAATAGTGTCACAATAAAGCCTTTATGCTGTTAAGCACCCTAGAATGCAAGAGAATCTAAATGCCAGTATCTTAGCATTCGTATAGGTATAGACTCCATAAATAAGATTTTGTTGAATTATAATGATATTTTGTTGCTTTTCTTCTGAATATAATACAGTTCTGGATTAGACTGATAGTCACTGTTCGCTGTGCTGACTTTCCTTAAAATATTTTGTGGCATCTTCAGAAAGAGTAACGTTGCATTATTATGATGATCCGGAGGGTCAGGAATCAAGCCATAAATATTAGTGCACTGTATAAGCGTTGTCATTTACCCATGCAAACATAGTCATTACAGGACTCCTACAGCAGAATTTCATTTTTACTTTAAATAGCTTCACAAACTTTGCCAGTAATTTCTTTTTCACGTAAGACAAGATGTGCAGAGGTGCACCTTTGCTCATGTCTGGTATTACCTACTCAGTGCAAGAGCATACAATTTTCTTGTCAATGCACCTACTAGGAATGGTTAGTGGGGCTGTGAATGCAACCACAGAGAAGGTTATTGTTTTACAATATAACTAGAAATCCCACTAGTTATTTTGTGCTATTGGTTTTTTGCACGCATTATTTTAAATTATTTTTTAGTTTATTTTAAAAGGACTAAGTGCAAACCATTTCTAACAAAAGCTTCCTTCGAGAGCTCTCTGCAACGCAAGCGTAGCTTGCAAGAGCCCATGCTTGTCATAATCTGTGATTGATACCAGGTGTCATGTAAATCCGTGTCCTGTATTACAACACACTCTGATTTCATATACTATGTCTTAAGCTTAGACTGAAACCCAAAATCTGACTAATATAATTTACTGGATTTATAAAATTGGTGGAGAAGTGACAACAGACATGGAGTCTACATAACAGCTATGTGAAATCCTGAGATTAAAATATATTGGTTCAAATGTGTACAAAGTAATTCAAAGAAATCCTGCAGCGTTGGACAAATTACAGTCTGAAACTGCCACAACAAAATTCCTTGCATTGACATGTCAGAAATGTGATTTACTGTCGTTTTTGTTAAATTTATGATCAGGCTATCAAGTATGTGGAGGGAGAGAGAAGTATTTTCATAGGAGACCCTTCAGTAACCCACAACACTGAATATAGTAAACTGCTGCTTTGAACCGCTTGCAGCTCCAAGGCTTTGAAAAATCACAATATTTTTCCATGTAATCCACAGTGACGATCAGAGTCAACGTTCAATCTTCATGACATCAGAGCTGCTGTTTGGGATAGAAAGCTAAATTCAGTTATGAGTTTATACACTAAAGACTAATTTAGAGCTACCCTTTTTTCTTAACTGGGGTGACTATATATTGATTAATACTTCAGAAATTTCAGTATTTTATAAACAGACTGCATAGCTAAGTGTATTTAGTGACATATTTAGAAATGTCACTGGGCTTGGCAGTTGAAATTAAAAGCGTGGTAAGATTTACATCTCACAATAAAAAGCAGTTGTTCATAAATATGCATGATCTCTTTACTTCTACCTCCAACCTTCAGGTGTGTCAGTGAAAGATTTGAACTCTGTAGAATAGGCTTCTTGAACATTTGTATCTTTGTTTGCTAAAGTTTTTAATATTTGTGATGACCGTATTACAGTAGAGTGGCTGAAAAGCTGGCTTGGTGCTGAGGGCATTTCTGACGTCTCTGCCTAATCAATTTTGCTGCCCTGCTTTGGCCTGGAAAGAGCAACCGGTTACTGCATATAGCATAATCTCGCAAATTCCTGGAGCTAGCAACACATGTTATACGCTGCTGGAAAGTGTGAAATCCACACTTTCCAGTGCTAATAGCTATTTGTTTATTTTTAATTTCCTGGTTGACGAAGTGCAACTCCCATTCTTGTATAATCCTGACTGTACTTCTGCCTGCTTGCTGTGGCCTGCGGTTGTCCAGATTTCTCACCGTCTGGTCTTGCACTGAATGAAAACTCAAGGGGAAATACTTCAAAAGTACCAGTGTAGCTAGATGATTCTACCATTCCTATCTTTGAATTTTTCTTTTCTTTGGACTTGTAACATGCTAGCTAGAAATATAAGAGGATGCCACATTTTGTAAAAAGAAATAGATTGATTCCCTAAAAGTCTTCCATTCTTAGTTGATGTCCAGGTTAAGATTCATTTTGTATTCATACAGAACGCGATCCAATCATTTTCTTTTTCAGTTAATCTGCCTTTCCATTAGGTCCTGAGAGTAAACCAGTAACATACTAATATTCTTTTGGCTTCATGGCCAAATATGGGTATTTCTCCAGGCTCATTCTTTATTATTCATCTAATAGCTGCTTGAAGGTTTATGAGAAAAAGTAAAACCTACCATAGGGATAATCTCAAAGATGGCGAGCAGCTTTTGCCAAATGGTTCACAGCAGCCCTGCAATTATCTTATTGCTTTATTTCTCAAAAGGGAAACACTCTTTTCTCAAGCTTTTGCTGTAAAAATTGTGAAACTAAAAAAAAAAAAATTACTTCTATTTTAAAGGTCTGATCTAACATGAAAATTATATGCATTGTAAATGTTTTCTTGGCAATTTACTTGTCATAAATGTCTATTGTACTGAAAAACTCTACAGGGAATTGGATGTATTTATCCTGCACGTACTTAGGAATTTGTAAAAAGACACAATGACAATAAAAATAGAAATATTATGACTAGATGCAAACCCCCAGATACAGAGATTGGTTTCAGCTCAAATGTAGCTTTCTGAGGTCTGAGTTTAAACCAGGCTTCCTAGGAGGGATTATTGTACTCTCATAATGAGGAGAGCACCAAGCCAAATATAAATATTGCGTGGTATTGACAAAAGACATCCAGAGCTGATGCACATAAAATAATGCAACAAAAAAACCACATAAGGCTCAAAACACTGCTGTGTTTGTGCCAACATTATTCTAAGTACAAAGCTCAGCTTTGTTTCTGAAAAAGTAGTCCAAAATGAGTTGCTATGGTCCAAGCTCTGCTCCATTTTGAAGCCTGCAGCCAGCGAGAGCTCCTTGGAAAGTCCTTCCCAGCTTTTGCAAGGAAATGTGCCCAAGGGGCAGTGGCTCTAGTGGAAAATCTGAAAGAACTTGATTTTCACATTTCTGCCAAAGTGAGCCTGAATCCCGCCCTCAGCCGCTCTCATCAGTTGGTAAGTGCAGTTGCTCAGGGGGAAGCGCAGGCGGCTTTGAAGTGGAAGGGAGTTCTTCCAGCACTAACAGGACTGAGATACAAATATTTTAATTCCTATTGGTGAGAACTCTTCCAATGCATGTCTTTTGCGGCAGTCCCTATTTCAGAGTCTTGATTTTTCTTTTTAAAATTATTAGCTGGTTGATTTTATTTAAACGCGGTTGCTCATAATAAACTGTCTTCCTGCGCAGTCAGATACAGCGCGGGGGGTGTTTGCGTGTGCGCTCACACGAGTCGACTGGTTTCCACAGCAAATGCTTCCTTTTCCAAATGCTAAAAATTGACTTTTTGTTCTTTCTGTAATCTTGGGAGCATTCATAGACTTGGGAAAAAGCAAAGGCACACAGCTGGAGTTCAGAAGTGATATTACTATTACTTGATTAGAATTGCTTGGGAATTTTTTGTGAAAAAATTGCTAGAAACTGTCAGTTCGCTGAAACTAACCTTATTTCTTCAGAAAGCAGTCTACATGGAAGACTGTTTTAAGAAATTATTTCTAATTGATAAAAAGATATAATTCTGGTATTTCCTAAATGGAATGTACCAAGAGATTTAAGTTTAAACTTAAACTTTCAGTTAGCAAGCATTTTTGAGATTTTTGTCGGTTCAGGCTTTTTGGAATTGGGGATTTCCTCTTTGAACACGCAAATATCTAGGGATGGAAAACCTTTTCCTGTCAGACCTTATTTACTGTGTGTTGTTGGACAGAAGGAGAACTTAATTAGAGACCGATCACGTGAGATGTTCCTTCCCCAAGAATTTTATGCCAGCTAAACAGCGGAAGAAAGCTGTTATCATTGAAACTCTAGCAACGAGAGGATTATGATATGGCCTGAGTTGTTCAAGAAATCCCTGCCAGAGCCAAAAAATACCCCCAGGTACTGCTGGTATGTCAGAGCTGGTGGGTAGTTGTTGCGCCCAGCAGGTGACTCTGGATTGGGCTGTAATACAGTGACGCTGGTGAACTTTGAGAAGACTCTGGTGTAGCGCAGGCACGGCAGCTCCTGGCGTCAGGAGAGAGCGACTCTGCCTGCCCGGGTGCTGGGGCTGGAGTTAGTGCTAGGCTTGGGCTGCGTAAGGGCACTGCGTGGGCAGCTGCCCAGCCGGGGCTCTGCCGGCCGATGCCCTGATGGCCACGCAGGGGCCCACAGGCTGCCGGGGCAGGTGAAGGGCTCGTGCTGCACCGGGGGGAGCTCTGCTGAAGCTGCCTTGGGGAACAGGGGATCCTTCAGTGCCGGGAGTGCGCCCCGACATCCTAGTCCCCAAACAGAAAAGGGCTGGCTGAACACAGAATGGTCTTCCTGGCGCAGGGGTTGTGTTCTGCCACAGACCTGAATTTTGCTTCCTGAAGGTGAGGATGAAATACGAGTTATTTTATCTTCACCCTTGGGGCAGCAGCACTTGCTGGGGAGAGCTGCGCCAGCCACTGGATGGATCTGAGCTGTGCAGCTTCCCCGCGCTTCGGCATGACTGCTGGTGGGTTTATTGTATCTACCCTGGGGTGTGGTGTGAGTTAAAGCAGTAAAATCAACAGAATTGCACCTGTCTACAGTGACATTGGGTCATACCTGAGTTTTCTTATGTTACAGTAGGAGGGAATGCCCAAATGTATGAAGGATTCTGTTATTACCAAATTTACCATAAAAATCTTCAGTTCACTTGAATAATACAGGACAACTTCACTGAAGCTCCCACAGACTTCAAGAAGTGCTGCTTTCCTGTCAAAACTAGTACTGGTGGCACAGGATTGGCCTCTGATTAATTTTACCACTTGGCAACTGAAGCCACTGCTCAGCCCGTTTCTTGCTGAGTTCTAGTGCTGTACTGAGAGCCCTGCAACAGACGCACAAAAACACTTGCTGCGTTAGATAGCACCGGAGAGACTTTTTTAGCCCCTGTGCATTTGGCAACCATGAAACAACGGAGCTGGCAGTGGGCCTGCTCTCTGCTCATCCCTGCTGAAACGGGCTTGAGTGAAACAATACATAGATCTAATAAACCACGTAAATGTTGCTCCCACAAAGACTCTTTCCAGTAGAGAAAAGACGTGCAGTGCCATGCCCTGGGCTCGTGCTTAAGCCTCAGCCTCACAGAGGAGTCCCAAATTAAATCATATCTCCAGAAGCTGCTATTCCCTAGACACCAATACGAAAATAATAAATTTCTAAAGATAAATTTTCCCCACACCTCAAAAGCAGAGTACGTCTATTTTTTCCTTCTTGCAACATTTGTAGCTGTAGGGATGGTTTCAGAAATTTCAGTGTGTGTAGAGGAAACCCAGGGCTGTTAGCATATTTTGTACCTTTTTGACAGCAAGTAAATGTTCTGTGGCAGACAAATCTGCAGGAAATAAAATTTTATGACGTGCTGTAGCCATACTGGTTATATATCTATACGCTACTGGCAGACTATCAAAAGACGCACATTTTCAACGTTTCTGAATGTGACTTGAAAGCAGCTTGACTTGTGTAATCATAAACACTGACAAGTGTACTCTGCACACATGGACCAGATGATGTCTCTTTTCATATTAGCATGATGGTGTTGTACAACCAGTCCAGTGAGACTGAAATAAACTGAGGAGCAAAGGGAATTTTCTGTCTTGCCTAAATGCTGATTACAAAGCAGTTGGCCTATGAAAGGAAACAGTCAAGCATAGCACTGTAACTCCTTCTGTTTTCTATTCTATTGGGTTACTGTTTAAAATAGCTGGTAATAATTTCTTTTCCATTCCATGCATTTTAGCAATCTGGAACCAAGTTCTCTTTTCATTTATCCTAGGATAATCCCTAATGGAGGCGTACTACTGACCACGAAAACAATGATAGCTAATTGCAGTTATATAAATATATTTCTTTGTGTACGTATTTATGTTTACAAGAAGAACTCTGACTAATCCACACTGTATGTTTAAGTTAGATTTTCTTTTCTCCTTCTTTCCAGGCCAGTACCGTCAAAAACAAATACATAAACCAGGTTCCCTAGCATATCTTTCGAAAATGTCTCCCTTTTTCAGCTGCTGTTCTTACCTACTAGAAATGATGCACGTAGTTCCTATCTTAGTTGAAAATCAGGAGTAATTAATGATGTCATTACCTTTCTTTGTGGAAAGGCAGTACATCCAGGTAGAAATTACTGTTCATGAATGAGCACGTGATGAAAAAATCAACACCAAGCATACCAACTTAAAGAAATCCAGTTGTATTTTTGAGCTTTTTTCATTCACAAAGACAATACGTTGATGTACGTATGCATAATTACCACACTAAATGTAATTGTACGCAGGTAAAAGTAAATGTAAACAATTTGGCTCTACTGTTGTTGTCAAGGCCTTCAGAATCATTAGTGTCAAATTTCCTTGTTCTGGCTACTGTCACCTGGTCTGATGAAAAGTTTTTCTTTCAGTGTTATACACAAAATTTTCTTTGTGTAACACTGTGGGTCATTGACTAAAGAAGAGGGGAAAAGCAATACAAAGCTGGAAAACGAATTCTTGTACTGAAAGCACGCTTACTGCTATACAAAGCCCAGGTACAGCAAAATGACATCCCCAGGGAAAAGCCACAAACTACGATAGTATGGAGTAAATGAAAGTAAAATCCTGATGTTTACCCAACTGCACACAACTTAATTGAAATGACTGCTCAGTTAAAAGATTTGAGTCCTTGGTTCTGGTATTTTAGTATTGGGCACTTGGACTTTTGCATTTTAGTCTGTGCTCTTTAGTCTGCTCTTAATGTAAAAATGTGTCTGGTAATCTTCTCTAATGCTTGCAAATCAAGCAAAGTTTCAAAGATGAAAGTACAGCTCTTCCTGGGTTGCTTTTTTCTAAATGTTCTCAGCTATAAAATACTGCCCATGAATCAAAGAGAACAATTTCATTAGAAGCAGGGAAAGACTTGGGGAAACATGCATCTATTTCTTAAGAGGCAGCAAATAATGGATGATATGGAAAATACCAAATGTTTAATGCTCTTTTGCTGATGACTTGCTGAATGCTTTAATGTGATGTTTAATAGTATTAAAACTAACAAAAAAAGATTAGGAGGATATTCCAAAGGTAAGGAAAGAATAAATTGCAGGGTAATTTTAGGGAAATCAGAGGTATTAAGGTCAAGAAAGAAAAGAAAACTTGCTGCAGAGCTCTTGAGGAACTAGCTGAGGCAGTCTTTAGGGACAAAAGCGACAAAGTAGAGAAAAGTAGATCTAACATCTGTACTTGAAGGAACTAATGTTCTGTAGAGTTATACACTAGTCATCTGATGTGCATGTCAAAAAAGATATCAGATCAAAATATTAAATAACAGCATTGTAAGCATTGGGTAACTTATTAGTTGTGGGAAAGAACTAGCATGATACTGGATAGGGTAAGCCTAACCAGGTTGGTTTTGCAACCAAACTGGTTTAATGGTGGGAGGGGGTTAGATATAGATGACATATATCTTGATACTGCCCCAAACTTATCAAAAAGAACTTAACAAAACTAATATAAAGTAGATGCATTCAGCTGTCAACAACGATTCAAAGAGATGCTCTTCCTTTGTGTCTTCATTATACTGTAGCTCAGATGTCATATAGTGGTCAGCCTGATAAGCAAGCAATGTGTGTTTTTTCTTTTCTCGTGCTGGCAAGTGGTAATACTCGGAGCAAAGGCACCACAGCTCACAGAACACAGAAAGTGTCGACTTGTTTTATGGGTTCATAATCCATTCACTCAGATTTCACTCCGACTCCCTGGTTCAGGGATCTCAGCTATGCCTGAGGTACCATGGGCAAAGCTTGCAGGAAGGGGGAGTAGGCTCTCCTGATAACACCTAATCTACACCGTGGTGGTGGTGGTTTCTTTTGGGTGTTTGTGCCAGTGTATTTAAAACACAAGACTTCAGTGCATAAAAGCTTTGCTTCTTGTCTGTCACTGTATCTGTTACTGTTTTATCAGAAAGTACCTCCTGTGTCTTGCCTTGCCTCCATTATGGCTTCAGATCTTCACAACAGCAGTGTGGCTACTAAAATAGCGTAGCTGACTTACAGCCTGATTAATGTATCTGCATATACATCTCGGAAGTTCCCAGGGTAGCGTTCCAGGGTGACATTTGTCGGTCTGTAAAGGGGCAAACAGGGAGAGAGAGCAGACGGTCAGTTCCCAGCAGGAGGTTTCAGCCAGGAACGTGGTACATTGCCTCTTGAGATCCAAACCAGATGCCAAATTTAGGATTATGTCACCGTCTCTGTGACAGGTTACTAGTGGCATGGTCAGGGTGTGCAGGCTCCTGTAGCTATGGGAATGAAGCCTGCCTTGGTGAAAAGCTTAATCTCCATAGTGGGTACCTAGGCAAGGGCTTGTTGGGACCATAACCGGAAAATTTCTCTACCACCAATACTGAAAGCAGCTCAGTGAAATAAATAGAGTGCTTTTCAGAGAGAAAAATATAGAGTGCACCAAGACATTCAGCGTACCAATTTTCAGCATGCTTCCTGCATAATTAGCATGCTATTAGAGAAAATAACCAGAAGGCACCTTTAGAAATCTTTTTTTGCTCAGGGCTCTTCAGTATACAAAGCTGATAGTACCATGCCAGATTTTAAACAGCAACTGCTATTTATGCCGGTACTAAAAAAACCTCCTGAAGTGAACTTTTCTTTAATCTTCTCAGTTTAAGCCTCAGCTACACATTGTTGTTGTGATTTACCTGTGGATGCCTAGCATTAGCTTAGCCAGGAATGCTGTGTTTAGCCTTTGCTCAAAGTCAAACCAAAATCTACCATGAAAAACTCTGTGCAGTTGAATGCATTAGCATTCCATAGGTGAAGTCAGAGTATACCTGTACACTGACCTCTATTTTGAATCAATTTTATAGCCTTAAATGATTAGGGCTTGAAATAAATGATTGAATATGCCTTGTGAGAAAATGTGTGATGAATAAAACGATGACAGGTACTCCATTTTGTGCTGAGACCTGGAGCAGATTTATCTTGTTTAAAAAAATTACTAGAGTGATGATGAGGTAATAATCTGTATTTTCATTTTCAATTATCAGAGAGATTTGCTAAAACAGGGGTTTCCTGGAATGTTTAAAATCTTTTCTAGCACAGTGCTGCATTTTGAGCCTCCTGTCCACTCTTCCTTTTGTCTGTATAAAGTTGCACGTGTACGCTGGAGCTGCTCACTGTTGGCAAAAACTTATGACATATGTTCCCAGCTGAAAAGAGACTGCACTGATTTCCCTATGGCCAGCTCTTAAACTGTGAAATCATTCCACTCACTTGACCTGTGATTTGAAAAGACCCAGGAATGGGTCTGAAATCCTTAGGAGTGCTAATAGATAATGTATGTGTGGCAGAAAAGACAGTAGCATCCACTCAAACCCAGCACTGGTTTTAAGCATGTATTGCTTGTGAGGCCCCAGCATACTGTATAATTAATGCACTCAGTCATTTATCTCCTAACTCTGGAAAATAATACCCTTTAACTGAAAATAGAAAGATAACGTTTTTAAGCTTGCTGAGCGGATCCTGAGGAGATGAGCATCTCCTGCCTCCTTTTGGACTGGGAAGTATTTCCAGCTTTTGTTTTTAACAGTCCTTATTTGTCTGTACATTCATATGATTAGGTAAATTGGTGAAAAAGCACAGGGGGAACTTTAAAGTGTCCAACGACTTTACGGTGCCTGGTTGCTGCTGGAATAGTGTTAGGCAGCTTTCCTACCCCTGGCAAGCTGACCCAGTGATTCCAAGGCTTATGCATATTTACCTCCCAGGCAGACAGAAAAGGCGATTTCAAACAAAATAAGTAGGCAAAACTTCTTTTTTGAAAAGACTTATTAAAATAAAGAGTTATTTGATTAACAGTAGGACCTTTCTTATTGCTTTCTGCAAAATTAGGATGCTATTAAAGAAAACAACTAGAAGCCACCTTTATAAACCTTGGGTTGCTTTGGGTGTGGGCTTTCTATGATTTTAGCTGCTGACCCAGCCCCTGAAGCACACAGCCCACTGCATCGTGCTTCCTACCCTACAGCGGAGGAGCTGGGACTACAGCAGACTGTATTTTTGTCAAAACCATAATATGCACTAGACATATTTTGAAGTTACGCATGCCAAGGCCTAGTGAAATAGGGACACCAGTGAAAGAAAGCATATATGACTGACACATGGCCCAAGCTCTGTTCTTGAATGCAACTTTAAAACTCCCGTCTGTAATTATCCTTAAAAATCACACAGCTGAAACTCATCCTCTGTCTCTTTCTTACTAAAGTAGATATTTTGTGCAAAGCACAAATTAATTCCCTCCTCATTAGTAATTTTCAAATGACTTTGTCTTTTCCTGTAAAAGCCAATCCTATACTTTATCCACTTAGACTGCTGTGATACTTACAGTCTTTCCCATATGCTGATAGCTGCTCATTTATCTTGCACTAGTGATAGTCTTTTTAGCTGACCTGTGGTGTGACTCTAGCTGAATAGAATGCAAAACAGGAGCTGATAAAGAGCATTTTTTACATCTTGAAGGTCATAAATATTGAACAGATTCCCTGTCATGCTTGTAAAGAGCGTCATGCCTCTTTTGGCTTTGCAGTCAGTCTTTGAAAAGCAAAGGCCTAGCATAAGTATTGGGGTATATATAGAATACTACTTCGCACTTCTAAAGTAGTACAGACCTACTTCTAGAAATTTAATAATAAATACAAACAGTCTGAGCTTCAAAATGCTACATTAATGCAGCGCTAGCACTGTAATATCAGGCACTCAAAAATCAGAATATTTTAGAAGGTTGGGCTGTTCTGAGTGTAATGTGGCTAAGCTGCATATCCCACATTACATATGGCATATTTTAGTTGTAAGAATGTATTAAAACTTACATTTTAAAAACTACTTTCTTGTTCAGTATCTGAAGCTTATGTTAACGAAGAGAGAGAGACAAAGTCAGATTTGAAGGTGATCTGTTCAGTGGTTAGGTATTTTCAAACTCCACAGTTTCACATCTCCTTTTTTTGGTTGTCAGGTTTTTCATTTAAATAAATATTAAGTTTGCTGGCTGAAATAACCAGTGCTCTCCTCAGAGATAATCAGTTTGCTATTCAAATAATGTCAGAAACTCTGAACTGTACTTCTTTATTTTTCCAATATGTGCTACATATTTTTTTAAAAAAGCAAACATACTTAGAGATTTTTGAGAGTATCAGCCAACTTTGAGATACTCAACCTTAGCCTTCCTCGTCAAAGTGTACACTGGGAAATAGAAATGGATGAGGGATATTTCACACTTTTTGCTTGAGAGCAACACTGAAAATTCTGTGTCAAATTGATTTTATGAGAGGTGTAGGAGTGGGTATTGTTTTGATGTCATAATTTGTTTCATGGGTGCTTCAGTATTACCAGTTTGTAATTTGTTATCTGGAGTTATTAAAATGTGTGAGGTATCTTTACTTCTCTCTGTTTAGAAACACATAAAGCAGCATCAGCGTGCACTTCAGTTTAATTCTAGAGGCCCATTTTGAAGAGGTATGCATCAGACATTTCATGATCTTTCCATGGTCTTTAAAAGAAACAATACGCTGCGGTGGTTGACCTTGGCACCTGACTTTAGGAACCTCATGTCAGCTGGAGTCTTCGCACTGATTCAGTGTGGGCTTACACTCTGGCTCCAGTCATTGGAAGCCAGCTGGGAAAGTGTAGAAGTGGGAGAGACCTGACAGTGCAGACATTTCGTCCTCGTGTACCCAGTGTCCCACCATCAGGCCCAGCCCACTGGGGACCTCCCTCGAGCACACAAAGACTGCAGTGGGGAATGGGAAACCCCTGCCCCACATCTCACCCTCAGGATTTATGATTTGTGAACTTCTGTAAGTCACTTGGACTTTTCTTTTAATCTATAAGTATAACCTGTATCTCTTTTGGAGGCTGAATTCAACCTGATTTTAAAGATACAAGCTGTCTTAACTACTTCTTACTGTATTACCTGAACAAGGACAGAACGTTCAGATTTTACTCTTTTAGAAGCGCATGCTTTATAGACGGAGAAGTGGAAAAATGGGGGACTATTGAATTCCTATCTATTTCAAATACTAAAGCACATTTTTTTTCTTAATTAAAATGGGAATCTCATTAGCAGAGACATTGATCTATAATTTATTGTTTCATTGGAGCTTTTTAAATGGTTCTTAAAGCATAATAAACTATCGTGCAAGATGCTGATGTCCAAACACAGTTTCTAAAAACAGTCTGTAGTCTGACATAGGTTAAGTTTTTAAACAGAGTTATAAAAAGTCCTTGACATTTTAAAAAATTTCTGCATGTTAAAAATAGTAACGTTCTTCCCCATTAGTCTGACTTTTTCATCGATGGCAATGATTGAAGATAGAGAGCCTATTCTAGATAGAAAATAATCCCATTCATATCCTGAATCTAAATAAGATACTGGAGTCTTAGTTGTACAGATGTATGTCTTTCCCCACTCTGCACAGATAAAACAAAGCGATAGTCCACGGTCATGAAATTTTGCTTGCTATCCTTGTCGGGGCTGTATGCTACTGTCTGCATGAATACAGTTTGCATTCTTGAGTTTTAGGTAGCCACTGTGCAGTTTTTGTTGCAATTGGGTAGCCATATAAATTTAACAGTAACCAAAAAAATATCTTATACCTTTACAAAGGTGTGCAATGTCTTGGTCTCAGTCTGTTTATCAGTTAGTTCTCTTTCCTACTGAGGATGCCAGTTGTTCCCCTCCCAGAATTATCAACCGTTCAGGCAAATCTGGACTTTCTCATTGTTGAAGCTTCCAGAAGAAATAAGTGATGGAAATAAAACTGAAATGTAAAAACACTTCTTTTCTCCCTATTGGGACCAAATTCAACAAGATAAACAGGCTATAATTTAAGACATATTTTGCTTATTAGTGAGAAAAAACATACTTGGATTTAATTTTCTGCACCAGTCTGTTCTCAGTTAAATTGTTTTTTCCTTCCTTGCACATCTTGTCAAAGGTCATCTAAGCCTCAGGGAGCTGAAGGGCCACTGTCACTGGGAGCCATTCATCCTTTTATTTGTTGAACAATATGGTACCAACCAAAGCCATGAGAAGTTGTGCACTCCTGAGACAAACAGGGGCATTTGAGGCTCCTGAGCCAAAAGGAAAATTGGAGCCCTGGTGATGTGGTTAGTCTTGAGGAGTCGTGATGACTTGGTGAAATCTGGAGAGACAGGGCTTTAGGAAGGCTACTGCTCAGTTCGCAAGATCCACAGGGCTTCTCAGGACTCTAGAGAAGTTTTCCAACAGCAGGATTTAAAACTTGAACCAGGGAAAGAATGGGTATGTTCACAGAACCACAGGAGATTTCTTGTCAGAAACTCCTGAACCGAGCTCTGCACAGCAGCTTCCCAGCTTCTCGTGTTCCGTGCCCAGGACTGGCCCCTTGAAGTCGTCTGGGGCGTTGTTACTGGCTTCAGCAGGTGCAGGAAGATGGTCCTCACACATTTTGTGTCTGAGTGCCAGCCATGAAAGGACAAGCGCAGAACCAACCGTGAGGCTAGCCTGAAAGGTTCATTCAGCAGCTGTTGCAAGAAAAAAACTGTGCCATAACATTTATTAACAGGGTTAAGAGGGAGGTGACACTTAATTTTTTGGTAAAGTGAAATGGCTGAACAGTTTTAGCTGAAACTTGCTAAAAACCATTTGCCCCTGGGCTGACACAAAGTAGGAAGATATCACTAGAGGAGGAGAATGTTTCAAAAAGTTATCTGCATGAAAGAAACAGAAAGTTATAATGACACTCCTGACATAACCTTAGCAGGTAGTGCTACCTGAAGCCTGCTGTAATAACATATCTTATCTGACCCAAATCCAGCAACAGATAGTTCTGTTCTCTGCTCCTGTATGTTTTGCTGCTGGCTACAGATAAAATTGAGCATGTATCATTCAAAGAATATTGCTATCTAGGCACCAATTATTCATCCACTCATAGGTACAAAAGGAATAGTAAAGGGTATTTGCTTCAACACAACGACTTCAGTAAGCAAACGGGAACACAAATAGCTCAGTAGTGTAGACACAAAGAGAGTTTTCATAAGTTGGAGAACAGGGTAGGGGTGACTTATCCACATTCATGGAATAAAACTGGTGACTCCTTTGATAAGCAGCATCACAAAACCAAGCTGAGTATAATTAAAAAGTGTCTTGACTTCGTGTAATTGTGAAGACAGTGTAAATCCTTGAAGCTATTTTCTTCATATCCATCAAAATAAAAGGACTCTTAATTCATAATTTATAAGCATAGCCACTCCAGTGAGTGTTCCTGCAGGCTACTGCAACTACCTTTGCCACCACCAGAGAATGCCAAGCAGAAACAGCAGCGATCCTTCTGGACATAAATACTTTTTTCCCCATATCACTCTATAAATAATTTTTTTTTAATCTTTGGATTGTTAAGTCCTTTGCCCTCCGCTACACAGGATGTCACATGGTCATCCCACATTGCTGTAAAGATGAGAAGACTGGAAATAACACCTAGACATCTTCACTACTCCGTGCTGACAAGGCCGAGGCAGCCTGTATCGATCGTCACGTCTAACTAGTAATAAGAATGTAAACTCAGCCGTGTGCCGCTTTCCATCAAAGCAATGCAAGTCAAGCTTTCCTTTTGCACAGGCCTGCATTCATTTCTCAAGTTGTCAATATGTCTTGATAGAGCTTTTAGACACTTATCAATATTTAACTGCGCTCCTATTGACTCAGCAATTACATAGTAATTGATTTAAGATTGATTATCATCATGTTAACATTTTAATGGTCAAAGACTAATAGAACTAACTGAATATGAAATTATTTTAGGGTTTTATTACTTTTGTGCAAGGAACACTACTGTTCCTTGTCACCAGATTTTAAGTTTAACTTAATGTTGTGTCGTTCACCAAAAATATTTGAGGATATTTATTATAGCCTTATTTTTTGCCAGAATTAAGCCTTATTTTTAAAGTGCAACATGTTTATTACAACCAAAACATTCAAATAGACCCCTTCAGAATATTTTGTTACTGGATAAAACATATGAAAAGGGTGGGTACTAGCAAATAATGAATTAATCTACTGGGCCAAATGTAAGAGGCAGTTAGCTAAAGGATAAGACAACAAAGTTATTTTATCAACTGCAGTCTTGTATCTAAGAGCTAGGTTTGATGAATGATGATTTTCATGAATCAGTTTTATTGATTTCTTGCATGGAGAGGTCTGAGGTGCAGTCAGAGCTCCGACAGGTTTGAGCTCTGCTGGCTGTGGCGGATATAAATATTAGCCAAGAAAAATATCCAATAAATAAAACCGAGGATGTGGAAAGATAGAATCCTTTTCCAGTATGACAGTGATTAACTCAGTCCTATTGGTTTTGTTAACTCTTCAGTGCTCTCGGTGTGTGAGGTGGAGTCAGAGGTTGTGTGCAATCCATTGCGTACAAGAGCTGTGGAACAGGAGGGCAGGACCACCTGCAGCCAGTACTGATTAAGGATTTTCCATGTTAGACAGGAGGTTAAACCACAAAAAAAGAGTTACTTTTTTGAAATAACTAACTAAATAAATAGAAGTCCAACAGAAACCTGGGAAGAGAAAGGAATGGATTACAGGTGTTTTAAAACTGCATCTGTTCACCATTTCTTAGTCAGTCTTTTCTGAGACTATCAGAGATTAATTTAAGAAAATCTAACACTATTTTTTTTAGCTGTCTTTTGTCACGACTTACCTTACTGGGGCACTTTCCAAGAACCCACTTCTGAAATTTTTCTCAAGATACAGAGCTCAGTTGCTCTCACAAATAGACCTTGGTAGGCTGATCTGGGCCTTAATCAAAGGAAAAAAGAGTAAAGGAATCTTCAAAGGATTCTTCGCTATGCAAACGAAGAGGTCGGTGAGCTATTTCCTTACAGAGCCAAGTCTTTCATTGGTAATAACTGAAAAATGATACTTTCAGCAATAAAGTGCAGAGATTTGAAAAGTTTTTGGAAGTTTGTGAGTCCTGCTTAAAAAACCTATCAAAGAACTGCCCCTTACTGGGCTGTTGCAGAAAAGATGGCAAATCCTACTCTTCAGCACTGACATTGTAGGATTTGGTGAGCTCCGTGGCGCTCTATGGTGTGTCGTCTTTTCCTGTTCTTTATTAACCATTGGAAGTTTTGCAATTTTCAGGCATGAGCAGTCCTGCAGCGCTCTTTAGCACTAATCAGAATTTTATGCCAATGCTCTTTTGAATGGAAAACATTTCTTTTTTTATATGAAACAGAAATTATCCTAGGAGCATGTTTCATGGAATGTGGTCTCCCCTAAAACCACAGTAATTTTGGCCTAGTTGCTCTGGATTTGAGCAATAAGTCACTTTCTGTCAGAGAGCCTCCAAACTATGTTTACCTTCACCTGAGCTGTACTTGAAGTTTGGTAGCTTTTTGGATTGTTCCTGTAATTGCAGTCTGTCTTAATCAGTCTCTTTATTCTAGCTGTGCTGTGGGAACACAGCTTGTTAGAGGAATGGACACTTCTAATGAAGAGGAATTTTACTTGTGTTCCTTTTTTTTTTTCTTCCTTGTAGATATTCCCTCCTTCTTCCCAAAGTTGAGGTACAATCTGAGATAGTATTTAGGTTGGTATGGGCAAAAATACAATAGAAAGAAATTCTTTACTTAATATTAATACAGATAGTTAATTTGGCATGTAGTGAGAAGAAGCACCATAGCCATCACTAAATACTAAGGTTGCTTCTTTTCTGTACAAAGATTCCCTGAGGTGCGCAGTTTCAATGTCCCCACATTCTAGTGTAATTTCAGCACAGCAGCTCAGGCTAAGCATGGTAATTAAAACTTGCAGTAATAGACATAGGGTAAATCTGGCTTCAGGACTCCTATTGCCTGATTCAGTGCCCCACACAAAAATTTCACGTGTTAACTTGTCATCAGTCAATGTAGTGCCAGATCGTGCAGCCTCTGCCTGTTGCAGCTGCTGCAAGACATGAAGTTATCATAAAATACAAATTTTGGCTAACTTAATGAGAATGGGATCTGATCCAAATCAAATCTGGTGATCTTTGTGATCTTGTCTACCTTTGTACTAAGGATTTAACTTGAGTTAAATAACAAAATGTCATTGTTTTCAAATAATCTGAGCGGTTGCATGAGTACAGGGAAACCTTGAAATGCAACAGGAAGCTTTCTCAAAGAGTCCAGAAGAATTATTCCTGAAGATTTGGTAAAGCTATTTTTTACCAAGATACTGGTTGAATCACTCTAGAAGGGGGGATAAACTAAGACCGTGTTTTCTCAAAAAAATACATTAAAATATATGTCAAAATTAAATCTGTAAGACCATAAAAAGTATTTTAAATGTTCAATTGACTCAAACATCCTGGTTATTAGTGATAGAATAATGCAGATCAATGGTTTTCTCCTGTGGAAAATCCCATAGACGTTCTTACAGTATTGAAAATAAATAGATCTCCACCAGTAATAATTGCTATCAAGAAAATGGTTTTGAAGTCAAGTTCATTTCTGTCTTGCATCTGTGACAGATATTAGATGTGCATAAAACATCCAGGAAACACTTTTATTTTGACCTTGTACTTTTCAATTACTTTGCACTGTTTGTACATGACTAAACCAGGTCTGGGGCCTGGAGTGGACAGTTTGACTCCTTTCGTTCACTAGAACTAAATTAGGACAGTCAGGAAAAGTCTGTCTGCTGAAAAAAAAAAAAAAAATCCTACCTAGTAAAGAGTGGATTTTTCTGCGTTAAGGTTTCCTGTGCATACAGTTGATTTGGATAAGGAATTACACTTTTGGATAGTTATCAGCACAAAGCTGATAGAGATTGGACCATCACTAATTCTTGGTTCGATTTTTTCCCAGGTTTTAAATGAAATGTGCAGTAGTCACAGAATAAATTATGTATATCAGGTGAAAAATTTGATTTCTACTCAGTCAGACTACTGATGGTGAAATGAATAAAGCATCTTAAAATGACAAACCAGTCCATGTGTCTACAGTTCATTTCAGCACTTCATATTTTATTTAAAACTCTTATCCATAGGTAGAAAATACTGAGTTTCATTTTAAATATTTCATTTTAATTAAAATTCAGTATCAGGGGGAAAAAACCCAACAAATACCTGCCCCCAGAACCTCTGACACCACAGAAACGTAACACAATTCTTAGAGCCTCCTTTTCTAGTTGTCCTTCTTGAAACTGAGCAGCTGAATTTTTAGAGCCATTGAGTGTCACAGTTTTATTTGAAAGAAGCAGAGGCTGTAGCTGCCTCTTCCTCAAAGCTGTGTCCACGATAGCTCAAAACACGTATCTGAGATAACTTTCCTCTGAGAAAAAATGATGCTTAAGTTGTGGATCCTTGAGTGTTGTATGCATCATAGGCTGTTTTCTTCTCCCTTAACAGGTGCAGCAGGCCTTGTGGGAAGCTTTTTATTAATTTATTTGTTTCTTTGTTCATTTGTTTGTTTCTAATAGGCTTTGAATGAAATTTAGATATGGATAAGCTCTCCCCAGTTGCTAGTCAGAGCTAAAATGAAACATAGTGAGCTACCACAGTCTTGTCTTCAGTATGTGTCCTGTGGCACCGCTCTCTGATATTTGCAAAGCCCAGCCTTTGATCTACCTCCTCTTCTCATGCTGCAGCTTCTTCCCATCATTGTGTAAAATCTAGGTAGAGTCATAAATGGACTCTCTGATGTTTAACTGCTGCCAGATATGATGATAATACTTTCTTTTCACAGAGGATTTTAATGAGGGTTAGTGTTAGAAGAGCTTTGAGAGCTGTGACATCTGATACGTCTCTTATTTTTGCTATGATCCTGCACATTAATTTTTTTTTAAATGATCGGTGCTTGGTTTCTATTTAGTTTCCTCAGAACAACTTTTTAAATTAAAATATTCCTTTAAATAAAAACTTAACGCTGCAACAAGTTTATATGTTCAAGCTGGTCAAAATAAACGTGAACCTGCAGCTAAGAGTTCAGCTACACCAGCTGGTCTTATATACGACATTGTCATTATAATGTGGCTCTGCAGAGCCATCATTATTCAAAAAGCCAGAGTGAGAAGGCAGTAAGGGCAGTACTGAAAAGAACTTTTACAATGACACTTCTACTCTGGCTTCATCTCTCTGAGGCTCGTATTAAAAAAATAAAAAAAATAACAAAAAAAAACCCAAACACATTTGATTGTAATTTATTATATGTCAACGTTCCCTGGCTCCAAATGTATCCCCAACCCAATTCCTTGACATCAGTGTAACAGAAGACCCAGAAACAGCTGTTTTGCGTGACAAATTACACTGTTACAGCCACTCTTGTAATTAGGATAGGAGGTAGGGATGTTTGATCCACATTTAGGAAAAAAGAGACAAAAGATAAATTGCAGTCTATTAAAATTCTAAATTCATCATCACTGGAAATTTTCTTCACTTTACGCTAGAGTGGAAGAAGTCCAATGCATTTGTAAAATGAATCCAGTACGTGTTAATCTGCCATGCCGACCTCATTCAAACTTGAGGGCCCAAACATATTATAACGCATAATTACTCTAGAGCTAAAATCTTAAGCAAGGCTTTGAGGGCCATGTCTGTGAAACACAAATTGAAATTGCCATGGCTCATGTACAAACAGAGAACTTAATCAAGTAGAACCCGTAAAAGCAAGGCCTTCTTAAATCGCCCCAGGTATCAAAACGTAAAAAGTATTATTAGAATGTCCACATTTTACAATGTTTTTGAATATTGCTCCTTTTAAAATGGATTTAAAGACCTCCAATGTAGTGAAGATTTCCATATGTTTTAAATTATGCATTTTTAAATTCTTTTATATTGGCTAGAAATTGTCGCAGTACAATATATCTACATTTTTTTAAATATAATTGTGCATGCAAACATGCAATATTTGGGTAGATTATTATGAGTTTACGCATCTTTTTTTTTCTGTTAGGGATATTAATCCATTTTAAGTTCATTTGTATCAGAATACATCAGATTTTTAATAATATATTGTCAGCCACAGAAGAGTCATAGAAGGGGAAATGGTCTTTCTTCATTAGACTTTTATCAGGATAGAAGTGTAACTTCTGAGAATGCCTTTCAGGGCCATTTGAATCAGTACATCGTTTTTTTGTTGAAGGTAATCATAGACGTCTTCTTTCAAATCGTAACCTGATGAAGACAAGTGGGGTCAAAGCTGACAAAGACAAATGATTCTTCACTACTGAGAAACCCATTTGGTAATGAAACGTTCAGTTTAAACCAGAATTTCTGTTCTGAGCTTTGGGAAACTCGTATTTGCTTATTACAAGTGAACAGAGGTTAAGGGCAAAACAAACCTCTTCTGCCCTTCTTGTCTGACTGCACCATATTAAAAAAAAAAANGGCTCCCCAAAAAAAAAAAAAAAAAAAAAAAAAAAAAAAAAGAACAGAAAATCCTTGGCAATAGCACTTCATTACTTTTCTGTAATATCCATGGCTTAATTTATCCTGAAATGATTATAACTTGATGATCAGCTAATTAGGAACACTCATCATAATTTTCATTGGCTGTTTGCAAAATATTACATCTGGGTAATTTAATGCAAGTTACTTCATGAACGCTTGCTTAAAATAAAACACACATACACAATATAAGCAAAAGAGACATCTCATTTCATGATAGCATAAGTAACAGCATTTTGTAACTGGCTATGAAACTGCTTAGGAACAAACTAAAATCACAGGAAATGCATAATGGAGAGTCCTAATCTGCAAAAACATGTTATCTTTGTTTCTGTGTAAATGGTTCTCTCTCTCTTAATAGCTTTTTGCTCCACATTTTTCCCTGCTGGGATAGATGACTCTTGAAATATTTCCTTTTATTTCATATGCATTACATTACATGATGAATCATTTTTTACAAACTTCAGTTTACTGTTCGCATTCACCATGTGTGATTCATGACCTAATGGGCCTTATATGCACTTAAGAAATGAGTGGAAAGTATTAAATGTCCTGAAATCATTAGAATTGCTTTGGTATTTGTTTCAGTGAAGGTCCTGTCCAGTCGCCTAATAATTATGACAAATATTTTAGCGTGAAATGGCTAAAACCTAGGTGGCCCTTTGCCGTTGTTCAGGGAGTGACTCACGTCTGTGTTAATACCAAGAAAGCAGTTTGATATTTAGTTTTCATAGCCGGTCACATTCGCTAGGGCGTAACATTTTTCCTTCTAACAACATTCCTTCTACCTCAATTCTGGATCAGATTTTGTTTCTCCAACTCTGTCTTCTCTGATGTTCTGAACCCCTTCTCCACCACTCTCCAGCTGATAATCCACAGTGTCCTCATTCTACCTTTGGAAGAAAAACAACGTGGGTTGCTAATGTTTCCTTAAAATTATAGACATTCATTGCTCACATTTGCCTTCCATCTCCCCCTGCAAGCTCTTGTGTTCCCATCACAAGGTTGCAGTTGCCCAAGGGATGGCCTCTGGACATAAAGCTCCTTGTTAGACTGGTGGTGACGGGAGATGGACAGAAGGGGAAAAAAGGGGGAGGGTCACGATGTCATAGGAAGCAAGGGTAAAGTGAAGGAAGGAAGACGAAGGAGGAATGAAAGAGGAGAGAGAAGGTTAGTGGGCAGAAGCTGATGAAGAAGAGAGGGTCAAAATTGTGAGAACTTGTAATGAGAGAACTGGGGAGAAAATACAAGCAGAAGACCAAGAAAAATGGCCCATGCATAAAGCAAAAGGCATGGATACATGGCAAACTAATGGCATTAATCCTCTAAGATGCCATAATATTAACTAAGAGTTAACAAGACAACAGTTCAAATGGATGTAGGTTGAAGATGAGGGTGTAGCACACTTCCTACCAGGGTTTTTATTACAGCATTGCACAGGTTAATTTTATGCATTTAGCAAAGTAATTCCCCAATTTCCTTCTAAAATTGCTCATTTAAGGGTCTCCCACCTCAATAGCTGAACCTGTATTCCTGACACAATCTTATTTCTATTAGCAACGGTTGTTCTAATATTGCTTTAGAGAGTGGTGTTGGATCTTAGTTTTCTTTCCAGTATGCTCATGTAAACCTGTAAGAACACCACTGAAGACATTGCAGTGCCACAGGTGTGAAATTTGTTGAAGTGAGAGATTAATCTGACCCCTTCTATGGTTCTGGAAAACAGGTTTTGTACTATGGGAGTGGCTCAGAGCATTTATAATAAATGGAGCATCATTACAGCAAGTAGCAGCTACTTAACTTAGAAGCTACTAAATTTTCTGATTAGGAAGGGAACCTCACTTGTGAATTGACATATTAATCTAAAGTAAATGAAAGAGAATGTTAGATCCTTTAAGTCCCTTGTCTTTAGATAGGATTTATTTAAGGCAAACTTGTAAAACTCCTTAAGGAAAGCAGAAAGTAAAGTCTCTTGGGGTGGATAGGGCAAGGTGCAGTATGAGGTATTTGCTGCTCTGTAGCTGCACTAAAATGATGAAATACGGCGAAAGAACACTTCCTATTCTTTTGATCTGTGCATTATTTTCTGTTTATGTGGCAGGCACAGTCCACTTCAGGATTCAGTAACAGGGGCTCAATGGAAAAGCAAGTGAGGGTCCTCATAAAGTATTGTAGGACTTATTCCAGTTGCTGTTATATTTTCTGTTTCCAATGAAAAGGATTTTATCCAGGGTATATATGTACAGAACATACATTTTAATGTGTCATAATTATGTAGAATGGTTATAGCAATTATACAGACAACACACAGAAAAGAGAAAGATTACACGAATAATAGTTTTTTTTTTCTAAGATCGTACAAAATAAAAATTTGTGTTCTGTTGACAAGCCAAAAATTTTACACAAATTTAAGTTTAATCATAGTTATTTATACAGTCATTGCCATGTGATCTACATGGAAAATATAAGAAACTAGTTAAATTTTTTTCTACACCGAGTTCATTGTTATGTAAACTTAATTTGCACATACGTACAAAAAAAAGGTTAATGAAATTTTGGTTTTGCAAAATGATAATTTGATCTTTAGTCAGTCCAGAAGATAAAGAAGCAAATGTATGGGAATCTGAGCTGGTAAACACAGATTTAAAGGACTTGTGGAAGTTCTAAATGGAAACAACTTTTGATCTTTGAACTTTTGCTGCGCTGTCATTGTCACTCATAACTTTGTCTTGTCTATTCCAGAGTAGCTGGCTAAACCATAAAAATAAATAATAAAGGCACCGTTAAAAGATTGTGTTAATCATGGATCTGGACCCAACACTAAAATGAGAATGGAAGGTTTGTTATGAATAGATTATAATCTCACAGTTTTCTTCTCGCAGCAGCCAAAGGATTTGCTGCTGGGAAGGATATTCAACAGACCACTTTGCCTTGGAGAGACCATAACCAAACCAGGCAAGAGATGTGTTGATTTATTGCTGTCTTCTGGCTACTCTGCAGGAGCAGGTATAGATTTATTTTGTACACCTGTCTGATGCTGCAGTGAAAAAATAGATACCGTTTTCCTTGAAAGGCTAGTAAGAAACAAAATATTTTTCCAAGCAAATTTGAAAGGCTTGGAAAGTCATCACTGTTCACTGACCCTTCTATTCAAAGCTCTCTGTATTTGCACTCCATTCTTGCATTGTCTAAACACATCCCAGTGAAATGAGACAGGTTCAAGGGAACTAAAAGTAATGTATTATTTGCTCTAGTTGAACAGTAATTTTTTGCATGAGAAAGTGTTGAATGGCATAGTTTATAATGGCTGCATGGTTCTTCACATTTACATAGCAAAAAATATAGAAGATTATAATTGATGGAAAATAACTTATTTTTCTTGGACCCGTATAAATTTAGTCTTGGAAAAGACATTTGATTTGAGTGTTTCTCTGGGATCATTAAATACATGTTCAAACTGTCTTCCTAAAATTATGCCTTACTGTAAATGTTTTAATGTTTATACAGAAACTGACTCCAAAAGCTGAAAGAACTCAGTATCCAGGTATTTGTCCAGTGTTTGCATTGCTTCCCTAATGTTTATGATAAATAGTACCTTTCCTAACGCAGCGCTTGTTTCCTTCAAGTATTTGTAGACTGCTGTCATGTACCCACTTTCTTTCTGCTTAGTTAATCTCCTGTGAATATATATTCTTCTTCTAAACATTCCTCAAAAGCCAAATAGACTTTTTCTGGTTCCCTTTTCTGCTGTGTTTGGCAGTGTTTTCCAGTGCCTGGCAGTGACTGTAATATTCTCAGTGTGACTCTGTAGGAATTCTATAAATGTATTAAAAGCATTAAGATATTACTAAGAATACTGCACAAAATTGGATATCCTTTTGGCCAGTTCCATGAAAGTTTTAAGCTTAGTGCTGTAGTGCCTAGTGATCAGGTGCCTTGTAGCTTGATCAGAGGCAGAGAGAGGTACCGGTCGCACGGAGAGACAGGAGCTGAAGTAGGGACACCTCCATCCAGCACACCGAAGAGGGACGAGCCAACATAGGAAAATAGAGAAGACTGATAAGACTGGCATGATTTTGTCTCTACTCACCAAAGAGAATTACCCCTTCAAGCCTGGAATAGACAGTTATGAACCTTTTTGTGGAATTGGTCAGTAAATTAAGCTGTGATATTCTCAAATGAGGCCGATGACAACAGTTCTCTTCCTTTTCTTTAGCCCTTAATCCAAACGCATTCAGTGGGCCTTCCTCCAACAGACTGGATTTCGTATTTCCCATTATAGTCCCCTGAACATAATGTATAGGCAGTGGCTCTGTTCCTAAATCCTTAGGGAATCCAACACTTCAAGCGCAACTAGAGCATGAGTATATAAATCTTGTAAGAACAGACTTTAATTCTCTGGAAGAAAAAACAGACATTCTTTAATTAGTTTTGCTTGCTTTTCTTCACTTTAAATTTGCTACAAATAGTGAATCACAGATGTGATAGTGTTATCCTCCTTCAAAAATGATTATTATAATCGTAGAAGCAGGGATATGGCTGTTCTTTTGAAATTGTCTCCTTAGGATAGAGAAAAAAGTTGGGCTGACTCAGAACTTGCCAATTTTAGTGTGTTTTATTTTTATCTCAAAGGGGAGTTCTTGTTAAATTGTAGGGTCAAATACAAGAACTGAAAACCTGTGACTGCAATTTGAGAGCTAAAAGTAGAAGCTAAAAGTCTGAAGACAGAAGGAAAAGACAGAGAGGCCTTAAAATGAGGCACAATAATTGCTAAAAATTGATAGATATTCTAACAATGAGTCAAAAATACCTTATTCAAGTGTGCATGAGTGTATCTCTGTTTGTAGATTGTTTATGCAATTATTATTCTTATTAGCAAAGTAGATGCCATGGTGACTGAATTAATAAGCGGAAGATTGATGTTAGGTATATTGATATGGTGTACAAACGTGCCTTCCTGTCTGACACATTACGTACAAGCTCTCCAGAACAGCAAATGTCCTTTATACGCGTCTGTTCAGGATCTGACTGGTGGCTCATTGGATTGGGTTTAGCTGAATCAGGTGAATAACAACAGCAAACAGAAAATAAGATGCAACAGAATAGTTAGCTGAACAACGAGAACAGAACAAAAGTAGCTCAGAGCGGTGTGATGACCGTGATGAGTAATGGGATCATTACCATTATGAAAGCAAAATATAGCAGAATTACACTGAGCAGCATGTCAGAAGCTATTGTGAGATAACTTCCCAGCACAATACGTCTTCGATAGTAAACACTGAATTGCCTGTTGGGTTGTCCCGTAGCCCAGGTCTCCTGTTCACTGGGGACGTCCAGGTTCCTGCTGGAAGCCACAGGAGCTCACATTCTAACTGCACCATGGTGCCTGGCTCTGTTTTTCATTAATTCCAAAATAATTTTTCCAGAAATTTGTTTTTGAGGAAAATGGAAAATGGCAGAAATGTTCAGATATGGAGCTGTGCTTGGAGAATTGTTAGTTCCCAGTATGCTTTTTTTCACGTAAATCTAGGACATAGTTCTTAAGAAAGAGGCAAAAAGTCTGTAACTTTATGTAGGATATTAAAAACAATTGCTTTCTATAGCTGCTTGCATTTTAAGTCAATTTGTTGTCTAAAAATCTCCGATATGCTTCAGTTTAATTTTTTTCAGATACAGTATTTTAAAACACAAAAAATCCCTTTTTGCAGGTCAGTGCAGAATGCACTGAGTAAGAATCTGCCAATTTCCTTTCATATTTGATCTTTGCTTCCTTGATCGTTTCCGTAATCTCTGTCACTTTAGCTGTCTGTGCCTTCACTTGTAGCATTGACCTTGATGTTTTGTAATAGATGTCTCACATGGCCTTTGCTCTTTCCTGTTCACTCGCTTAATTTCCTTGGTTATCCACACTAGTGGTTTTCTTCTTTTATAGCCTATTTATTTCCCAGTGATATGTTCTTTCCTTGGACTCCCATTTAATTAAAGCTGTACTGTCAACTTGAAAATCACATTTCCATCTGAAAATGTTGTGTCTTCTCTTGTTATGAGAAGCCCTTGAGATGACTCTAGCTAAAAGGCAGACAAGACTGGGAGAGAGCTGGGGGGAAGCGGGGGGGTTGCCTTCCCTTTTTTCATTTCACTTAACTTGTGTAACATTCCAGCATTATTCTAGTGTTTGGTGTTTCTGGTACCCGAGAGTGTTCTGCCACTGGCTGTTTGCAGAAGGAGGAGAGAAATGACCCCTCTGTCCTCCCTTCGTTTCCCCTGTGGCCTTTCAGGAGCGTCTGATTTGAGATCTAGTCAGTACCGAATAAATTAAGCTGTATTACAAGGCTGCGTTAAAGGAAAATTAAACTCTACAACTCTTGCTCCCCTAGTTGTTAGGGAAGGACCAGGATGTTTGTGGGTAGTTCCGGGATGTTTTTATTAAAGCTTTCATGATTTCTGAAAATATAACTACTTCTGTTTGTTCTCCGTTCTTCCCTGCTCTGCAATTCTGTACTAACCACAGAGCAAATACGGCCCTCTCAAATAAACCAAGCATTGAAAAAAAAAAAGTTCTTTTTGTACTAAGTATCCTCCATTAAGAGAGCAATTACTCCTGATGCACTGAAGTGTGTATTCTGGGTTAGTACTTACTTTTTTGATTTCTAATTTTGAGACCTCATCCAAGACAGTTTCATAATAGTATCGTCATCTCTTACTCACTTTAGCAGACGTGCTTATACTCATGTTGTACAAAAGATACTATGCGTTTGATACTTCAAACCCATTTGAAAATAGACACTGAAAATAGTAGCAATAGTCTCTGTCTTATTATGAATATGGAGATATTTACATGTGAGTAAAAGATAGAGATAAAAACAGAACAAATTAAGAAATGTGGAGGTGATTCAGATCTAGTAGAAATTATGGCCTTCATAAATTAGGAAGCTGGAAAGATGGACCACAGTAACACCACAATTGATAAGAGCACGTAATTGATTCCTCACATGACTGGAACACTGTCATGGATGGCTACGTCCTTTTAGGAAAGACAAGCGATCAAGGTGAGATGATGGAGTTGCTCTTTATGTGAGAGAGCATCTGGAATGTATTGAGCTCTCCCTGGTGGCAGATGAAGAGAGAGTTGAGAGCTTGTGGGTAAGGATTAAGGGGCAGGCGAATATGAAAGATGGGCACAAACTCGAACACAGGAAGTTCCATCTCAACGTGAGGAGGAACTTCTTTACTTTGAGGGTGGCAGAGCACTGGAACAGGCTGCCCAGAGAGGTGGTGGAGTCTCCGTCTCTGAAGACATTCAAAACCCTCCTGGACGCGTTCCTGTGCAACCTGCTCTGGGTGACCCTGCTCTGGCAGGGGGGTTGGATTAGATGATCTCCAGATCATCCAGGTCCCTTCCAACTTCTATCGTTCTGTGATTCTGTGAGATGAGAAGGGGTCTGGAGCCCATGGTTCATGAGGGGAGCTGGAGGGTGGTGCCTGTCTCCAAGGGGCAGCCTTTCTCTTAGACAAGCATCATGGCAGACCAGAGCGAGCCCCAGGAAAGGGGCCCTCAGCCCCCTCGACCCTCGTCCTTCTCCCAACACTTGGGCACGTTTCAGGCCACAGGCCCCCATGCCCAAACCTGCCGTATTTGGACACACACCTCAGCCACAGTCACAGCTGACATCACTGTGGCCTCCTGATGTTGCCTGTTGCTCAGGACTTATAAAAGCAGGGGCCTGTGCAGCTGGCCCACAGTTTGACGAGCTTTCTGGCCCTCCGATGCCAAGCATGGCTGGAAGGAAGAGGAGCTGGACTACCAAGGCAGATGGCTGCCCACCTTGGTGTGGGAAGCCCCAGAGCTGCTTCCTGCAACCATGGAGGAGGAAGGCGCCTCCCAGGAGTAGGAAGCGCAATCAGCGCAGGAGGAGGAGGAACATCACCCCTCATGGCATGAGTTGCCAGCGTCCTCACCTCTGCCGTCAACCGTATGCAGTGCCTGGCTATAGGCCCACCAGGGAACAACAGCGTGCAGCCCAAGCACGTCTGCCTGCCAGGGAATGGTGTGAGACCCAGGTGTGGGCATGACCTGGCAGTCAAGGCATTGAAGATCAATGCGCAGTCCATCCAGGTCAATCCACCAAGGCATGGCGTGTGGCCAACCACTGCCAATACACCAGGCAGCAGTGTGGTGCCCATGGAAGTGGACCTGCCTCGAGACCAAGAGGAAGCCATGGAAGTGGATCCACCTGCACAGGGATGACGTGGCACTACACCAGCGCACCCTGGCTCCTTCCATAAGATGGCACCAATGGCCTCGCAGGAGCCGCCTGGCCAGTTCCCTCCGGGCAGCCCAGCCTCTGCACCCAA
>VYZM01006711.1:0-10012 GCA_013398915.1 Dromas ardeola
CAGAATTGTAGAGACTTTCTGATTACGTTTCTGGCAGTATGTTTATTTTATTACAGATGCCGAAGAATAGCTATTTGAAATTACAGAGATATCCAAGGAGAAAAAGATGGTTTTAACTTTCAGAATGGCTTATGCCAGCTATCTTTTTTTCAGCAAATTCCATTTTATACTTTATGGATACATATGGTCAACAAGATTTTAAGTAGTCAGAAGATATATTTGTGAGACCATGATATGTACGTGTTGATTATCCATTAGAAGAGTGCTATGGGTAAATAGTTAGCTGTACCTCAATCAATAATTAAGGCAATTCTTTGGAATATGTCACCCTTTGTCCTGGGTACTTAAATATCTTCTTAGGTCCTCATATCAGTTTATTAACTGGACACTGGGAGGGTTCCTGAACAGGCTTCTCTTTCATTTTGTGATTCTAGATGTGATGAATTCGGTTAGTGTCCCTCAATTAGAGTTGTATCAATACAGTCTAAAGGAGCGTGAACTGCTAGGTATATCTAAAATGCAGAAATCTCAAGTAGTCTGCTTTCTGATTAAGGACAATGATTTTGTATTTGTGATTTGTACAGCAGAAAATTGCTTGCATACTTTTTGTAACTGTTTACATTCAAGGATATGGGACTAATGTGTATTTCATATGGAAATTATAAATGACAAAAGGGATATGTGCTAACTCAGCATCAACGGTTTTCTGTATCAAATAACAATTGTAATTATGAGGTCCCAAGATACACCACCACTTGGTAGTAATGCTGGGCTAGACTCATTTTTGTAGTGAACACTCTAGACAGATATTTTCCATAAGTGATTTAGTACCAAGATGGTATGTTAATAGACAGGCTGTTTCTGTCTGCCTACTGTTTGGGTCAGAACCAGGCCTGTCAGGCATAAGAACAGGAAAACAGATCGCTTTCTGCTCTTCTGTGATCATTATAATTAAAGTCTATTTCTTCAAATGACAGATAGCATTTGGATCAAGAGGAGAAGAGGAAGGTTCAGTAATATTTCCAGTGCACAACTGGTGAAACCCTGGTTAATAAAAATCTCTAAATATTAATTGCTACCAGTGTTCTCAATGATACCATTATTTCCAGAGTAAGCTAGATTTACAGAAATAAAAATAGCAATGACAACAACCACCACTTTGCTTCATAATTCACTTATATTTTTATGTAGTTATGGAAGGGTTTGTTCTACCCATTTTGACGTAGATTTCCATATTATAACCTGTAGTACACCTATTTCTACAGCATTATAAACATCTGTCACCTTGTACAATTTCTTTGTAACAGTATCCATTACCAAGCATTTTGCAGTGCTTCTGTATTATTTTGGTGCTTCTCTGTCTGTACAGATGATATTTTTCTATTTTCCCCAAATTAAGTTGAATTATCAGTTTCTTTCCTAAATTCACGCAGTAACCAATTTTTGTATCAACTTGGGAGTGCATATGTACCTTAATTTTGCTTTCTCTTCTAGCTAAAAATCCAGTTCTTTAAAACTATCTTTTTTTTATTGCTTTTTACTGTAATTTTTCTAATTTGTATGTTGTACCCTTCAACTTATTGAGCTGAAGCCTTACCTTTCCTTCTGGTGTCTTAAATATGAGTTTCCTTTTTAGTACGTAGCAGAATTACATTTACCTTTTCTGGAGCGGTATCATATTGTTCATATTTACTTTGTGGTGGCCCAGTATCACTTCCAGGTTATATTCTGTATTACTGTTTCTTCACAATTTTTCTTTATTTCACGTTTGAGGTCTCCATGCTATGTGTTGTGTTTTGAACTTCTGAATTTACTTCACCTTTACTGGTCTTAGAATATTTGTGCAGAGAGGGAAAGCGATGTTGAAAATCACCCTGCTGAGGGTGATCCCAGCACAGCAGTGCCCACCCCGAACAAAGCACAGTCCTGCTGCATCGAAACATGGCCAAGTATTCTCCTCTAAAGTTCTGCACAGCTACTTGAAGTGTAAGCTGTATATGAAGAATAAAACCTGGGTAATATGGGTTGTATTACAGTGGCATATTTCCCTTATCTGATATTCATATCTCTTATAATGCCATGTTTACTATAGAAGGCAGGGTAAAACTGGAGTTACGTAATTGAATTTGTTATTCTGTACTTCGGAGGCTAAACTTCAACAGAAGCAGAATGGAAAGGTTTCTAGTCACATATAGCTAATCACATATAGCTAAGACAAAACCAAAGTAGTCATTTGTGAATACAATCAGAGGCTCCTTTTTGTCTTGTCTCTAGAATGTCTTTTTTCTGCCTGACTTTTTTTTTCACAAGACTTTGAAATCAGCGTTATGGAAGAAGGTCAGTGCGTTATTTACAGATCCTCTAATCTGGTACATAGAAACCTATTTTCCAATCTATTAAGAAGCAATATGATAAGCCTCCCTCTCTGACAAAAACTTTAGTTTCCTGTACCTTCTTCTGACTGTCATGGAAGACTTTCACTCTTCTTAGAACCAGGAAAACAGTTTCCACTTGTATTGATTACAGATGGAAAACTCTTTTCTGTATGACAGCAAGGTAGGAGGAATTTTATAGAGGGAGATCTCCAGATGGTTTCATTGGTTGGTTCCTGGAGAAAATTTGAATTATACTCTTCAATTGGCCAGATATTTCTCCCTCATTCTGAAGAGTTATATTTTTTCTCCTGGCATAATTTTTTACCCTATTAAGAGAAAATTTGGGGACATCCATTTTCTGCAACTGAATGGGATGGAAATTACTCCTGCTTGTAACAGCTTGACACTTAAAATTTTGCTGAAGATACTACTGGTACTCTTTGCTTCTCTTAGCACACAGTAATCTACACATTTCACTTGCTGCATCAGGAAATGGCTACCATCTGCTCACAATTAGACTTGGGTTTCCATGTATTTATGATAAGAACAGACATACTGGATGAAATGAGACTTTCATATAGCACAGTATCCTCTCTGGTAGTTACCAGAAGCTGGTGTTAAGAAGCATGGTCCTTCTGTAATATACTTTTCTATACTTTTAACTAATACCATTTATTTATGGTTTTGTGTCTACCTGAGCCAAACTTAGGGGTTTCATCTGAAATGTCATGTTTGGTGTCCACATATGGAATTAATCCAACTCATTTTTTAATGCACTTCAAAAAAAAAGTGTGTGTTTCTATACACTTGAAGCATATAGGAAAACCTACCTTTTCATTCTTTTAAGATTGCTTTCTGATAATTTCCTGGGTGTTCTCTCCTTATACTGTGAGAAATAATGAATAGTCATTCTGTAAGCCATTCATTATTTTATAGACATGTATTCTCTTCATCTTATTCATCTCTTTCCAAACTGAAAAGTCTTTTTTTTTTGTCTCTTTTCATTTATATCTTTGCTTTATCTACTCACTCTGCAACCTCTTTTATTTTAGAGAGGGTAACCAGATATACAAATTGTGCAAAATGTTGATACACAATGGATTTTTATGACAGAATGACATTTTCTGTATAATTTTCAGTTCTTTTCCTAATAATTCCAGAATTCCTATTGCCTTTTTAACTGCCTCAGAGCTTTCAAATGATTTTTAGGGGGAATGGAGCAGCTTTAACAGCTCCTTTCTCAAGTGATAATAGCTAATTTTGGACTCATCACTGTCTCCCTATAGTCAGGATTGGTTTTCTCCAGGCATTAAGTTTGTATTTCTTCATGTAGAAATTAATTTGACTTTTTGATCATCCATTTGGTTCAGTATATGTGATATTTCCAGATGTTGCTGACTTAAAGAAATGCAGTAGAATCATGAAGCATGACTTTTCTTTGCAAAAGAAGTACCAGCCTTTTTCCAGTATATCACATTCATGTTTTCATTTCTATTAATTCGCTCTGTACAGAAAAAGGCTACTAGTCTGTAGATCTCAGGAGCTTCCTTACAGCCTTTTAAGGAGATTGACGTAACTGTTATAATTTCATTCCTCTTTTACTGAGGTTAATTTAAGCAATTAGTAACTCAGTAATTTTTTATTTCAGTTCATCTAGAACTCTTGACTCATGTGTAGTCACTTTTCAACAGATGAGATTTTGCTAAAATCTTTTAGCAAATCTCTGACATTTTGGTTTGAAACCAGTCTTGAAAATCATTCCTAATATAGAATGGTAACACCTGTTTTATAGTGAACGGCTGTGAAATACTTTCTTTGCGATCTCTGTTGTGATTCTGTCTTTCCTGAATGCTGCACAGAATCATAGAAGCATTAGTTGGCCGTCTGCTCCAGCTCATAGCAGGATTGTTGTCGGCGCTAGATCCAGTCAGTCATGATTTTGTCTGAATGGGTCTTGATACCTCTGGGGACGGAGATTCCACATCCCCTCTGGGCAGCCTGTTACTGATGCTGCACTTTCCTCTTAGGGAAAAGTTCTGATGGCCAATCTGAATTTGCTAATCATGCCTCTTAATTATTTATTGCCCTCACTGATTCTCTGGTGGTCTTCCTTTGTTTCTGACATTTGAAAAATATTTTTTTTTTTTCCTTCATGCCTTAAGCATGTTGCTCGTTAAAAGCTGATTTTTGTATTGCCTTATTCTGGTTTTAAAATTCGGTGGTGGCTATCCCCTCTTATTTAAATTCCTTATTTCGATCTGATTTCCACTTTCTAAAGATGACTTTTTGCATGTAATGCTTTCCTTCATGTTGTAGCTTTTGAAGTAACTTTAAAGTCTTTTGGGTCATGAGTTATATGTTTGTTGAGTGTTAATGAAGTATCTTTATATAATACTTGCTATTGTGTAATCTGAGTATGCTATGATCACTAACACAAAATGTTTCTTTTACAGTTTTGTATTAAACTAGGTATTTTTCTTCATTTAGGATTAAACTCAGAGTTGCTTTTCACATGTGAGTTCCCTGATGAATGGCTGTGATGCATGACTGGGTCTCTTATAATAAACTAAATATCTAGATCAAATCCAATCTAAAAGGGAATAACTTGAAAATCCTTGTTGCCTTGTTTTCTGCTATTATGGTCTCTTAACTCTTACCTTTTTTACTAGCTGTTGTCTTTCCTTTTGTTTATAAAATATTTTTTTTCTTGCTTTTTTAATATCTTCATCTTCCTGAAAAATGTGGCTGATAATCAGTAATAGATCTCTATCATGAAAGCGTATTGAGGAGGTTTTATTGGACTACAGAATCGTTTTATGAGGAAGGGGTAGGAATACATGCTTCTCTAACTTTCATTCAGTGTTTTCTGCACTGAGAATTTACTGTTAGATGTTGAAATACTCTATTTTGTATTAATAAAGCTTATAGCTTTATTGTAGATTGGACGCTGTGATAATAACATTTATTTTAAGTGGAACTTCCAAGTAGCTTTGTCTCTAGTGCCACAGGACTGTCCTGTTTCAGCTTTGCCACACATAGGTTTAAGATGAAAAAGACAACTGTTAAGAGAAATTTTTGTTCTGGTAGCTAATTAAAAGCAAGGTACGTTGAACTACAGCTGTTGATTTTGTAGATGAATAACTAGTTTTGAATCACTGTACTTTTTCATATTTGTAAATATTTGCACTGAAAAAAATACTGACCCTAAAAAAATTACTTATAACGCAGAGTTTAATTGTTTACTGCTATCTCTGCATTCCCCAGAACACTTGAGTTAGAAAAGTTAGTTAGGTTTTGTTCCTTGATTATGAATCCTGAACCTTTTGCCAATTCACACCTGCATCTCTCTGTTGTTTTGACTCCCTATTCTCGTCTATGTTCCGTATTGACTGATCTCTTCCATTTGTTTCCTCATCCCTGTGCCTTTGCCCTTTCCCTCTGGCCAGTTTTCCCACCATACGGGAAAGTGATGAATATAGATATTGGGGTTTTTTCTGGCTTTTAGAGGTTTGAAATTGCGGTAGCTTCCCAGGAGCCCTTTAATCTTGCTCAAGATGTGAGACAAATACTCCCAGACCATGGCCCAGGCACAACAAAGGATGCCTCAGCTCCTTCTGAATAGCAATGCTACTCATTTAGGGAGTAGGAGAAGACCTTTATATCCCACCACTGAAGTGGAATGCTTGGATCCCAGCTGAACCAAAAAAACAGGGAGAGCTCTTGGGTCATGTCCTTCTGTAAAGGAGGAGAAAATTTATCTTGGATGAGTAATCATAAAGGAAATCTTTCAACTTTGCTTAGTTTTTATTTAACTAACATTTTCACTAAAATAAATAAGCATATGGTCTGAACAAAAAAATGCAAAATTTGACCTTTGAAAACGATAAAGTGCTTTGCAGTTACTGTGATTCAAAAAAATACTGCTTGTTTTAATAGAAGTCCCCGTTTATCCAATGCAATTTTGTAATTATTCTTTGCAGTTTTCTCTGTCCAGATGGTAAATATTGCTACAGTGTTTACTCAATTCTTTTTTCCTTCTGTTTTGAAAAAATACGACTTTTAAACTCTGTTTAAAAATTTAATAGTTACTCTGTTTAATATTTCTTTTTTTCTCTCTCTCAACAAATTAAAAAAGTATGTGTTACACAGACTTATTTTTTTCTGTTCCATTTAAAGTTTTCTCCTCCCCTACTCATACTCCCATTCTTGCTGCTAATGAGTGTATCATCTAAAAATAGATATGTTCATCATTCTATAATATTTTGTATCTTTCTAGATTGGAGGCCAGTGTAATTGTAAGAGACATGTGTCTGGCAGACAATGCAATCAGTGCCAGGAAGGATTCTACAATCTACAACAGTCAAACCCTGATGGCTGCAGTCCCTGTAACTGTAATACCTCTGGGACAGTCAATGGAGATATTACCTGTCACCAAAATTCAGGCCAGTGCAAGTGCAAAGCAAATGTTATTGGTATGTGTAATGCAAGAGTTCGGAGCCATTTTTCTTGTTATCTCTGGAAATAAAACACAGTTGTTTCCTAAATGAAAAGTATAGTACACTTCTTTGCTGAAGGCAGACTATAAAAATGAATGAAATTAACTGTTGAAAAATTATTAATTTAATAATTCTATCAAACTACAGCTTGAAGCTTAGTTTAATCAACCCTTTAGAAGTTTCTTTACGGCATAGCCGCATTAGCTTACATAGCTCCATACTAATAAGTCACAGAAATAATGTAATTTGCTTACTGCATAGATGTTTCTTTTAGGAAATTAACACTTTTTCAAAATGTTTTATACTTAATGAGTTCTAAGCAAATCGTTTCCATGCTAGTTTTCTTAATAGACCAAAATAAATGGATTTTTTTCTCAAAATATTCTGTGCTACAGGGTCCTTTGTGATAAATCTATCCATTTTTTTCTATTATATTTCTTTGAACTGTTCCTATGAAATGCAAAATAAGTCAACATAATTCCACAGATCATGTACATAGCTAGGGTTAGTTATCAAGGGCCACATAATTTTAATTTTGTAATTCAATGCCAAGCTGATTATAATAAACTGCTACCTTCTGTGTTATTTATCATTTTTTTACAAGACGTGCTTTTTTGTTTGTTACTCCCACAGGTATTTTTCAGAAATTAGATTTGATTATAGCAATTTATTACTTCCAGCATATTTGAGGGGAGCCACAGCCACATAAGGACAAAATTTATCAAGTGCCCAAAATACACAGTATATATAATACACTTTGAAATGTTGATGTATGGGAATATTATGCAAGGAGAATTTCCTGATAAAGTGAGCCTTGCATGGTAACTGTACATGTCTCAGACTATACATAAGTCTCAAAAAAAAAAAAAGATAGCATTTTCTGCTTTGTTATTAACACAATTAGTAATTTGTTTTTTTCTTTAGCTAACCATGGTTGTGGTTTGTATTAATGATGTTCAAGTATATGTTAACTTATAAGTCTCACTGACTTGTGAATATTGATTTATTTGTAATATTATGGGTCTTTGTTTCTTCTTTCTTCTAATTTGCAAAAGCAAATACAAAATAACAAAAAATAATCAAAATAACTCTAAGCAGACATAAGCCTGAACAGTTTCTGTCCTCTTCCCTGTGGAATGCCAAGTACCTATGTTTTCCATACGATAAAAGGGGTGCTAAGAGTAAAATATAACCTCTGTGCATCTTAAAACCACTCTCTACATTCAATAAGCAGGACTTTGGAGCATTATTAGTTATATATGCTCTGCCTACATTTCATGTTTGCATCTGTGAAAATCTTAACTCAGTGGGAGTTTGGTATACAAGAAATGCACAGTCTGGTTCTCACATCTTTGATGAAAACAAGAAGAATTATTTTTATTTCCACTTACATAGTAATACAAAAAATGTGTAAATCTATTCTTTCTGCAAATTTATCTGTAACTATGGTGGGGGGCTGTAGTTATGCAAGTGTTTGTTTGCAGGGTAAAGACCTAGTTCTTTCCAGAATGGATTCTCTTTTTTCGTTTTGCAAACTAATTTCAAATAAGCTTCTGTGTATTGGAACGTGTGCAGCAAACTTTAACAAGCAGCTTTCCTCTTTGGATTTCTAAATTGGTTTTTAGAGCAGTCTGTCTATTGCCATTTTATCTATTTAAACAAACACGATAACAGAAAAATGCAACTATGGACTGCGGTGTTATGAAACATGAACTGTTAGAGTTAACACAACTGTTAAAGCTTACTAATGATTCTATCACCAGTAAAATACATTAGCACCAATAATTTTATTAAAGTAGGTCATTCATCTAGAATAAAAAGGTAGAAGAATGTGAATTAAATGCCAAGCGTGCTAACTCCCCTGTACTTGTTAACATTGAATGTGATGCCCTGTAGGCCTTCCTCAGTATCGTTAGGAATAGATTACCTGTCAGGAATATGTATGGCATATTCAAATAAGCACTGCGCATATTTTTAAAACTGATATGATATGAATCCATGTAGACCAATTTTAATAGTTCAAAATGAGTCATAATTCTTGTTAACAATACAGTTATTTTTAAAATTTGCAGCAATAGTGGTCCTTTTTTATTTTCCTTATTGAAATTAAATGATATGCCTTAGGTGAGTCATTCATCACTGTTAAAGGAACTTGCCTTCTGTTGGAGTTTTTGAGTTTTTATCCATATGTATAATGCATTTCCTACCATTTTTAGTTTTATTTTTCTACATGTAAGTTGCTAGATGTATTTTTATATGGTTTTGTATTTTTTTTAAACAGAGACAATATTTTGCTAAAACACTGTATTTATATTTTTCTGTATGCAACAATTAAGTAATGGCTTCATAGTGAGCGATTTTCCCATTGCAAGGGAAAATACATAACTGAATTTGCATTTTTCATATAATAATCTGGTTTGCTTTCTTGTAATGTACATTTTATAAACTAAAATACAAATGCCATCCCTTGGGGCAGGGATAAAGCAAACGATGACTTTGAAAACAAAGCTAATAAAACTACAGGATGAAGTATGAAGAAAACAGTTTAGATTTTAATGTACTGCAGGACTTAACTAAATCATACATTTAGATAAAAATATTTCATTTTAGATTGTGGGAAACATTTTTTGCTTTCAGTAATGGCTGACAGTAAACACTAACATAAATGTGATCAATGTTAAAATGGAAGTACGGTGTTAAGTAAATCGTTCATCATAATTAGTCTAACTTGTGTTGACCAAGAGAATATTTAATATTTTTAATATAATATATAAATCTGATATTAGAACAGATTGAGAGCCCAGTGCAATTCCCTGTATATTGCATTTCTACAATATAGGGTGAAGAGTTCACATAAGCATTGGTTGTGCAACAGGTGCTGTTCTGGGGGACAAAGAGATTAATTCTCAGTTGTCTTGGAAATGTTACAAAGAATCTTCTGTAGAAATATCTTAAATTGTGTTGAGAAGCCAGCAGAAACGCATCGCTTCTGAAATAAATTGGAAAAGTAAACAGATTTTTGGGATGCCACTGTTATTCAATCGATTTGTGCAGCCCTGTCGTTCCTGTTAATTATGCTGGTGAAGAATATTAGTCCTTTCCTTTTTCTTCGCTCCTCCCCCCGCCCACCAACACAGACCC
>VYZM01006714.1:0-14972 GCA_013398915.1 Dromas ardeola
AAAAAAAAGCAAAAACAAAAACCCACAAACGAAACAACCCCCCCCAAAAAAACCTAAACCACGAAACATTATTGTGCCACAGCATTACTAATTATAGTGCACCCATACACTGAACCTTCCACTCAGGTCTCATCACTCCGATCTCAAGAGGGTCATGATGAAACTTGAATAGGACAGAAGGATTATCAGGTGTATATAAAAATGTACTTCAGTTCTAGAAATCTGTGGCACTTTTATAAATAGATTTTTTTATTCTTGTTATTGTATAAATTCCATGTGTTTTGTATGCAAGAATGTGTATTTACATTCAGCTCATTTCCTGGGTGTGCAACTTTTCCTGCAGTCACATATGGTTTTTTTGCTTTAGGTGCTGCTTTTGCAGCATCTCATCAGGAACCTGTACTCTAACATCAGGTTTCATAATATTTCCTCTTCTGAGACCATGAGGCTATTTTGACCTGGTGCACAGTAATTTCATCAATTCATTGTTGTGGCCAGGCTTTTGAGAATTGTTTCCATCTGTATTTTTTTGTTTTCATGTTGCATGATAATGAATAGCAGTACAAAGGAGTGAGACAGGACATAGTTATTCACACTTGCTGTCACCAGGTGCTGTAAGTCACTCTTAAATCACTGCTTTGAGTTCTGCAGGCATGCACCTTCTTTCTGGCAGTTTAGTTTAATTTCCCTTCTGCTTTTTATAAATAGGCTGTGAATGGAGCCTAATATTTCTCATGGATGCTCGAGTTAAATTTATATAGAGAAATACTAAAATGACTGTCTCCTCTTCCATCCAGTTTGACTTTTCTACAGCTGGTGAAAAGCTGGTTGGGTCTGGAATAAATCATTTTCATGTGTTTCAAAGCTTCACGAGATTTTGACATCTGTGGTGAAAGAAGTATCAAAATTAAGCAAACCAAAACAAACTTAAACCCCAGCTGCAAATTTTCAGATAGTTCTTTTTCTGTAGAGTGTCAAATTTGCTACCTCAAAGTCCAATTAGAGTTCATTTTCTATCCAGTCCTGCAGCTGGGAGAAGTTGAGTGAATTTGCCAAACAGCTAATGAAGATTTTCACTGAAATAAATGTTGTTTAAACAGACACAGTTCAATGACTTTATATGCTATTACAAAAACAGGCTCGGATTCTAGCTTTTTAGAGGCTTAGTAGTCACTTATTCCAGGGGCCTCTTCTAGGTGTCTACAAAGGTTGCTTGGCTCAGGAAGGAGTGACATTTTTGAGTGGCTGCATAGTTTTTTTGATGGGATTTAAACTCCTACAGGAAGTCACTATGAGATCAGAGGAAAGCCAGAAATTACAGGATTATTGGTATGTGAAATGGGTGCTGGAAAAAGCATGGGAGAACAGAGGAACAATAGCACCTGAGGAGACATTTTCCTTTAATTTTAGGCAGACTGAAAGGTGCCAACCACCAAGGTACCGTAAGTTTTCTTTGAGTCACTGTAAGGTAAATTACATAAAACACCCATATACATATGTAATAAAGAGAGAAGTAGGAGTAGCTGTAAGGGACAGAGGGTCTATCTTGTCTGCATTTCATGTATTTCTTGCATAAGAGCAGAGGAAGATTTTCCTTTGCCTTCACATTTGATAAAATATTCTGGTTTGATTCATAAGTATAGATATACAACCCAGAAAATGTGTAGCAAACAATTATAGATCTTTTCCTGATATATTTGCACTTCTATGGATATAGAAATTACTAACTTGTCATATAAAAAGCAAGATATGTTTAGTGAGAAAACATCTATATTCCAGCTATTTTCCCACCATTTTCATATAGGACCACTTTATCTGATGATTTTTGATGGCTGAAATCAGCAATGGTGAGACCAGACACCAATTAAACACTGAAGTGGGTCATTTCTGAGATGGCATGAAATCTAAAATACTCCAAGGGAAATTATCAGTTTAGAAAGTCTTGTCAGGAATGAGCTCATAGTGACCAAGTTGGGGAAACAGAGAACCGCTTCTTCAAAAGGAGTTAATACCCTTGAGAAAATAATAGGATGCGTATTCTAATAAGGAAGCTCCTATTTATATATGTTGTAGGAACTGTTAGATTTTTGGCATTCTTCATCCTTCTTCTCTTCAGTTCTTTTGTTTATGTTTAAGCTGAATTTTACTTTTGAAGGTAATGCCTCATATTCTGTGTATTGCAACATATCATGAGGCCAGGAATAAGAAAGGAAAGGGAGAAACATTATCTAAACTCATTGATGGTAATATGTGTCTTCTGTTGATATTTTTGTGCATCTTAAGTTCCTATGTCCCTTTTCAAAGACTTGTATGTGTCTGATCTTGGAGTTCAAACTGCTCCAAGCCTGCATTAGATAGGAAACCCATTTAGAAATCCCATTTTCTGTAGGCACAAGCCAAGGAGCTGAATGTCTGATGAATTTTAATCACAGAAATAATACCTGAGAGACTCAGTGTGACTTCTGAACTGGTGAAAAGGAAAAAAATGTGCTTAGCTGAAATCAGTGTTGTTGTTTCTGCAAGTTCACTCGCACAAAACTTACCTGCTCTTTTTCAAAGTAAAACCATAATACATTATTGATTTAGTGCCTGACTTTTTTTTAAGAGCCCCCTTTGTGAAATCCCACGTCCTCCTACAATCATCCTGTGGCATCCTCCCATGTAAATATTCATGTTTGCATTCTAAGGTTTTGTGTGAATGTCACTAACTTCATTAATTGCTCACAATAATGGCACAATCTTCACTAGCATGTTGAACATTCATAAAACAGCATCTATTCTAAAAGGAAAACAGAATATCGTGGCAATGAGTAATGTACATGAAGTAGTATATCCATTAAAAAAAAATCTACATGTTCATAAACTCAGAGCAAAAACTTTTGGAAGAAAAAAAATAAAGATTGCAAAAAATATTATAAAACTGTAAGTTACTTCTCAGAAATGTATTAATCTCACCTTGTTACTCCAGAATCTTTCCCTGTCTGCTGCAGGCAGCGGTACAAAGTGGTTGATAGCTACAGTTTGAGATATAGACTGACACTTTCTTCTGCAGCAGTCATGAGTGAGTTATTCCAATCTGTGCTAGCACAGCTGGAAAATTTACCTTCACAAGGCTGGAATTCCATTTCAGTCTGTCATGATACACTACACTGCGTCTGTTTCTTCATGAGCTACAGCACTGGTGCAATGTGTTCTCTAAGGTTTCTGCCATCACAAATACAGTCACTAAAGCCATCCATTAAAAGTAAGTTGAGATTGAAATGCTTTGATATCAAAAAATACATTATTTTGTAAAGAGCCAGCTCTCTCAGAGTTAGAAAAGCTTACATAATAGCTATGATTTTATTTTATTTTATTTTAAGTTTTTACAACTATCTTTTTGCAGGTAATTTACATTTTTCCTGGACCAGATGTATTTTAAGTTTGTCTTTCTTAGTACTTAACAATGGGTGGACTGCCCTAGCTTTTATTCACTTCAGTTCAAGGGGACTCGAGGAGACTAAAACTTATTCATAACTGCTTTTCCAGAGATCGTTTACCCTGATAATTTGATGCCATGAAGGGTATAAACAGGCAACAGTTAATACACACTATTCCTTCAAGAAGTCAGCAACAAAGCAACAGTGAGGCCTGGAGACTGGGCCAAGCTCAGTCAGTATGCAAGTTAAGCTTCCAATAGTTACCTCAGCTTCTGAATATGAAACATAATTTCATTAAGAGACTTTCATTTCTGAAGTCCATACAGAATTGCTATGAAGAATGTGAATTCAAGTGGTAGTTTTCCTGTTTTCTTCGTGCAAAAGTTTAAAATGACAGAGCTATAACTAAAGCTGTCCTCAGTATTGTTATTGATACTCCAGCATCACAAAACAGTTTTCACTTTACCCCTCTGTCTTTTAAATATTAAGCAGTAGAGATGGTTGCTTTGGCTGATCCTGTAACCTCCATCTCACTGCCTTTCCCAAATCACTTTTAATTTTCTTTTCTAGAGTTACCTGTGACTGGTGCTTTGAAACATACGTTCTATAGTAAATCATACATGTTCACAGCAGAGCTGAGTGAAAGGCCTTGAGTTCATGTCTTCTGTGGTCAAAATCAGTGTGTTGCTCACAATAATATAGGTAGAAGCAGGAAACACAGAATGGAGCAGAAGTACAAACAGAGCCATTTGTTTACAATTAGTAAAACTGGCATGACACAAGTAGTAATGTGACTAAAGTAAGACCTGCAATATTAGCTCTTTTACCTCAACTTTTTAATGGTGATTCTTGTTGCTGTTTGTGGCAGCATGACTAACATTTCTTATATATGTATTGACTTTTTCTTCTTTAAATGGGCTAGCCATACAGTGCGTCTGTTCAATATGAACTAGGCTGTGGGTATTAAAATGTTATTTACAATGCTCTTCCATGTGCATCAAGGAATGAGCCACACCATGGTGAGCACAAAGAAATAAGCTTTCACTTGTGTAGGTGGGATATGGTAACTGCCGTAGAATTGCTTGAGTTTATAAATAGGAAAATGTATTATCCTGCTGTGGAAAATGCAAACGCATTCAATAGCAGAACTAGCCTTTACATTTTTCAGAGGTTAGAAAGCCAAGGATGGTGACCAGCTCTACAGTAGGAAGTCTGTTTTTCACAATTTAAAANGCTCTACAGTAGGAAGTCTGTTTTTCACAATTTAAAAAAAAAAAAGATTTTTAAAGTATTGAGTCCACACAACATTTAAAGCATTCAAAACAATTTAGCAGTGACTCACTGGGTTTTGCTGTAGTAAAACAATATATTTTCAAAAGTAGAATTTTATAATTAAACTCATAGGTCCAGTACTGTGAAATACTGACTTCAAAGGCTTCAGTATTAATTAACAGAGCAATATTTTTCGTTAACATTTTGGGGAAGAGTTAGAGGAGACATTTCAAAATCATGAGACACCGAAGGTGGGGCTTTATTTAAGTATAGGCACCTAAAAGATAGGTTTGTAATCTGTGTAATCATCCCCATTAGTGCTACAGGAAGAGAGAGCTTCTCCAGAGAACAATCCACAGTCCACCCTGCCTCCATTTTTAGTGGTGTTTTTCACCAATCAAAATCAATGGAGGAAACAACAATTCTTAGTTGTTTCTACATTGTCTATACAAACATCCTGGGCCTCAAGCTTAGTGGTAGATAGCCACAGCTTGAAGATTTTTCAAACCATATGTTCTTTGAAACTCACTATAATTACCTGTGGTCTGCCCTTCTAGGAATCAGTCCACAAAGCCTCTTTTTTGGAAAGTTTATCTTCTGAGGGCCTATATCATAGTGCCTTTCTAGACAACATGCTGCTGTTTGTTTAGCATCATATCTAGTTTTTTTCCAGAGCTAACATCAATGGACAAATATCTATATACTTTAGATATAAGTGTGATTGTCAGTTTATAAGTTTGCATATCTTTCAGTATATAGAGTACTGAGGTTTAATACCACTTTGCTGTATTACAAGGAATATTTCACATAAAGTGGCATATCAATTTGTCTACAGTTAAATACCATGTCAATTTATAGAGTTTGTTTAGTGAGGAAATTAGTTCACCTTAGGGACATCTGCACCCAGGTGGGGACAGTTTGTAATTTTTGGAAGAGGTATTTTTAAAACTACCTACTAATTACCAACATTCTGAATTGCCGGAAGCTTTATGCACAGTTTTAATCATGATTAGAACCCCTGAAAAAAAGATATATAGAAATAAGGGCCTGGTTGAAGGAAAAAAAACTTTAAGGACTTTAAAATGTGCTGCTGAAAAGCACCACAGAACAGATAGTTACTATATTATTATTGTAGCAAATTATTCAGTCTGAGTTTACTATATGAAAAATTCACTATGAAGAAAGAAAACTATAAAGAAAATACAGATCTAGTTCTGTTCATAGGTACATGTGCAGATGGCTCTCTTTGATTTCAAAGTCATACACACATACATACGGGCAAAATTTTGCCTTAAATTATTAATTTCTATAAAAGATCTTACTGTACTGTACCCAAACAATGTGTTATCTACTACGTCAAGTGCCATCCAGTACAGACACATTCATTCCCTTCTCTCAGTGAAAGCCGCAAAAACTATGGCCAACAAGTATCTCTGAGAACAAGGCCATGCCATCCAAACACTTGAGAGAAAGTTCACAGAGCAGAAAAAAGAAAGAGGCATTCTCTTTCAGAGGGCTCTCAGCAGCAAAAAATCGTGAGCTGCCTACAGTTGATCTTTCTCCATTGAATGTGTAGGCAGCCTGTGTCTTCTAACTGAAGTTCCTCTTTAAACCTACTAAACTTTCAGAGGAAGATTTCAGTGTGTTAACACCATTTATAAGAGCAATGCATCCTTGAATATGCTGGTATACGCAACTGCTCACTGAACCTAGACCTCTGGATCATTCAGCTACAGAGGTGGGGGTGATGAAATTTATTCTGTATGAGTTGTCTAAGTTTTCTCCTTGACCTGTTTTCGTTATTGCTGAACGAGGAATGCCTGAGTCACACTGTTCTGTTCAGAATGTGCTTGTAAAACAGTCAGTTCAGTAATAAGGAAGCTGCTTCCAACTTGGAAAATCAGAGAAGACACTGCAAATGTTTCTACGCTCTTGCTCCCCTTCTGTCTCCATGTTTTTGTGCCATGGTGAAGACAAGTCTTCATCTTTGCCTAGATAAGTGACATTAATTGGGATTTCCCTTGTTTTTTGAAAATGTACATTATTATCTGTATTATGCAGCCTAGGTAGTATACAACATATACTTGGAATTTCAGCAACGGTTTTCTGAAGATTAAGTTTTGAGAAGCAGAGAATTAAAGAGGCAGACACTATATACTACACGTATATATGCAATCAGAAAGGTTAAAATGATCCGTTTTGGAGCTTCATCCCACTAGATCATATTTTTTATAACTACTGTTTGATTCAAAGCAGAGTTTTAAATTACATTGCCTCAAAGTAAATCTCAGAGATAATATTGTTAAAAGAGGACAAATTACTAATTGCTTGCTAAGGTACATTTAGATGGCAGAGTGCAGACAGCTAAATTTCACCACCAATAGTCTCCACGTAATATAAAAGAGGGTCTGATCTACAGTACGTATGTGATTGTATAGGTATTTAAGCATTAAATTGTGGCATGATCTTGTTAAACTGAATAAAGTGGGACCATATCAGGAACTGAAATGGTTGTGCCAAGTCAGTATGCAGATCTTGCAATCTACAGTTCGATTGGACATGCCAGTATTCAGAAGACATCAAAGGCAGAGTTTTTGTCATGCTGAGGATATCAAGGATCTCTTTTTAAAATTAAAAATTACAATTAAAAAAACCTTCAAAGCACATAACTGCAGTCTGTTTACTTTTACATTACCTTGTTTCTCTGGATACACCACCTCACTTGCTGTGACAGATGCACCCATCCCTTGACCAAATTAATGATAGTTTGGTACAGGCTCTAAAGGAGGTAAAGGCCTGAGCCATAGCCAGGCCAAGAACTCCTCAATCTGTTCTCTGAAAACCCATGAAGGAGCACAGCGCCACAGCGAGCATCAAAACATATGGATGTGGGTCGCCAATCATGCTATCAACACATGAACAGCAGGTCGTTTTTCCAAGATTCATTTATCCAGGGACAAAGAAAGTTGTGGGCCGGAGTCGTCAACCACTTTATCCCATAAATATAACAGCCGAAGAGAGCCTTCGTTTAGCTCTCCCTGATAGGCAGCGTGGCAGCATGGCGGTGGTCTCCCCTTGAGCTGGGACACCTCTCAAGCTTGCTCCTCGAGGAAGGCACCTTTATCAATGGGAGATCTTTGGTAAGCGACCAATATCATGCATAACCCTGCAGTATGATAACTTTGATTTTGCCTTGGTAACATTGACGATGCCATGCTGAATTCATGCTAATGAAACATATACAACCCCTCAGATATAAACCATTCACCAAGTCTGGGACTAAATCTGGACCTGGCCACACCTAGACTCCTCTCTGAGAAGGAGTTTAGGAAACAAGGGGGTCCATTCTGAACCTCATGACTCAATGGGAGGGTCTACCTTACTCTTTCTTCCTGTAGACATAAACCTTTATGTAACCAGGAAGTTACTAAAGGTTCACTTTCTGTGAACCACAGAAAGTAAAGGCACAGTGGTGTGGTTAATTCACCTCAAATGTTCCTTCCTTCCATGCTAGAAGGCATCTGAAACCTCCTTGTTGGTAAAATGCTTTGCTGTTCTCCATCAAAAAGTTACAATAGAATTTGAATGTATTATACTCTTAACATATTTGTGTGCTATCTCAGTATGGGAACAAATACACTTTTCAAGATGCCATCCTTTTATCTTTAGATTGAACCTTATCAATCAAATTGTAGGCATTCTGCAACCCGAAAAGTACAGCTCATCAGATCATTCCTTTCAGAGTTCAAAAAAGCCTTCAGAAAAGTTTTTCCTTTAACAAAGGTTTATAAAAACATTTTCTTTCATTACGGAACAAGGAAACTAAATAATATTTGTCATATTTGGTTTTAAATATCAAGAGTTCTGTAAGAACTCAGAGTAATCTCTACAGTTTACAACATTTCTAGGTAGAATTACTTTTCCATACCTCACATTTAATACTGATACTGAATGGTGCCGTGATTTATTTCCAAAGACTCTGTGAATATGAAAACGTAACAGTTTGTAGTAATTATAGATCAATGTAATTTACAATAAAGACTTGGCATTAGGATCTTGGCTAGCACATGTAACACATAATTGTAACTTACACTTATTATTCAATTTAGTGTGTTTGTCATTTTGTATTTCATACTCTGGAGAGAGATTTTAAAAATTAAATAAAAGATGACACTAAACATGAGGTCTTTCAGAATGCAATGCCATTTTGAAACTAAGCAGATGAACCAAAACCAAAAAGAATTGTCTTTACAGCATGAAGTCATTATCATTTCCTTTTTTGAGTTCTACAATGAAAAGTCGTGTAAGTAGCAGTAAATCCTACATGTTTGACTACACTAGCTAATTAGCAAATAATTATGCCATGGCATTTTGTCAAACTTGCTGGTGCTCCATTAATGTGCATTTCAGATTTAGTACATAGAACATTAAATTATTTCTTATCATTTGTTGCTTTTGGCATATGATTTGGGTGTTTTCTATATGAAATAAATGAATAAAAACCAGTTGATATATGAGATAGAAAGTTGCTGTGTTTAATTAGTTTTGAAAAGTGTAGCCAAATAAATTACAACAAAACTCTTTGCATTGCTTATATTCTTTTCCTTTTTCAAAAAAACTGACATGCATTTCAAGCTGAGAGAATTTCCTGATACTTATCAGCCACCCACAGTTTCTACTGGCCACATGAGAAACTGCAAGTTACTTTTAAGTGTAAAAGAAATGAGTGAATCCTTCTCTCTGGCTATTGATTCAGATTTAGCTTGATCCAGCATCTGTAACCCTTCCTCCAGGGCTGATATATTGATTTATTTAATTTGGAATTGTCAGCAACTATTTGTGTGACACTCCTTTACACAAACACAAATTCAGGGACACATGGACAGTAGAAATAAATAAAAGAAACTATGGTTTGGTGCATCAGAGTAATTAGTCCATCTTTTTGCATTTGACATTCACTTATCAAAGCCTTTTCTGACACACTGTCTGCCCTTCAGATGGTCCATCTTTATATAATGAGCTACACAGGGCAGATTGTAAGGTTACAAACTTATCTTTGCTCATATTGTATTAGGCAAACTCTAAATTTAGAATGAAAGTAGGGGGAGCCTAGCGTAGTTCTACTAAAACTGAGCTCAGAGATCACACATTATCTCTAAGTGCTATGGACTTGGGCAATACTCTAAGAAATATGTTATTTATGTCAATAAACTTCAGTTTACCATTCTGACTTGTAAGTTAGAATGTACTTTCATGGACAGAATGTGGTCTTATTCACTACCACTGCATTTGCGTACTATGCATACCATGCTATGCTCTGCTTCACGTACACTAGGACATTCTTACCCTGTGCTCCTTCAGACACACAAGTCTTTGAGTGAGACTACATACTTTTCATCTGCAGGAGGACCAGTGTCTGCTCTTTGAAAACTGAATCAAGAAAGTTCAGTAGCTTTGAAAAGATTACTTGAGGAAGTCAGGACTGCATACCATGCCTATCATTTACTCTATGTATAGTTCATGTCCCTGTAAATATTTGTGGCATTCTTCTTCCACAGTGGTTTTAATTATTATTATGTTTATGCTGGCACTCTTTCTCTCTCTTTCTCTTCCTTTTTCCCCTCCTCCTCCTCCTTTTCTTTCCTTTTTAATCACCAGTTTTGATATATGGGTTTTTTTGAGATCTACAAAAAATGTTAAGACCTACCAAGGCTAATATTCTTAGACAACACCAATGAAAATTAAAAGTTAGAAAAACCCAAACCTGGGAGGAAATTTAAGAAAGCACAGCATTTTTCAGTGAGGGGTTTTTTTAATGGAATAATTATTTTAGTTGTTTTTAATTTTATTTTTCTACCTATTATTACATGAAAGGAATGTAAAACAGACAGATAATATTAATGAAAATGAAGGAATCCTATAATAAGTAGGATTGACAATATCTAATCACCTTTATTTCAAATTGCAGGTAGTTATTGCCATTCTCTAGTGGTCTCACTGTAGTTTCAGAGGCAAGACACATGGTGACTTTTTTCTTAGTTGACTTTGAACAGCTGTATTCCATTAGTTTTCTGCTTTAAACATTCTGCCAAAATAGTTCACATATTTAAGCAGAAGACAATTTATTTCAAAATTGTAAAGCACTGGAAGAACTCTTTTAATAACTTTTCCTTTTTATTTAAATACTACCACAACATGTTAAAGGAAGTTTTAAATGAAATATTATTATGCATTAAGCAGCAGTTACATTTTACAAGGCAATTTTTAATTCAACATTTTAAAAAATCACTATAGGCTGTTATTTGAAATTACATTCCAAGAAATTGAAGTTTCTTATGAGCAGCTTTCCAATAAAATTTTATCAAAGGTATAGCATTTGAATAAGTTCTTATTATGTGTACTTAGTATGGTGCTTGCTTACTTTAAAATTATGTAATACTTAATCTCAATTAAGTAGATAGTGCTATATATATACATATAATTACACATACTTCAGATGTCTTATGATCTATATTATCTATCTTGTTTAGAGTAGGATGTGTTTGTGTCTAACCTGATTTTCTATCAGACTTTCCCAAGTATATTAACTTTTTTGCCAAATTTACACCAAAAAATTGCAACTTATCATGCTACTTAGGAATGCCAATGTTTAGGAAATATATTGTTTAATTTGCTCATTTTTCTTTTTTTATGCTGTAGTGCAGATTTCCAGGAAGTGAATTAAGTTATATTAAAAAAAGCGCATAAGCATGCACTGAAGCAAAATATTTCTGTCTTCGAATCATGCTTCAGACATTTTTCATTTGCAAATGCTGATTTGCATCAACTGTGAGACTACACATTCAAAGGAATTCAAAAGCTACAGCCTTGTTTTTGCATGTAACTCCAAGCATCTGACATAAATCTGAAAATACATAAGTTATTCAGCTCTGGCTGCAGAGTTTCAGACAACAGGTAAATATACACATTTGTCACTCAACAATTCTAGGAACCATTTTGCTGCACTAAGAAAAAAATCCACCTCACCTAATTTTATAGCGGCTCAATTTAAAATAGCTTGTTGGATTAACTCTATATGCAGCTGGAGAATGAAGAAACAACATAAAACAAGGACGTGCATCTGTGTGGAATACTCTTTTTCTGTTGAAGGTAAGTATCGGTAGTGAATACTGGCAAATTAATTGTATCAAACTGGGAAAATTCAAGAAAACTAGTTTATGGTCAAAACAGTAAGCTGGAAGACAATTAGATGAAAACCTCGCCTCAACATGGCAATTACTGTTTTGGGTTTTTTAGCTGAAAGAGTTAAGCTAGAAAAATACATGATAAAGGCGCAGTTTAAAAAAAAAAAAAAAAATCAACCCCTTGATCATATGGCTTTATATCAAGAAGAATCCAGGGGAGTTATAAAGGTTGACGTCTCTTTGCTGATACTATAATTCTAGAAGGATTGTTTGTTGGTCTAACTCTGTTGGCAAGAGTAGACCAAGGCATTAGTTATTGGAGTTTTTTTAACAAAGGGGCCAGACAAAGTCTAGCAGAAAAATCTATTGATGGCTATTAATCACTGGATGACCGGGAGAATATCCTCAGGAACTACCATGTATTTAAACTCTTTCTATACATAAGCACCCATTACAGTTATTATCAAAGATAGGTTAGAATGCTAGATGAACACCTTGGAAGAACTCTTCCAGCTACAGATTCAGATTCCTAATTTTGCATATCTCCGAAGTAGCTGTCTGCATTTCAGATAAGTTATAGTGAGTGGAGATCTAGTCAAACAGTCTAGAGTACCATTTTGCTGACCTGCATCCGCTTTCAGTTGTAACAGCAGTTTGTTTTTTGCCAATACTTACTGACAGATCATTTCCTGACCTCCCTGAAGCTATTATCTGTTTCTCTGTATTCTCAGTTTTTATTTGAAAGAAAGTAAATCTCTAAACATTGTGTTTGTGAAGTTTAGGCGTGAAATGAATACAAAAACCACAAAGATATGTGAAGGAAGAATGAAACAACTCTGAGAGACATGATACATCCTTCCCCACTATGTGAAAAGACAGTTTCTTGAAGAAGAAAATTCAGAGAAAAATTTTAATTTAGCAGAAGTTATCACTCTCAAATCTGTTTATTCCAGGAAGGTGTCTTAACTTCTGCACCTTAATTAGGTGTTTTATGTAAATGATGTTGAAAAGACTTTCCTTCTCTACAGTTCAGGTCTTTAGGATTATAGTTTTCTTATTAATTTTCTGGAAAGAAGCAATGTGTAAAGGTGCCAAAAAATGAATGCAGTTTTAGCAGTATAGTCAGTTAATTTTTGTCCAAGCCTGCAAGAGCCAAAGGTAAGAATCTTTTTCAGGCCTCTAGGCATAACTAGGGAGAATCAAGCTTGTGAAGTCAACAAGAGCCAAGACGCAATGCAGTCATATTTTGAATGGCCTTAGAGAGAGTGATTTAGCCTGGATATACTCTATTCAGTTTCTCATCTTGCTTTCTTCTTTTCACTGTTGTACATTTGCTTTGCAATGCACTTATGTTGTTTTTCAATGAGATGTTCGCTGTTCAATGACTAATTAAATGGCTGATGTGATTATAGTATATATGATAATAGCAAAATAACAGAATAATAATATATACATGATAAAAACTTTAATAATACCTGAAAGAAAGATGAAATATATAGGCAAGAAACAACCCAAACTGTGATTTTTTTTTTCTTTTGTCATGTCTATAGGAACAAGGAGTGCCTAGGTGCTTGTGTCAGCAAATATATTCATCCCTACAGAGAAAGTTACTGCTTTCACAGTGAGACAGCTTTTCAGTTACAGCAAAATAAAAGTTTATCTTCTGTAGAAGTACCTTTTGTTTTCCAGAGACAGAATTTCTGAGAATAAATGCTGCTGCCCTTCTGTTAAAGTCCATAACCACTAAATCTGTGTAACTGAGGATTCAGTGTGCCATCTCATCTCTTATCATTGGCCAGTTTTAATATCCTTTATCTCCCCAGAATATTTGTCAAGGGCTTAGAAATCATCTCCAAGGTGCAAAGTAACACATTGCTGAGGATTTTAAATGGGTGAATTTCTCCCTGCCTAAATAACATTGTAAAAAAAAAATAAAATAGCATTTGGTTAACAAGTACATTTGGTTAACAAGTAACAGTGGTGATCTACAATGACTAGGAGATTCTCTCCCTGTAGTGGAACACAGAATATGGTGTCACTGATCCAATAAAAAGTAGGAGCTCGTTAAAAATTCACATATTGAGACCGTTTCACCAGAATAACAGACATCATTGTTTACCTGTGGCCATTTAACATGTCCAACTTCTCAAGTCCTAATGTCTTCTGACTCCAAGTTATCAATAGGTATATCCTCCTACAAAAACATCTTTAGTTGAATTCTTTAGATTTAGACAAAGAATGAGATATGGTTATTGGGAATAACTTGATACCAGGTCAGGTCTTTAAAAGCGTATTCAATTTTTACTAGTGTCATCTTTTGTTTCAGATATCCCGAGATGCTTTTAAAATATTGTTCGAAGTACCACTGTGGGCTTGTAATATTTACCAGATAAGGAGGGGGAAAGGGTTTTTGTTGATTGTAGAAAAAAGCAAATCTTTTGTGGTCTGTGCTTGAGTGTGAATAGATATAATATCTCATTGTGTTAAATCTTTTGTTGAGAGCTTTGTCACTTTTACATGACAAAAAACTCTGTGTGCATGAAAGCATTTCAGCACTAAAAGTGGGTTAGATGGCAAGGTTAGTTGGTGTCCCAGATAGAATAAAATCATTCTTGAGACCTGACTGGTGTCTGGATTCATCTGATCAAATATAGACAACAACATCCAAGTTTGCCATCTATATCATCTAGATTTGTTTTATCATGAAAGGAGAGAAAGAAGAGCTTCTATTCACTTCATCCTAAAGAAAATATCAAAAATACATAGAAGTGATACAGGCAAAATAGGCCAGATTAATTGAGCTTTGAGATTAATTTTATCCTTTGACTGTACAGAAGCAAAAGGTGACCCATACAGATGTAGAAGTTAAAACCCTAAAAAACTTCATTAGGTAAGGTCAGTCCCACTCAGCCTTTCTGTTAAATCATAAACAAAGAACTTATAAGTGTTATAGTCTTTTCATCTGACAATACAGTTGGTAATATTAAACCACTCATAAGTCCTGCCTGTTAACATTGGTTAGTGCATTACCCAAGGACTTGTGCCAATTTGATAGCTTGATCTGGCACTAGACTTGAAAGATCACAGAATCACAGAA
>VYZM01006716.1:7111-24755 GCA_013398915.1 Dromas ardeola
CAAAAGCTTACAAGCGTTGTATTTAGTAGAAATGCCACTCCACTGCAAATTTTGACTAATAAACTAATAGACTAACAAGTTAAATTGTTGCACTTGCTGCCTTTTGAAAGCAATCCCATGAGAATAAGAACTGAAAAAATAAAATGACATTTTTTGTTGATTCTAGTCTAGTTTATCAGTCTTTGAAGTATTGGATCTCTAACACAGGCAAAGGAAGAAGTTAACAAACCTCATGACTGTGAAAATATCGTTCCATACGCAAACTTGATATATGATAGTGCTGCATATGGACAGCCTAAAAAAGACTGCGAAGATACCTCGGAGAAAATATGTTTTCTCTGTTCATCTCAATGGAGCTGTTCACATTAACAATCATCTCTAGAACACAACAGTCAGTTTTAACAAATATGATGTGAAAGTCACAAGTCTTCACACTTCACTGATACGAAGAATAAGAACCTTGCAGAATTTCACAGAAGCTCGTTTGCACTTAAAGCGTTGCATTATCTGCAACTTCAAATGGTGAGGGTTGCAAAGGCAGCTTTACTTGAGTTGAATAAATTTTCTATAGGAAAGTATTGAGGGAACATAACTGAGTTCAGTTCTATTTCAGTAGCTGCCTCAGAGTACTTCTGAGAGCAAGGTTGCCGAAGATTAACTATCTTAAGACACCTGCCTTGTCTGGCTTACAAAAAGACACTATATCCACACAGAATCTGGCATACTGTCTAAACTTCTGTATTTTTCTGATGTCACAAGGGTATTTGTTGGCATTGTCAGTCTTCCCAATGTGATTTTCTCTTAATTGTTTTTGCCCACTCAGAGCCCCTAAAACACTCAATTCAATGTCAATCACAGAATCACAGAATGGTTTGAGTTGAAAGGGACCTTAAAGATCATCGAGTTTCAATCCCCCTCTATGGGGAGGGACACCTTCCACTAGACCAGGTTACTCAAAGCCCCATCCAACCTGTCCCCGAACAATTCCAGGGTTGTCAGCAAAAAAATGAAATACAAGTGGCATTATAGTTTATAAACTTGTTGTAAAATCAGGCCAAAACACATATTTTAGTTCTTTCCAATTGAACACATAGGTCTTCTTTATCAGTAGATGTTCAATATGTTAAACGGAAAAGTTTTGTTTTTCCACTTGGAATGATTATTGATTTACACATTTGATAACCAAGTAAAAAATTAAGATGAAGTCATTACAAAACTTCAAAAGTATATAAAAGTCTCTCAATTGATTGAGTTAACCAAGGTTTGTGCAGCATTTTTTTGTGAACTGGACTGTGATGAAGTAGTTGAGGAATATTCAGAATATAGTCTTCTACAGAACAGAGCAGAACAAATAAGGAGTCAGCCAAACCAAAGAGGAACTTCTGAAGCTGATCTAAATGATACACAAAGACAGTCTTATTTCTTTACAATTATGCAAATCTGTGTCTTTACCAAATTGCAGAAACTGTGTTCCCCATTTCATACTTGGTAAAAACAAAACTCACCTCTTTTTGTTAGTTTGTTAGTTTTCACTTTAACCCAGCTCAAATTACTGTGTTTTTTAAAGTTAACTAACAGCTAATCAGGGGGATTTTAAGAAGTGATTTATTAGGACAATCAAGCAGGACCCCAGCTCCTACATACTCTTTAAATTCCTGAACATTTAAAAGATAAAGTGGGTATGTTTTCACATAAGCTATTCATGCCTGTTTGAAAGTCTAAGAAGAAAAAGAAACATATTCTGAAGAAACAATTAAACAAGGAAAGCTCCCTGACAGCATAATTGGGGAGCACACCTGAAGGTTTCTAAAAGACTGCGTGACTATTCTTTTTTGAAGTGAAATACTTGATTACACATAAAAATAAGGCAGGGAAAAAACTCAAAGTATCATCTTCACAAGGTATAGTTATTCTTAAAACATTCCTCATCAGTATTGTTCAGCATGCCCTTAATAACCTTCAGGAAGTGTGGAACCTTAGATCAACAACATTTTCAGATCAACCTAGGTTTTAGACCTCTACTTCTTACTTTGTTTAAAACTTTTAAAAGGTAGCAGTGTGTTTGAGATTCTGATGTTAGGAAGAGAACATGAGAATTAAAATACTTGTCTAATAAATGTGTGCCTTCTTGTAGGAAAATTAACCTTTTTTTCACATTCCCCTCCCCTCAAAAAATATTTCCTTACTACTAGTGCATAGGACAGAAGTGACAATTTATTCCTATCAACAGACTAGAAATTCGAGCATGCAAAACTTCAGTTGTTCAGGGAAGCATCATGATCAAAACCAAAGCCGCCCAGGGCAGGGGTTTCAAGTATCAGCCTCCTGGATTTAAGATTCTGAATTTACCTATGGGGATACTGGAGTTTTCCTTAATTTTGATCCCCCATACATCTCTGAGCGGGAGGCCTATTGAGATCTGCCAAACCAGGGATGCAGTCAGTTGTCCTAGCTGACACAATCAGAGCTGTGTGTGCAGATGGCACAGAATATGCTGCAATGAACCATTAACATATGCCTATGTCTAGGCAATACAGATATTTTACTCTTCCTGTCTCTATGCTGTTCTCTTGAAATTGAGATTTTAATGTTCGGTTAGTACATTTAGTAAGCAGTATAAAATACTCAGGTATTCAAAGAAAACATAGGGAAAAAGGTCTGCAAAGTTCACGGAAGTTTATTTTCTTCCAGTATACGTGTTGGTTTTCTGCCACAGAATTGAAAGTCAGCTTTTCAGGAGAGTAAAGAAAAAAATATCATCCTCTAGGCTTTTTGCTGGACAGAGGAAAGCTTAGAAATATACAGCTTCATAGCTCACTGATGCTAACATTGAAGTTATTATCTCTGAAACACCATCAACAGAAAGAGTAAGAGATCACACACTTAACAAATAAATACAATAATATATCCTGGGTTTTCGTGATGGGAGTGTATTTCTCTGTGGACTTCTGCGTTGATAGCCGGAAGGAAAGTCAAGACACCCTGATACAGTCCAAGGTTGTAAAGTAAAACAGAACAGCAGTACAGAGAGAAAACATTTAGTTGTCTTCAGGAGTTGTGGAGCCTCTGAGCCCTGCCACCTTAAGAAACTGACTCATGCCATTACTGATGTGCTGTCACTCTATTCAAGTTTTATTAGAAAAGTGCTTTAAGACCTCTTGCTTGAAATGCACACTCACACACACAGACTCACACATGCTATCTAATATAGGGTTTGTCTTTCATTCAAATGATTATTAATTAGATATAAAGACCAAATTTACTAATCCGCTTGTAGAAAGCAGGCTGTTCAAGAAAAGCACAAGTCTTAACGTCGTTAGTAACGCTGACAGCTCCTATTGTTTCAGCACACATTTTGTTATGCTGGGTTTATCTTTAAAGCATTACTCCAAGAATGAATTTATTTTGCAAAATCTTAATTTTCAGTAACCAGATTCTAATGCTACATTTATAGAAAAGAGGAAAAAACCCAACTAAACAAACAAAAAAAACCCCAAAAACTCAAACTTGAAAATAATATCTAACTACTTAGAGATTCAGAAACCAATGGAAGAGAGGTTTTTAGGATCTGATTCAGGGTTTTAAATGCTTGAAATGGTGGGAAAGTTCAATTGTGTTAATCCAGTTAAGCACAGATTGTCACCAGCTTCTGTATACTCAAATAAAATCTAAAGAATAGGATGTTATCTTATGTCAGGAACAAGTTCTTCATTAAAACAGTTTAATATGGCTTTTCCTGACATGTTTAATTACTGAAATATTTTGCCACTATATCCCTAGAATCAACAGTGTTTTTTGCATAAATTCTCCAAAAGAACATAGTTTATCATAGCTTAGTTTTTAGCAGTGATTTAGTTCTTATTACTCTGAATAAGCTTCATTAAATTAATTGACTTAGCTGGAACCACTCACAGTAGTTAATGTTTGCAGCATTGCAAGAATTAGCTGTACTGAAAGAGTTGAGAACACCACAATTATTTCTGCCTATAGTGAATAAACCTAGTGAGCTATTTGATTTATGATGCATCAATCCCATAAATTAGCTGAAAAGATATAACTGGCATAGCTTTTATAATGACAGTGCATACACATCAAGAATATCAAGATTTATATTTTCTGAGCTTTACTAAAGAAAGTACTAAGTGTATTGGTAAGTCTTCCATTTTCTTACCTAAAATATCTGATATTTAAAATATATCAACTAAACAGATACAATTCTACCTAGAGCCACCACTTACCAGGAAGAAGGGTGGTCTTATGCTTACGATCCTGTCATGGAACTCCTTCACTTCTGTACTCTATTTCAGACTACTTATGCAACCTTAGGCAAGTGGCTTCATTACATCCAGCCTCAGTTTCCTGAAATCCCATCTGTGTAAATAATATAATTGGCTTCTGCAAGAATTTTGCTGGGTTTGGATGGCTTGAACATAACACAGCAACAGCACATTAACACAGATGCTCAATATACATACTCTAAATATGCAATTGGGTTTTTTGGAGGTCTAAGAAACTAGTAGTTAAAACATAATAAATAAAAAATAATCATAAATAATATAATAAAGGAAATTTACAGGCACTAAGCCCTGTGTACTCAAGTTTTGTCTCAACTATTTTTGGGAAAACAGACTTAATAACATTTTCTAAAATTATCCTTTCAATATGAGGATAAATTTACTAACGTTTGGGGCACACACTGTGCTCCAATGTGAAGTAGGAAAGAAAACCACAGAAGTGTGAGAACCTTCACAGATAAGAAGCCAACTTCTCCAAATAGATTTGCTTTCAGGGTTTAATTTTCATTACCATAAATCCAAGCTTCAGGTTTTTCATTAAAATTCACAACTTTGACATATGATTTGTGCATGTGGTTTTAAACGCAAAGTGGACATCACTTCCATGGCTAAGCCAAACCATGACACAGTCCAAAACGATCTGTCTTCCATGAGAACAAATGGGAGACAGTCAACCAAAATTCAGAAAATTCAATCTCTGATTCTTCATCAGAGAAATATCCTTGCCAATTTCTAAAGAACTGTCATCCCAACTTGGTGACAATACCCCTGCCATCTGCTACTTTCATTCTGAAGGACCTGTGAGTGCCCTCAGTAGGAAATCACCTTTCTTTGTCTGCCAAAACTGTTTTATCTCCTCTGTATATCCCTTTATGTCTCCTTTTTCTTGTATGACTAATTTATGATCTATCTCCTTCTTGGGCAGCACCAGCCTCATTAAAACTGACTCCTGTTGCCTTGGCTGAGTGTGGCTTCAATGGGAAAGCAACATCTGAGTGCACTGGTTGACCTGAAACTTACTCTTTAACTCCAGCCCAATCAGCTGTCAGATTTCTATCAAAAAGCAGGCTCACTGTAAGAAAGGAAAGCTTTATCTACACTACTTAATTAGATATGTTTTAATAAAGACATGACCTACTGTCTCTCTTCCCACCTGCAAGCACTATAATTAAAGTTTCTCTGACAGAACAGTAAGCTATTTTTGTTCTCACGCCATTTTTAAAAATTGAATACAATTCTGCAGGAACTTGAGAAATAAAAAATGAAAATATGTCAACTCTAATACTATGAAAAAATTGTATTTTTATTGTGAACATACAGTTAAGCATTTAAATCAGTAACCAACCAACCAACCAAACAAAGGTAGCAACTATTCTAGAAATTCTGGGTGGCACCTTGGTCTTTTTGATCTAGACAGCAGGAACATTTCTTGTGTAGAAGCACTGAAAATCAACACACTTTTGTTTATTTATCCACATATGAGTAGTCAAGGTCCTTAGCATCAAAACTATCTGGACTTTCAGAAGTTCCAAATACCTAATGCTTCTTACTTATGTCAATACATGTGTAAAAAACCCAGTTACGCACATGATTCAATGATGGTTTTAGGAATGAATCTGTGTATATTGATTTGTTTGGTTTGATGTAGAACTGACAAAACAACTAACATGGAAAAAAACCAATCCTCTAAGTGCATATGAATTTAACTGAAATGGAGGAAAACCCCACTTTTTCACTTTAGAGTGTTTCTATTCCTGAAAATAAATAAATGAATTTTAAAAAAAAAGAAGTAAAATGTTGCAAATATCAAGATGTTCCAATTTTGAAAATGATAAAAGAAATATAGCTTCTCAAAATTGATTTAATTTACCAAATTGAACACAAGTTTGATAAATCCCTAAAATGCCATGTTAGGAGAATAATCTATTCACAAATACACACAAAGCAAACTGAATGAGCAACCTTATCCCAAAACTGAGAATCTCTACTTTTATTTATTGTTGATATGCAGGGGCCAAAAATCACGGATATGAGAGTTTCCAACCAGAGGAGAAGCAGCGTATTCCCCAATGAACAGGAATATAAAGATAAAAAAAATGCAATCGCAAGCATGTTAGTGAAATTCAACTGTGTAAATATATAGTGATTACACTTTGTGTTTCTCGCCTTTTCCACAAACCAGCTGACAAAGGAAAAACAAAAACTAATGTCTCTATTATAGATGGCTAATAACCTGAAGCTCTCATTCCAAACAGCCCTTATTTTATTCTTACAGTGTTTTTCAAGGAGACTAAAAGTCAACGAGTTTCAAAGAAAAAGGGTTTGAACTTCTTCATATCCAGTTACTGACGTGCTGCGTGAATGACAATGATGAGATGAAGCCAACCAAAAAAGACAAGATGTGTAACAAAAAGCCGCAGGCAGGTTGGTACACTACCAGATACTCTCAGCACATTCCAGGAAACACATACATAAATCAGTGAGTGAAGTTATTTCAAATGAAGTGATGGAAAAAAGCGTGCCTTAGCAGACTGCCTTTAAAGGGCTTAGCACAAAACCAGCATTCATAGCAGCAGTCAATGTGCCACTTTAAGTAAAACAGTTCCTGGTAACTGAAATCCTTAATGGATAGTAAGCTTCAACTCTCACATGCGGAAGAATTGTTAAGTCTTTCATCACATTTCTGAGCATAAAACCTAATCTCATCAAGATGTACCAACAGATAACACAGAGTATTCACTACGCTTAAATAATTCAGACTGAAATGAAGTCTTCTCATAAAGCACTGACCTGTAAAGATCAGCTACAAAGGGAATATCATGGGTTAGAAACTGAACACAAGTCAAAATCAGCAGCCTTAATGAAAAAAGTAATTATGAAACTTCAACATATAGACTAGAAATTGTCTTTGAGACAAAGGAAATTGTATTTTTACTTTGCCCTGCCCGGGTAAGGCTTCAGCTCAGAATTGTCTCTGTAATGGGAAGCCACACTCCTAGAAAGATGTTGGCCAGTTTGAGAGAGTCAAGAGAAGAAAGTGAACATTGATCTAGAATCCATACTCTGTGACAGTAAATGAAAGAAATAGCCATTTTTCACTTTAGAAAAGACACGACTGAGGAATGTAAAAGACCATTACAAAGACCTTAAACTATTCTCAGTGAGCATTCTCAATAGGTTAAAAAGAAATATTATGTAATTGCCACAAAGACAACACACTTTGGGAGAATTTCTGTAAGTTAGCACTGGAACACATCGCCTAATCAGCATCACTAATTTTCTAAAATCCAGTTAGATGTGGAGGAGGATAGAGAGATGTCCAGACATGGGCTGGAGGACCTTCTGGTATCCTTTCATACTTTTTTATGCATCAGAAAGCAATTTTTTTCTGACGTTTAACATGTTATTTAAACAGCAATTTTTGTTTGACCATATCTCATTTTCAGACAGAAAGTGAAATTTGGTAATTTCAGCAGTGCAATTTTTCTCCTCTTTCTCTCAGTCTCTGTTCCTCTACTCTGCTAAACAAGGCTCCTCATTTTGATGCAACCATACTACTAACTCAGAAATGTATACATTTCTTTTAACAACATATAGCCTCCAAAAAAAGAGGGCTTTTAAGTACTGTCTTCACTTCTTCAGTCTCTGAAAACCATATAAGATATTCAGGCTTTCTTACTATATTTCCCAGCTTTATTTCATCTTTGGATTTACTTAGTACAATGCAACAATCTGCATTTATGACAAATGGGCAGAAGCATTAAATGCAGCTCTTGCATACAACATCCAATGAGATCTATATGAGATGTGACTGCCTGTATCCTTCCCCGCTAACTTTGCCGTCCTCCATTTCTCAGGGAAAAGATGCACTTGCATTATTGCACTAGTGCTATTGATTTATATTCAGTAAAATCCCTGCTAAGTATTAGATTGCATTACAACAAGAAGAAAGAAACAGAGTTTCTTCTACAAATAATGAATACACTAATACCTGCATAGTAATGAAGAGCAGTAATACTACCTTTCAAAAGACATCCCTATGACTGAACTGTCCTTGAGAAAGTTCAGGTCCTGTGTAACAGCTGGATGCCCACATGCTTCCGTCTCAGAATAATGCTTTACACAGGGTAAAACGTAACATACAGCAAAACCAGCACCATTCCAAAGGGACTCCCACTCTGAGCACAACAAAACGCTGGCCTGTGTACAGCAAAACACACAATAGGAAAGTCCACAGTCAATTCCTACAGGGACAGCTGAAACTACTATGTTTAACAAAGATAGCAGTTCAGACTCTGAATTATCCAATCAGTTTTAGAACCTGGAGGGGGAGGCTTATGTCAGTTCATATTTGCATTTTGCGTTATTCTAGGGAAGTCCAGACCTCCAGATAGATACAAAAGACAACAGAGAATCAGATTGGCTGTAAAAATCAAAATCAAATCTAAACCAAAAGTCAACCTTCAGCAAAGCTAACAAATGTTGCCATATAAAGCCAGTGTAGCCCTTTTTCTTGCTAAAAGATATGGTGTAATCAATATCACAGGCCAAAGCAGGCACAGACAATGTTACCTACAGAGCAGCTGGGAATTCCATTTTTTTACTGAGCTGCTGCCTGCACTAGAAGTGACCCCTTGCAAAGGAAAAACTGTGATCTATCCAAATAACTGCAGTTAGAATTCTAAGTAAATGAAAATGTCAAATGTTCTACTTGCAATTATCTATCTTTTCATTCATCATCTTTTTTGAACATTAGGTTGTCAGGTACAGGCCCCTGAAGAATTTCAATTGCTGTTTAGAATAGTGACTTGTGGAAACTCACATCTCAGTGTTTGGTTTGGCCTCCTAGCTATGATTTGTTGTGAGAGGTCATCCTTCATCACCAAGGTTTCCTGTAGTGTGATGAGTTAGGATGCACTAGTGGAATACTACAAAACAGTCATTATTTAGAGCAACCTTGAGAATTCACACACTTGTGTAACATAATAGGAAGACACGGGTGGAAAGGTTGTCTCTTCTTTACCTGTTTGTAAAGTCTAAATGATTGTGGTGGGTTGACCCTGGCTGAACGCCGGGTGCACACCAAAGTCGCTCTATCACTCCCCCTCCTCAGCTGGACAGGGGAGAGAAAACATAACAAAATTTTCTTGGGTTGAGATAAGGACAGGGAGAGATCATTCACCAATTACCAATTACCATTATGGGCAAAACAGACTCAACTTGCGGAATTCATTTAATTCATTGCCAATCAAATCAGAGTGGAATAATGAGAAATAAAAAACCCAAATCTTAAAAACACCGTTCCCCCACCCCTCCCTTCTTCCTGGACAGAACTTCACTATCAGTTTTCTCTACTGGCTCCCTGCCCCCAGTGGCACTGTGGGATGGGGAATGGGGGTTGCAGTCAGTTCATCACATATTGTCTCTGCCAACTCTTCCTCCTCAGACTCTTCCCCTGCTGGGGGAGGTCCCGCCCAGAAGAGACAGTTCTCCACAGCCTTCTGCAACGTGAGTCTTTCCCATAGACTGCAGTTCTTCACAAATTGCTCCAGTGTGGGTCCCTTCCACAGAGTGCAGTCCTCGAGGAACAGACTGCTCCAGGGTGAGTCCTCCACGGGGTCACAAGTCCTGCCAGTAAACCTGCGCTGGCATAGGCTCCAGCGCAGGCTCCCCATGGGGTCACGCCTCAGTCAGGCGTCCACCTGTTCCAGCGTGGGGTCTTCCATGGGTTGCAGGTGGATATCTGCTCCACCTTTAACCTCCATGGGCTGCACAGGGACAACCTGCTTCACCATGGCCTTCACCATGGGCTGCAGGGGAATCTCTGCTCCAGCACCTGGAGCACCTCCTCCCCCTCCTTCTTCACTGACCTTGGTTTCTACAGAATTGTTCTATTTCTCACATATGCTCACTCCTCTCTTCTCACTGCTGCTGGTCTTCACAGGCTTTTTTTTCCCCCTTCTTAAATATGTTATCACAGAGACGCTACGGCTGCTGCTGATGCGCTAGGCCTTGGCCAGGTGTGGTTCCATCTTGAAGCTGGCTGGCATTGGATCTATTGGACACAGTGGAAGCTTCTAGCAGCTTGTCACAGAAGCCACCCCTGTAGCCCCTCCCCTACCAAAACCTTGACAAGCAAACACCATACACAAGCCTGGGAATTTCTCATTTTATTCATTAGCATATCCACTAACAGTCTGCTGTTCCGCAGCAGTGTTTTTTTTTTTTCCCTTTCTTAAATATGTTATCACAGAGGCGCTACCACCGTCACTGATTGGCTCAGCCTTGGCCAGGAGCTCTATCAGACACAGGGGAAGCTTCTAGCAGCTTCTTACAGAAGCCACCCCTTATAGCCCCCCCCCGCTACCAAAACCTTGCCACCCAAACTCATCTTTAATCTCTATCAGATTAGCCATTGAGACCATCAAGGAGGTAGCATTTATTTTCCCAAGCATACATTCTATCATTTAGCACGTTCACTAAAAAAGAGTAGTAAATAGTTTAACTTGCAAAACCTTCAGGCAAACCACAAACTTTCTTTGTACTACTATTAGTTCTGAAAATAGGCCTTAGGCCTAGTACTGTATTATTACTAACATTGTTCAGTGTTGAGAAACCTTAAAACCTTCTTACAGAGCAAACAGTTCCAGCTAGAGGGCACAAAAGGTACTGTATTGGTATGATTCTTTTATGATTATTTGTATTTTCTAAGCAGGTACATGTACTATTTAAAGTAATGGATTACTTTCATTTATGGAATACATTTGATTGGAAACTATGGACTTCAGTCACAGAATCCATCAAAATGTCTAACCATAGAATATTTTCATTATACGTAGAAACCACTCTTTCCTTAACAGTCACATTACCATAAAGAAACATTAGAACAGGAGTGACAAATGTAGCATGTCAGATCGTGTCTTTCAGTACCCATGTCAACACACTGTCATTCATAACTGGAAGTCAAGCACTGCAAAGAGCTTTAGCTCTTCAGCTGCCATGAAAAGTGCATGTGTCAGTTATGTTCATGTTGACAGGCTGTTCCCTATGAAGGTATTCTCACAGGAGTAAAAGTTGGTTTTCATTCACCTTAGTTAAATGAAGATTCAGCAATCCTATTTTCAGCACAAAACAACAAGGTGGTGTTGATTCTTTGTGTTATTGTAATTCACCGTTTTGTCTTTGAACCTAAATACACTTGAAAATAGACAAGTTTCATAAAAGAAGTAAAGCACATTTTTACTACCTCTTACATGTGTTGTTTTTTTACCATAGCTTTTCTATGGCTTTGCATTTTTTATCTATGTCTTTTATACATTTAACTTTGAATAGTATTATTTACTGATTTTTGATGGCTAATAACATATATATATATCATGGTGCCATTACTAGCAACATCTTAATACATTTCGAAACATCAGTTGCATAACTTCCTGCTGTCATGCTTCTAAGAAAACTTTCTAAGAATAGCAGCAAAACCTTCAACGTTTCTTTTCCATGTCTGAGCTAGTCTCCACAGAGCACATAACGCCTCTAAAAGAGGCAGTGATAACTACTAGCATTTCTTAACAATTTTCACTTTTGACAAATACAAGAAAGATGAGATACTACATTAGACGGAGGTGTGCAAATCCAACTGCTAAGGATGGCGTGCACTCTGATAAAAGGGAGATCAGAAACTATTACAAAAAACCAAAAAGATAAGAGATAGCTAAAAGGGTATTACCATCAATATTAGGAAAGTTTCTTAGATTAGAAATTATTATGGAGAAAAAGAACTGTAATGTAACCAAAACCGGGATTCACAGAATTTTACTGTCACATTCCACATCATTTAAAAAAAATAAATTATGAGCATTGAACCCTTATTGAACATACGCATTTTTTCAAAGGAAAGTGAGAATTAGGAAATACAGCAATTCAATTTTTAGTTCAATATACGATTTAGTAAATATAAAGGGGTTGAAGACAACAGCTCATAACTAGAGCATTCTCAATAGTTCAACAAAAGATCCCTGGCATCTATGTTGCACATTTTATACATCTCAGATAGAAAGGGCTTTTTTCTGCAAATTACCTTTTTCAAATGCTCATGGAGATCAGAAATCAACATCTTCTGGTGATGTACTTAACAAGAGTGCTGTACTCTTGCTTGAAATTCATGGCTTAAAACCTGTTATTTATCTAAAATATCGTCCTCCTCTGAGAAGTGGAGCCATATCAGTTTCTCCACAAACCTTTCTAGGAACTAAATTCTCTGGCAGGAATTATCCTATTTGGGCTTCTTAATGTGCTTTGGCAATTGAGAATATCAAGTTAATGAAGATATATTTTCATAAATATATTACATCTGTAGATGTAGAACTAGTTTTCTGTTGAACTCTGTGACAATACAAACTGTAAATACATAATCTCTCATATGCTTGTGCAATAATAGTTAGCCTCAGAAGTTATCACTGTCAGCGATTGTCCGTGCTAATGTATAAAAACTGAGATCCTTAAGCCTTAAGAGATAAATGGAAAAACAGAGGAAGTAGAAGGCTAAGTGATTTGACCAAGGCCAGATGTGATGAAGCAGTAAGGTGAGTTTGATTTAGGGCAGTCGAAAATGGAGGCTGTGGCTTTTCAAATTTCTGCAACTTGCCAACTAGCCTTAACTTGCTACTCATTAAAGCTCTGGTGGAAGGTCAGTATTTTTATTTATCTTTTTCCTAATCTTTCATTTGTTGGGTAAACTGGAGATAATAAGATCAGGAAAAATTACTATACTACAATATACTGTACTGTATTATAATACTGTAAATCACCTAAAATGAAGTAATTAGACCAAGCAAAGCCCTACCCTGAATTTTCTCAACATCACTCTCTCACATACCAATCTTCTTCATATTATTCTTTGTTTACATTTAAAGCAAATGTCAGTCAAGATGTATTTGTGCTGTTGCCTCCACATCCAGTTTTGCAGATTCAGTAAAGCTAAAGAGATCAATATGCATTTTGTTTCTATAGGATTTATGCAACTAAACCCCAACACTGTAGAGCTGTTTCAAGCTCTAGCTATTTTTGCTCTCTTCCAGAGCAGAATATTCCCAAACTGCTTTCCCAGGGAGAGCGAGGTGAAGTAGATTACTGAAGCCACTTAAGGACATCATCAGCTTCTTCACAAACAGGGTAATTCAACAGAATGACAAGCATGTACTCCATTGCATCTCTAGTGTGTCCTTTGAGAAAGAAGCAGAGATTACATTTTCTGTCAAAGATGCTTCATTGGAAGAGATAAGTGAGGGGGGTGTTAGGCCATTTGGAGGGTTCAGAAAGCAATATAGCACATTCAGTCAAAGAAGGAAAACTTGACCCTCCAATGACCCTAATGCTTACTCCAGTCGATGCAATAATGTTTGCCACAATTCACCTGCTAAACCGTCAGGCAGAGCAACAAAAAGAACAGATTTTCTTAATGTCACTCAGGTGATTGGTCTATCTTGTAATTCCTTTTGACACTAAAACCAACAGATTAAACAGTAGGAAATGACAGAGCAGCCAAATTTCAAACACGTGCTGCCCATTCCAGCTGGGTTGCTGAACCCCTCCAGAATCACACATCTGCAACATATGTAATGCCCAAAGAAGCACTGCTAGAGTTTCATTTTACCTGATATGCTACAATGTTTTTTTTTTCCATAAAAGAAAAAAAAATCTTTAGCAAAATAAAGAATACTGGATACACACTTAGGCAGGACTTTTTGGGTCAATGTGCAAGTAGATCTCAGATCCTTCCCTCTAAAAAATGATCTCCAAGGAAAATCTCCCCTCGTTACTAGCAGTATAAGGCTTATGAGATGCTTTTAAGCAGTGACAACTTGGCTTGATAGATTTCTGACATGTATTCCACTTATTTCAAAAGAAAACAGTAAGAAAGCACTTGTACTATTGTTATGTTTTGCACAGTAGTTAACCTATGGCTAAAATAATAACTGTCTGTAGAGCTGTATTTATAAGTTTGTTAGAAAAATAATTTCCACATAACAAATTAGAAAATCTCGAGAGGGAACTATAATAATTAAATATAATGAAGGGAGACCAATAATCAATTCCCAAGTTATAATAAGTCTACATATCGGGNAATACTGCTTTTACAATGTTCTTTTATACATATTGCACAATCTACAATAGAAATTGATTTTTTTAAAACAATTATAACAGAATCATATAAGATAAATACCTTTAACAAAAACAGGTAGCCTATTTCTAGATTTTCTTTACGCTATTTGCTAAGTTTAAAATGCAGATTGCATCTTTAAGTCATATTCTATAATGCACTCACATTCATCATGCCTCTTGGTAGGTTGGCCAGACTTCACCTTGTACAGCATTTCCTACATTTCAGCTTGAAGTCTCATGTCCTATATTTTACACCTTTTCCGAATTTGGATGCTTTTTCTTTATCCCTAACCCTATTTTTCAGTCTTCTCTAGTGGCTTAGAGCTCCAATCTAAACATTAGAAGAAACAGTACTGATTAGAGGAGACTGTAAAGAACAGTGGAAATGATGTTTAGAGAAAGAAATACCAGGTTCACAATTTTTTACTGTTGGATGCTTTCCACTTTCCAGTTCCTCCACACAGCCCAAGGTTTTCTGTTGACCTTTGCTCACTAGATGCTTCCTTCTGTCACTCCTAGCATCATAAAGATGATTGTTACTAAGTTGTCAAAGAAGTTGGTAATAAAAATGGTAGCGACAGCATAGAAGGCAGTAAGATTTTCACTGCTTCAACCTTATATTCTACGTCCTCTACTAAAAGCATGAGGAAAATATGAGATGAAGTCATAGTTTGTGTGCAACTACATAGAGGAAATGAAAATTTAAAGGCAACATAGAAAAATGCAAATTTGTATGCATTTTTCACAGAAGAGACAGGGTTTGAGTCTGAAATATGGGATATTTCTTATAATTTGGGTTAAAAGCCATAGGAAATAATCTAAGGGAGAGGAAAGAATAGTATTTTTAATCTGTCAAGCTACCTGTTATGAAAATTAACACTATTACAGGCTACACAAAGGGAAGGCATAATAAAATTTTAGCGTGGTGACTCTAAACTGCCTGATTCTACATATATGCTCTTCTTTACCTTCTTGAGATGTTATTTTCCTTTTTGAGATGGATACAATGATGTTTGGATTCCATAACTCCATTCACAGGGCATATCTACAGAATATGCTCACCGGGGAAAAGAAAACATCATCACTAATTTTTATCATTCCTGGTGGCTGATCACATTGAAGGAAGAACATGAATCTTCAAACTTGTTTCCAGAATGGGAGGGTGGGCTTTCCTTTGACATTTAGAGACATAGCAAGAGATTACTCTCCTCAAAACCCACCAGAAAATGGATTTACTTAAGTGATCTATGATCACTCAACTCAACAAAGAAAAAATCCCTAGTGCCACAAGCCTCAAAATACATATGTACATAAATATGCATTTGAGTGGCACTATTAAAACCACTGGTCCTACCTCTAAATATAAAAGTTAAGGATGAAGAGACGTTTACAGTGCAGAGGGTGAGAACTCATAGGGGTGTTCCTATAGTTTCTGTATGTGGGTGTATATGGGGGAAGTGTGGTTTATTTAAATGCATACTGGCAATGAAAATGTAGCAAAACCATTTCTATATGCTTTTGGAAATGTTTTTCATAATTTCTAATTATTTTCAAATTAAGCAAATGTTAAGGACTAAATTAAATCACAACAGAACAGTGTAAACACTACCTCCTGGTGATCCTTCACAAGAAAAGACGATTACGTGAGAGACCATTTATCCCTGTATGGGGTAGGTAGTGGAAACAATCCAACACTTTATTATAAATGTGTCTGTTTGCAAATATTTGCTTTCCCAGGCTGACAAGCTAAAATACAGATGTTCTAAGAAGACAATTGGTGCCTAGTATCAGTCTTAGTTTTAGAAATGAAGCTGTACAGGCTTTCAGTCACTGTTGATTTTTTTTTAGTGCTACACATGCAATCTATTTTTTCACCACTATGTGTATAAGTGACAAGCAACAGTGTCAACCTGGGGAATTTTTACTTGATTTCATTTACTGCTAATTAACACCAACTTTTGATCATCAAGTCAGTTATGTGAGAAAAAAAAACCCACAATCAATCAATACTTAAGTAAACACTCTTCCTCCCCCTTCCCCAGGATCATGTTAACTCAAGCACATCTCCTCCCCACTTCCTAGTCTAAGCTTGCCTTGTTTTCACTGCAGGTTACTAAATCCATCCCAATTCCACAGGGAGGTGATGGGCAGCACAGGATGTCGGGGTCATGTGCACAATGGTTTCTCTCAAATGCTCTTTGATTCTTCCTGGTTTCCTCTCCCACACTCCACTTCTTGCCCTTTTTCTCAGATGGTCTTTGCTTCTTCATTTTTTCCTGCAGCTCTGTTTCTTAGCGTTCCTGATGCAGCATGGGTCAACCGTGGGTAACAGTCCTTCAGGGCTGTTCTGCCCACTGTGGTGCCTCCTTCCAAAAGTGTGTCTCCAGATGGGTATTTCCATCCCCTCAACTACCTGTTTCTTTCTTAAATATGCTTTTGCAGTGGTGCCAGCACAACAGATAACATTGTGGTTACTTCAGTGCCACCAGTAAACTTGACCCAAAATAAATTAAACTCATTTTTAGGAGAGTAGGAGAAAAGTTTTTCTCTACTTTATGGTTCCTAAGATTGCAATAGTAATTTGCATCCGTACTTCTGCAACATTTACAGAAGAACATTCTTCAGCAGGAGAAATCCTGTGTGCTGTTGTCTCTCTGATATGTTGCATCTGTTGCTACTACCAGGAACTATGAGAGACTGGTAGAATGACCGTGTCCAAGTTTCTTGTGATGCTTTGCAGTGAAGAACCACAGAAAAAGATTTCAACATATTGTTGTGGGATTTCCTGGAATGAGTGCAAAATAGATTTCTACAAGCAAAACTGAAGTGGTGACAGAAACACACTATTCAGAGCTATAGGGAACCCAAAGTCCATATGGCTTAGAAAGAAGATTGAGAGAATGGAATATGATCCCACACTAGTTTCCATTTAGTAGGGTTATTGCCAATTTAGAACAGAATCGAAGTCCAAGTTCACAGAAAAATAGATTTTTCAGATATTCAAAACTATTCGTTTGTTGCAGGTTGTCGCTTTGAAAAGACACTGTGTACCTAGACGTTTCCAGGACACTGGGGGGTGTGGGATCAATAAAAAAGCATATTGAGTGCCGACATGTGCATTTTGTAATCAAAAATGTGCATATTTAATCACAAATCAGTGAAGACGCTTGTGGGCTTTATAGCTAGCA
>VYZM01006719.1:0-94173 GCA_013398915.1 Dromas ardeola
CCTTCCAACTCTGAAGATTCCGCTATTCCATGATTTCTGCTTCTCTAGACGGCCGAGACCAATGTAAGATGTGTCTGCCACAGATGCCTTTTCTCTCTCAAACAGAAAGCTCCCTTTCCTTTCCCACCATGCCGTCGTGTGGTTTTGTTTCAGCTCCTGCCCAGGCCCTTGGAAAGCCTTCAAAGGATGCTAAACAAACCTGCGGTATTTCAAGGTAGTGGGGTAGGTTTTCTATAGAAAAGAGTCATTAACGTGAAACGTTCCGCCAGCAGCCCAGAGGCACTCATACCCGGGTGTACAGGGAAAGCCAACTCCAACACTACGAGAGGTGAGATCTTTTCCTGTGGCTTCCTAAGCCAGATGCATCTTTTCTTTAAAACTCACTTTCTGCCCATTTAAATTTCCATTCTGTCACGTTAAATTTAGGCATCAAATTTAAAGCAAGGAATCACAGATTTTTAAGGGAAAACATTCCGTACAAAATACAGAAAAGGAAATGAAAAAAATCTCCATTTCCATTAAAGGGTGATGCTATTTTTTTTTTTACGTCATCTCAGTAAGAGTTAATGGCTCAGGTGCTTTCCCAGCGCGTCTTAACATTTATCAATGAAGTCCGTATAAAAGGTGCCACAAATAATGCAGAGCTGTAGGGCATCCTTGCTCTCCCGCAGCAGCATCGCAGAGGAGATAACGGCGAAAGAGGTATTTGTGCCTAACTAGGACGAGACGTTAGCTCTGCTATTTAAAAAGTTTAAACTTGGGTTCACACAGGTCTGAAGAACTCCCAATAGGTCCCAACAGAACAGTAATATATTCAGCTGGTCTGAACATTAATCTTCATGACGAACAAGGGGATAATAGCCTGTCCTATTATACTCAAGGGACAGATATAAGACCTGAAACTAAAGACAGAAATTTTTTCCTGTGTCTCTCAGGCCCTATTCTGTGAATGGTTCCTCTTCTGAGTAATTTCACTGAATACCTGGGCAGTACAGAATTTTTTTTTTTTTCCATGGTAGTGCAGATTTGCAGAAAGACGTCTTGAATTTATACATTTGTTTCTAAGAGGCTGGAGATATTCTTATATTGAAGGAATTAGGTTAGGATCTTGGATGCCAATTTTCTTTTTCAAAGTAGGTTCAGTATTTATAGCAGGTAAGCTAAACATAGCCTGAATAATGTCAGCTTACACCCATTAGAGAATCTATTTTATTTTTTCCACTCTGTCCTCTAGACCATATAAATTTAGCCATGCCCTTAAAAAGAAATGAAGCATGATTTCTTAAACTGGAGGTGCTTGTGAAGCTGTAAACATTTTATGCTCACATTTAATTTGCACAAAATATCGAGCTTTAATTGTTCAGAGCTTAGTTGCTCAGTTGTTTAAAAGGGAAGCTCGATGGGTTCTTTAGACAAGTTAAAGAGACCATCCCCCGAGTCTCCTCCTTAGCAGTGATAAAGTCAAATTAAAAGGCAGCTGATTAAAAAAAGAACAGTGTGAGCATCGGAACTAGCAAAGCTGGTTGCCAGGGCAGCTCTGCTATGAAAACCCTTCAACACCTACCTCAGTTGAGCTTGTGCTACTGCCCTTTTACAGTGGGAATACTGTAGGGGCCTTTAAAGTATTACCAGGCTGCCCTACTTTCACAATATTTGTGAAGAGTTAAATTACTGTTAAGTCCCTCTGCCCCTTCTTGAACACTGCTGGTGTCAGCCAAGAGGTCCAAAGTTAAAGGTCAGGGAAAGTCAAAGGATTGCAAAAGACAGTGAGGTCTCATGACAGGTTAAACCATTTCTACGTAGCACCAGCCACACACTTTTACTTTGCAACAGTCTTAATACCTTCCTCTCCCCTTCGCTCCCAATACTCCTTTCTAGGTAAGGAAAAGAAAAAAAGAGAAAGACCCAACACAGCTTCAAAATATTTTACAAATATTACAGTTTCACTGTTTCTCTTGATGGTTCAAAGGCCATACAATGTTACAAAACGAGGGGAAATGTCATGGGAAAAAAACAAACAAGCAAACAAAACCAGTAAGGCAGCATTCTTATATGCAATACTTCGGTTAAATAAGTTTCCTTGAACAGGATAAAAAAAGAAGCCACAGAAAAAGGTAAATTTGTTGATTCACCTACTGCTTGAAGGACCAAATCACTGCAGTTTATGAAGTTATGAAACTGTTCTCTTTAAAGCCAGTGTTTCTACACTCACTGGTGAAGAAAGCTGCTACAGGATTTTATGAAACTATCTCACCAATACCCAAAACCCTGTCATTTATTCTTGACGAGCACCTCAATTAAGTAGGAAGAAATCATATTTGAGATGTAAAAAATGCCCTGACTATTATAATCTGCAGTTAAAATTTGCTGTACCAGCACAATTTTCTTAACATGCTTGATTATAAACTTACATGCCATTAACTAAACAGAATTTCATAAAAATACTCATAATTTACTGGATATTTCATATCACCACAGTATTCATGTGTCAAGCAGAAAAAAAAAATAAACCCAGTTATTTATGAAAATAGTAATAATGAAATCAGAGTGTTTCTCTTTGGAACTGGCAAATTCTGATATCCTTTATTACAAGAAATGTACTTTGCCATACCTTTACAATGGGAAGCCTTAAAATAATTCAACAATTGGAAAGAGGGGTTAGGTACTGCATTCCTGGAAGGTAGATTTGGACCTTAGAATCAAAATTGTCAGCACTCAAGGATATGTCTGCGCACCCTATAGGAGGGATTTACTCCCGTTGAAAGGTATTGTGGAATTCTACATTCTAGAAGTGGGAATTAACAGGAAACACTTTAGATCCATTTGCTTCTTTCTGACAGGAAGGGTTTATGAAGAGGATTACTATTAATAACTCATGAAAATCTTTTGATACTGCACTTGACAGTATAGAAAGCTTTTCATTACACATATTTAACTTCCCTAAAATATACCTCATTTGCATTTTCTGTTCTCCTCCTGTGAGGCATTAAGAAGAAAAAAAACTCAACAGTGCCATCAAAACTGAACAGGTCCATTCTTAGCCCTGCCTGCTATATGGAGTTTGGAGATAGTGCCACAAACTTCAGAGTCCTCGTAAAAGCTTCACACTCCAGCTCTATGCCAGGTTTGTTAATGTCTACATTGCTTCTGCCCCTATTTATGGCATTTAGTTATTCCCTGTTTCCAAACCCTGGTAACAGCCTGTCCTCATTCCTAGGTTTTTCGATAAATGGCATTCCCGCTACTCTTCTGGGTCCCCAGAAGTTTTCAGAAATTAGAACAAGTAGTGATCCAGCATGAAATTACCAGCTACTAACATGAACAGCAAAATTATGATTCAGTCTGGAACTGAAGCTGATATATTTACTGTTACAAAAATGTCATGTCATCAGGAATAATCTCAACTGATAGACAAAACCAAAGCTAAGATAAATGTAGCCCGGTACGTGCAATAATTATACATTTTCTACATTGGACTGTTCTTTATGTAAAAAATTATTCTCTTTTAAAGTACTTTCTGAATTTTGTTCTAGAGTATTTTCTGTTTTTCTTCAGGATCTTTTTCTTCACGTAAAGACAAACTAGAGAGTGCTTAATAAGCTGTTTGAACACTGCACAGCTGAAGGTGGTACACGAACATCACTTCATTGTCTTCTCTTCAGCATTTAATAAACACAGGACTTCAATGACATTATGTTTAGTTTAGCCTCCCTCAACAGAAAAGAAAGGGGACTGATTTGACACTTTCTTTCAAAGGGTAAAGAGAAGAATGCTTGCATTCACTTAAAAGAAGCAATATCCTAGATTGCTGACAGATTGAACCTTTAAAGTGTAATTTTAAAATGGAAATGTTAGTATAGTATCCCTTTACTGCAAAGAGTTGGTTTGGATTTTTCACTTTTTCAGATCAACACTGATGCTTTTATCAATTCAAAAATACAAATATTAAACCACTAAAAGGCATGTAGGTTTCAATAAAATTCATTTTTTATATCTTTAGCTCATATAACCAAATGAGCTGCTTTAACTTTTTTAAATAAAATTAAATTAAGAGTCCCAGAGCTTAGTTTTAAGACTAAATGGTATTTTAGATGAAACAGTTAAAGAAGGCAGAATTTGCAACTCTGAGATAAAGAAAATGGCTTAAATCTATCTTTACATTATGAAGATTCTTCTTGGAGCTGTGTAATTGATACACACACTTCCACTTCTCACTAGTGTGAGCTGCTATGAGCTGCGTGTGAGTCAGACCAGGGGCACTGCTATGGAAAGAGCACTTGATGAATATTGGGAATTGGAGGATCATCCCCAACTGTACCACTAGTTCAACAGACCATAAACAGAAGAAACACATGACAGAAATAAAGACAGAGTTATTAATACATTAACAAACCATCACATAGAGCCAGCAGGGTATACTGCCAGAAAATTTGTGCGTTTATATACATACACGCACGTGCGTGTGTGTGCATGCATACTCAGAGTCACGCAGAAAGAGAAGGAAAAATACCTAACAGCCTTTAGGTTAGAAAGAAACTTCAGGAGTCAGATTCTGTTGGTGGTATTTCACTGCTTCACCCACCCAGTACAATGCAATTCACAAATGAATTAGGGCTCTGGAGGGGAAAAATTAAGACTGATTCTAGCTTGCACATATAAAGGGTACTGCTTGTTCTAACATTCACTGCAGTATGTAATTATAAATATATATAATTAGGTGGCTTAGATCACAAAATGACCCCAATGCTGCTTTCTGCATGACTTGGCTATGCAACCAAAATAGGCAATGTAAACCAGAAATCAATGACCCTGGGGACTCAGAATCTATTCTAAGAGTTTTTATTTGAGTCATGAGGAAAAAGCAGTTATGAATTTGGCTAATTATTCTAGAAGACAGAATTACTGCTGTTTATATTGAACACGGAGTTCAAGAACTAACAAGGTGTTTTTTCTCCCAGATGATGACCGTCAACTCGCAATTGCATCTTCCCTTGCGGTAAAGGCATTTTTAATGCCTCTTTTCAAACTGAATTCTCCAACAACCAGTAAAATCTAAACTGCCTTTGCAGCCTTCTCTCCAGTGGGGGCACTGAGTGTCTATCTCACCTTCACTCCCACTCAGGTGACCTCTAAGAAAGCTGTTCGACGCGATTATCTTTCAGTAGTCTGTTCCTCAGTTCTAAAGTTACTTGTTCAAAAGCTACTTAGGTGAGCAGGAAGGAAGAGGAGGAGGAAGATGGAGGTGCAGAGACATGGAAAGTAAATTACACAGACGTAATTCCTTTGGAACAAAATATTGCCCCCATACATTCATGTGAGCTCAAAAACCTCCTTCACATAGAATTTCCATAGAGGTGACTGATAGACTAGAGTAGAAATTTTATCCGTTCAGTATAGCAGATAAATGTAACTTATTCTCTAACCAAACTATGTCACAGGATTGTGGATCCATGGTATCCATTGAATGTAATTAATTTCCTAGCTTAACATATTGCTATGAGCAGCAGAAACACAGCAGCAGAAAGAGCAGCAAACACAGCATGACCGTAGTATCCATTTATTTATAAGATACTAAAGAGATACTTTCCTTGTTTAGTAACTTCAACTATAAATCATGGGGAAAAGGATTTCTAGTGTCTCTTTGACATGTTCCTCTTTGACAACTGCTCTGGATAAACCAGACGGGGTGGATAAAAATCAAAGCTGGAGACATACTTTTTTTTCCTGGGACCAGGAAGACATACTCCACCTAGTTAATACTCTCAGTTAAAAGGAAAGCATTTATGATATTATTTCCAGAAGGAAAACCCCCCACGTTGTGACATGCAAGTTTGTACTTCAGGCCAAAAATGCAAATGCAGATGAAGAACCCCTTCTCCATCTACTTAGAGTTTTCAGATCCTGGCCCTTCCTTTCTTCTCAGCTGTATGTACTTCCCAAGTGACCAGAGAATTCAATGGCAGCTTTCTGTGAAGAAATCTGCATTCTCTTCAAAGTTTTTAGATCTATGGTTCGAACAATCTGTTTTCTTACCACTTGGCATTTTTTATGAAAGAATGTTACCCATAAAGATGCCTAAATTAAGTGCAAATTTAGGTATTCAAAGAGGCTAGAGTTTCAGAGGAGACAAGTTGTTGTATCCATAAATGGAAGCCAGTAAATGTTGCAAGTGCTCAGAATCTCTGTGTTACTGGGGGACCAGGCATCAAGCTAAACACTGCATTATCAGGACATCCAGAAGAATCACCAAACCTTCTACTAATGAATTATACCTAATGCTTCTGAACAAAGGGCAAATTGGAACCCAATCTAATAATGTGTACAGTTGTGATACAGTTCTGGGTTGTATTTGCTTAAGTTTGACATACTATTTGCCTAAGTTGAATCTACGACTTCTTGAAACGCCTTATGCCAGAAAATGCAGATGACCAAAAATAGAAATGTATGCTTTAGCTAGTATGCATGAAGCAGCTGATAGCATCTTACTATTTTTTATGGAACAGACACTGCAAGCAACAAGCAGCTAGGATTTAATGAACATGGTACTTAGTTTTAGAAAGCATACCTGTGTTACTTCTTGCACCTCTGAAAAGCTCAGACTGTATTTAAAGCACATCTTACACGTAATAGCATGAAAATATAACTGAGCTGAAATCTCAGGTTTAGTGCACTGGCATGAGCTCTACACAATTACTGCAATTACACTGTGGCTTGTACTTTACAAAAGATCATCAAGGATTACAATGCAGTATCCTTTAGTCAACTTAACAGGGCATTACCTAAGAGAGTGATAAAAGAATTCAAAGTTTTACAAATAGGCTACTTATTGTTGAAACACATCTGTAGCTGTCATGTTCCCCTTGCTCTTATTTTAACCACACATTGATTATTCATTATAAAACCTCTTGTGATAGCTTAAAAAAATCCCTTTATAGCGATAGCTGGGATTTGATAATGAACCGAATCCAGGAAACACTCAAGTTCTCCTTCATTCTAAGGGTAATTCTGTTAAGAGGGAAGCACCTTACTTGTCAAAGTCAAAACAAATCCTAGGTGTAGGTGGCTCATCTGTTCCGACAGCACTCATTATCATTCGTGTCCTAGATGGCAAGACATCCCTCTGTGCTCTTGTGATGATAAATTATAGGGTGAAAAAAAATAAACTATCATATAAAGGGTTTCCTGGCTCACAGCCAGACAGATAAGAGAAGTGTATGGAGAAACTCTCCAACCTCCATCAATACTGATGGGAAAAAAAAAATGATGAAAACCAGCATGTATTGAGGGTGGCAAGAGAAGACACAATTGCAGATGGGCATTGTGCAACAGCCCTCTGAAATGTCCTATGGACATATATTTCCTTTAGAAGATTAAGACATTTCAAAATAACTTAAGCAAAAACTGGTTGATTATTTATCAGCCTGGAGCGAGAAGAGAAGAAAGAGGGAGTGGTATTGGTATTTCCATCTCTTGCTGCTTTGTTGGAGTACAGGTGATCTCAGGAAGCCAGGCAACTTTCCTATCCTGCTACAATGAAAATGGGAAAAGAGGAGGTTCACACATCTCCTTGCCTCTTGTGCTGCTGTTTTCATTTTCTTACATGACTATTGCCCTCACTGTTGGTAAGAAGATGCAGCAGCTATTTCCTCTCAGTTCCTTTCACCAGTGAGTACAGAGCGGAAAAGAGAGCTTAACCTTTAAGAGGGACTGCTCCACGGGGAGGAAAGGGCAGCAATCCCAAGAGCACATCTGCCATCGACTCATCATGTTGGAAATTCCCAAGGAATTTTAACTTCACATCTCAGAGCGCTGAAACAAGCGGGCCTTTGAAACCAAACTGTGGAAGGGGAGGGGGAACGTTGCCTCCTTTGCCTTGAGCAGCTGACAACTCCATATGGCTCCTTTTAAGTTTAGTGCACTGCTTGCTCTGCAAAGGTTCCCTTTGATTCCAGGGGAACCTTTTGCAGAAGGAGGTATTGCTCACCATATGTAATGTTGGCAGGATAAGATTCCCCCTCCCACCTCACCTTTGGGAGGGGAGAGGAAGGAGATGAACATCAAGGCTCAGTGTGCCAAGACTTGAAAATATATTTACATGCTGAAGTGGGAGTCTTGCTTTGAACACCAGCCACAACAGCTCTTCTGCACTTCGGGTAGTTCATTAGCAGAAATCCATACAAGCTGCTTTTTAAGAAAGCCAATGCTTGTTCGTTGACACGCTGTGTAATCCCTTTTAGCAGAACCATCAATGCTTACAAGGTGTGCAGTAAACTATGGCAAAACTGCAGAATGGCAAGGCTACAGAAAATATTCTTTCATTTCGGGGCAAACTTAAAACATAAACTTAAATACATTGAGAGGAAGAATAATAACTATGAATCAGAGACAAAAGATGTGTTGTCTTTACCTGGAGGCCCTTCTTCTCTATCTTTTTCTGCAGTATCTGAAGGCACTTGGTGAAATCTGTGAGGTCCTGATCCATGGTCTCAATTAACTCGCATCCCTAGAGAAGAAGCAGCAAAACAGAGAGACAAAAAAAAAGTCAGTCATCTTTCAATTTTGAGAACTAATTCTGCCTTTGGTTAAATGAACTGCAGTCAACAACTCTCAAAGTCTATGCATGGAGACGCAGAATTAAGTAAAAGACTATTACCCTTAGAGACCCCAAAGACCATAGGTCTCAGCTGAAGAAATTATTATGAAACAGCAGTTTGATAGGCACAGGAGTGGATATTCAAAACCCATTGAGTACATCTGTGGGTTTGGATAAGCATGTTCTGCTGTGCTCTGCTGGATGGACAAGTGCTGGTGTAGTGATGAGTAACTTCCAGGATCAGGTTCCAGGAAAATTACTGTCCTCTCTGGTGCTACCGTTACTACATTTATGCTACATATATTCAAATGTGTATAAATGTAAGCATACAAAAGCATTCAAGCTTCCCGGAACCAGCGCAGTTGTACTAGTTAATTTGCCACGATACAACAATTTCCTTGTGATGGGGTAATATGGATGAGGGCATGTTAAAGTGGAGAAGAGCAGGAATACAGATTTCTTAATTAAGACATAACACAAGTCCTAAGACTCTGATAAAAAGGTGAATAAGGAAAAGTAGAGTATATCTACCACATAAAGTCACCATTTAAAGAGGTTTCAAGGATACAAAGCACCCGTACAGGATCGTAAATTAAAATAAGAACCATACATGCTGGATTTAGAGGTTCCCTCTCCTACCACTTCAAGGTCCCCTTAAAAGCCTCCTAGCTTTGTCTTTATGTGACAGATTTTATGTTTCTGCTATACACAGTATCAACTGATAAGAGAAAAACATTCAGACTACAGAATCTTTGTATATGTGCCTGTGCGTATTAAGTACATTATTTTGCTACATTAGAAAAAAACCAAGAATGTTAAAGTTGCCTGTACCTTAATGTTAAAAATAAAGTTATGGAAGACAAAATTTTCCAGATCAGTGCATGGAAGCAGTTTAGTGGATTGCATGCAACAAAATAATGAGCCTCCAATAGGAAGACATACACTATCACTGAAACGCTTCTCTGTACAGCCAGAAGGCATATAAAAATCAAACAAAACCATCATGCAGTAGGGGATTTGGGTGAAGTAGAAGAGATAAAGGAGGAGATAATGGCATGCTTTTTATTATACCCCTTCTCCTCCCTCCTCAAAAACTTCTGAAAGAAACCTGGTCAAAAGTAGTAGCCCTTCTGATACCCAATATTGCTCTAAATGCCTTTTCAAGTAGTAACAACAGCCCACGGATGTGAAGCACCATATAGATGCATCAGCACATGTAATCAAAGACCTCCCTTGCAGAAGCGATGCTGCTGCCACCACGAAGAGGCTAGGGAAAATGCAGCTGAAGCCAAACAATCTGAAGAGCTGCCATGTCTCCACTCTTCACCAGGAAAGGCTGAAACGTAAAATTGGCAGAGGGAGAAGGGACAGAAGCCATCTGGAGCCTGTAATGAACGTGTGAGTTTGTGCAACGCCAGCCAGAGACATCAAGGGAGCCTGAAAAAGGTATAGGGATGTTCAGGCCCACCCAGAAAGCTCACAGTTGGACCTGAAAATCACTGACGTGAATTTGTTAATCAAAGCTCCCCTAAGTAAAAAGATGTCTCATTCTAAGGACAGGGTGCTCTCAGACAGTTATCAAGCACTGATAGTGGCAAGAGAGACCAAGCTGTGAGAAACTGTGAAGAGACAGAACCTCCTGCACAATCAGCCTTTGAACAGCATGAGAATGTGACAGATGAAGACTAAATCAATGGCAGGGACACCTACTACTGAGCACAGGAGGAGAGACAGAACATGAGTTACCAGCTCTTAAATTAGCAGTAGAGAAGGAAGGTCTTCTATCTTTTGCCAGGACCATTCCTTGGCTCCACAGCACTGGCAGAAGTGGCTTGCAGGTACAGATTTATAAATAAAACATTTAACCCCCACTTCCCCCTAGGACTTCGAAATATTCCTTCCTGCAGTCACTAACAATCCCGATCTCCTCCTTGGACAGTCAGGTTTTGGCAGGTGCAGGTAGGCTGCAATTCTGTTTTTTGTGAGTGATGATCTACAAAAGCTAAAATTATTTTATTATTTATTATTTTAGGCTTTCTACTATTAAAAACATTTAACTTGAGGATAGTTCTCGCCTAGCTTCTCAGGACATTCTTCAATAAGAAAATATTTCAGAACAACTACAAGATACTACCAAGGCAAGATAATGTCAGCATGGCGGCTGGAGAGCACGGAAGGTCATTTACTGCAGTTCCAGAAGAAAGCTGTGATGCACCACACTTAGGCATCCTACATTCAGCCCTGCTACTGTCTTTTGCACATATTCACAATAAAAGGCCTCAAAGATACCTCACAGAAATGTGATCTAAATATGTAAATGGGATGTCAAATGCACAATTCATTAAAGGCAGGTTACCGTACCCATGATATTGATATCAGGATGGTACTCTGGCAAGCAGTAACTAAAAACGAAACCTGGCTTAACAGTGGTATCCTGAAACTGTTGACTCACTGTCTGCACCTTTGACACTTTATACAAGTACTGCTGTAGATCATACTGAAGAAGGCTGACAGTGTGCCACCATTAAAACCACCACTTCCTTCAAATTAAACTGTGATTTCTCATTCTTTTTCCACGTCAAATAGATAAGCCATTCTGGAATTGGCAGAGATTGTAGATCTGCTCCTTTTGCTACAATGGCAAAGAGACCGGCATGGTCAGACCATACTGGAGAAAAGGACAGGCAGCAGCACTTATATCCTCTTTACGGCCTCGCTGGAATTAATGACTGTGCAATTCATGTTCACTGACGGTAAGAGAGTTTTAGCTATATCTATTGCTCCTGACATATCAAATCCAATATTTTATACCACAGAATTGGACGACAACTCAAATGCAGTTCTTGTCAACCTTCACCGTATTCCCGAATGACAAAAATCTTCAAGACAGAGCTTTCCAATGCAGCCAGGGTTTAATGAAAGGACACTATAACAATTGCAAGATAGGCAATAATGCTTGCAGTTTTATATATACCTGCTCAACTTAATAACATTAACCTTTGGTAAGAAAGTTAAAAAAGCCAAACAAATTTAACATTAGGAAAGGTTAGAAAAATCAATATCACACAGCAGGAAAGAAAACAATAGATTGCATCTGATGACGATATAACTTCGCTGAATGATAGGATGAGGCACACAGAATTAGGCTTTGGCTGTTCTGTCTTATTATAGCAGCTATAGGAGGCACACTGCTAAAGAAGGAGGAATGTGCCAGACACACATAATAGGATTATTGAACCCTATATTTCAGACAGACACTGAAATCAGACAGGCACTGAAATGTCAATCTGAACATCTCAGCACTTCTCCCATTTTTAGAAATATTATGCATTACAGCATGTTGTGTGTTTGAAGAAAGCAGTGTGTAGATGCCCATTCCCCAATGTCCTGATTAATCTCTTATTAAAAGAAAGTCATGTTTGTTCTTTCTCTAATCTTTCTGAGCATGAGAATATAATTAGGACAGAATACATAAAATATCTTAATTTGTACTCTACCTCCAAGACCCTCCTGCGGCAAGCCATTTGAGCCTATCTTTTGAAGCTTGTGTCTTGCTGTGCTCACTGAGTGCACCAGCGACGTCCAGTTCAGTCTTTTAACAGTTCCCGTTGCACTGAGGTATCAATCTCAACACAGATGCACTAATGTATGGTGTTAATGTCAGACACAGGAAAACCCTATATCCTCAAGTTAAAAGAGAAGAAGGGAGACAGCTTATAGAGCTTCTCAAAACCACAGCACAGACAAATACAGTTTAAGGAAGCTAGATAAATTAAATGGTGTTTCTAAACACTTTCCTTCCCCTAGACCTCACCTGACCTCTCACCTGCCAAAACAGTAATGCACTCAGTCAATCCCAATATCTCACAGACCAACTAAGTAAGAGCTATAGATTTACAGAACTATTTCAGCTGGAAGGGGCTTTTCAAAGTTATCTAGTCCAACCTCTTGCTCAAGAGTAGGTTAGATTAGCTCAGGTTGCTAAAGGCCCTTTCCAGCCTAGATTGAGCATCTCCAGGATGGAGACTCCATCTCTGGGCAACCTTTTCCAGTGCTTGACCACTCTTGTGGTGAAATTTTCTTTCCCAGTATGAAACTGGGATGTCCTGTGTTGCAAATTGTGATCGTTGCTTCTTTTCCTATCTTTGCTTACTTTAAAGAAGAGTCTGGTCCTGTCTCCTCTCTGCCCTCCCATCGGGAAGTAGAAGACAGCAATATGATCACCCAGTCACTTTCTCTTCCGGAGGCTGAACAAACCAGTTTCCCTCAGCCTTTTCTCATGCATCACATGCTCGAGACTTCCCTAACATACACTTCCCTTACTTGTGATATATGGATATGTGATATTTCCACCTCAAAGAGCCTGAAGGGGTCAATTAGTAGCAAAGAGGTAGAGGGTTCCTAGGTCTCTCTTCTTTTTAATGTAAGTTTCTAGCCCCAGGGGATTTCAGTCATTTCACCCCTCTGGTATCCTCTTCCACATTTTGCCCCTCTGTTATCCTCTTCCACTTTTGCCCACTCAGAGAAAAACCCCAGACCTCTACATTCTTCACATAGTAGCTGCACTCACCTGAACATTTTGAACCCCCAAACATTTTCATATGCAAATACGCAGACAAGTATTTTCACTCTGAATTGGACTCAATGCAGTTGATACTGAAAAACAACTGTAAGAAAGAGCGTACATGGATCCAAGCAAAGCATTGCTCTAGACCAGGCATCGATGAACAGAAAGGGACCACAGGGTCTGACTGCAGGTCTTGGGCCAGGCCTAGCCAAGAAGATAAATATGTGGATGCATAATCAGACAAGTTTAAAAGACATCACGTTCTACCACCTTGTCTATAATAGGAAGGTGGTGGTGTAAGAGCAGATAATTCAATCAGAAAGCAAAAACTATTTTGGGAAACATTTCGTGCAGAGATGGCAGTCATCCAGACAGTGGTTGCCTCTACTGCTGGTCCAGTGTTTCACAGTTGATCCAAAAGACCTCTCCCAGAATGGAATATGGCGATAAAGATGGAGCAGACTAGAATGTCACATGAGGTTTCTGAAAACATTTAAAGAGACGGGACTGAAGAAAGACAGGACAAGAACACCTAGCTTGAGCTACTGGTAGGAATAAAAGCTGCATAGATTTCCTACAGGCCGTAAGTTATTGCAGAATGATGTAGGAAGATGGCACCAAAACCACAGAGCTCGTTTATCTCTATGAATTAAAAACCAGCAAGAAATGAGTGAATTGAATCCTTTTGCATTTTGGGAGTAGGATGCAAGCATGGAAGGCAAAGCAGTCAAGGTCACTGGTTTCTTTTGGGAGTTTCAAATACAGTTGAACAACAACTATTGAACAGGGTTGGTTTTTTTTTGATCAGCTTAATTGTATGAATTGCCTTTTGATTTTTGTAGTAGAGAACAAAACAAATAAGTGTAATTGGTGGAAATTATTGGTGGAAATTATTTTGGATATTTAAATAGCCAAAACCACATAATTAAGTGAAACGCATTTTCTTTCAGTTTGTGGACTCAAATTTGGCTGACTGCTTGGCATCAGCACAAAGCTAATACAGTACAGATTGCTTGGCCCTCAGTTCTGGGCTGGATGGTGTTTTTTGACTCATCCAATTGCACATTAAGTGGCACTGCAATTCAGCCATTAACTAAAAGAATTTATTAATCATGTTGAAGCATATGCCCTGGAAGTCAGATAACTGAAATCCACACTCAAGTGACAGCCCCACTACTGAAAAAACCAAGAATGCTGGGTTTTGACCATCACTTCTAACCTTATATAACACCACTTGATTTATTAAACAAGTACTATCTGGTGGCATGAAACAAAACCAGTAAATTTATGTAAACATATGCACACCTCCACAAACCAAAAGCTGCATGAACTTGTCAAATTTGACAAGCATTAAAAAAAAAAAAAGAAGAGCTCTGTAGTTGAAACTTTGACTGCAACAGCTGCAGCCTCTCCTCCCTTCCCCTATTTCTATTTTGATATGGTCTTTTTCAAAGTAAATAAAATGTTTCCTGTTTTTGTTTTTAATGAGGCAGCATGTGGCTTCTGGTGGAGGATAGCTTTTTTATACTGTGCATTTGATGTTGGGATAGCAGCAATGAAAGAGTTCTTTGCATTTATTAGGTTTCCCCCTTTCAAAAGAAAAGCCTATTGTTCATGAAATCATGGCAATTACTTAAAATGAACAAAATATGAGTCTGTTTAGTTGGCATTTGACCAATACCAAAGACAATCAACATGCCTTCTTTACCACCTGTAACAAACTGAAAAGCAGAAAACCAAAGGTTTCTAAATCTAAGAAACCAAACACAAGCATAAAACTCTCACAAATAAAAAAAAAAACCAAAAAACAACAACCACAACAACAAAAAACAAAAACAAACAAACAAAAAAAAACAAAAAACCCCAAACGACACCAAAAACCCCATTCAAAAACCAAACAGCACAGCTAACATTCCATGTGCCGGATAAATACAGTATTTATCTGTACTGGATCAAATTCTTCTGATTTATTAAGTTTGGTGAATGAAAGCAAACATCTTAAATACTCACTACACGTTAGAAAGTGCAATAAAATATACGTCATTGCAACACCTTTATCAGAAGACTACTAACGTCTTTTAAAACTTTTAAATAACCAAGCGGAAAGGTAAGAGTGTTGTGTGAGAAAACTGAGGTAGAAAGGTCTGTTAGGAGCTGCAGTCTCTTATATACAACCCATATCTCTCCATACCCATCTCTGGCATTTAAACACCAGACCTACATTTGTACATCCCTGTGCAACCCAGACATGTTATTTCTCCAATCCGATGATTAAAACTGAGCACAGCGCAGCAGTGACAGCCACCTGCTTTTTTTGGATGTTCTCTAAAATTTCCCTTATGTGCCCTTCCTTATCTGAAAAACAAAGGTTCAGAGAGAGTTTTAATTGATGGTCAGGCTCCCTCTGTCACCAGTACTGTGAAAAGCTTTTGTCTACCAAGCTGATTAGGCCCTTTGGATCCTAACCTATTGATAGGACTGATTACGGTACCTTTGTTTTCTTGGAAAGTAACTTGGAAACAGGAATTGCTGCTCTATCTGTGTGCATTTATGTATGAAGATATGAGGTAGCTTGTGTTAGGGAAATCAGAGTACCGAAATAGCATCAGCCTCTGACAGAAGGGAAGCACATGCCACTGACTGTAGACAGCATAAGCCACTATTGAGTCGTGCCAATGAGAGTCTTTTTTGTTGACTTGGATGCACTTTGAACCAAGACTAAGAACTGTAACATTTCTAAAATGCTGTAACTACATTTAAACACCTATTAGAAGTAATACTTTTTGGCACTCGCGCCAATGACAATGCAAATAAGTCATGCACTCTCCTGAAATAAAGCAGAAAAAAAAAAGCTACCCCAACCACAAATCCTATGCCCCACAAAGCTGAAGACATAAGGCATGCAGTATTCCTTGCAATTCAACCATTTGACGTAGCTTTTATCAGGTGGGAGGGAGCGAGAGAGGCTATCTGCATTTCAAATCCCACAACACTTTATGCGCAGTAACCAAACAGGTTTTGGGGTTTCTGTTGTATTTTTTTTTTTTTAAATTAAAAGGGCTTCAGGTTAACAGGCTTTGCTTTTTATCACAGAGGATGACAAACACTCTAAAGAGCTAAAGTTAATAAGCAGACACTGTATTTGAATCAACTTCTGTTTCCACACTGATTGCCAATTTCCGAGATTCATCTCAAGGTAAGAAAAACAAGGAGAAAACAGCAAGGTTTGTACTAGGGTGCTTTCAAAGATTTGGGCTGGCAAATTTTAGCCATTCGAAACACTCTATTAATGTGATCCCTTGCCAGCAACCTAGGGACCCGAAAGCACTGTGACTGTGAAAAATGCATAAAAAATAGCAAAAGAGATGTTAACCTGGATGGCATAAAACTCCCTGCAAGGCATTTCTAATCATTATGCGTATTTAAATATATGTGACCAGTACAACTAGTCTCTCTCTCTTGCATTTGGACAGGCTTTATGCAAGAGAATTCTTGTTCCTTAGCTAATATCTACCAGTATGCCCTTAGTTTGAGAGATACGTAATTGATCCAAAAAGAATTTGGATTGTGACAGTGGAGCTGCATCTCAGACATTGATTACTGGACAGAATTAATTGAGATCAGGCCCCAAACGTGAGCTCTGCTCACAAAAAATGGTACTTTCTCACACAACCCGGTCTACATGCAGAAGAAGAGTACAAAAGGATTCAAAGATTTTGATTACCAAAAGACAGCAAATTGAAAAGAGAAATATCCTCCTATTGTGGATGAAGCTCCCAGATTTATGCTATCAATTCAGTAGCTCATTTTTCTTTTTTGGTATTGGTGTATTAAAGAAAGTAACAAGATTAGTCCCAAGACTGATCCTCCAGGAAGGTCACTGATTACTTCCCACTGCTTGTTAGCGTTCTTTTACAAACAGCTGGCTGCCTTTAATTTGTGTATTAACTTCTAACTTGGCTAGGTATGTGACTAGATAACACTGTTTTTTTTCCCCCTTGTTATTTTTCTGATAGTTTCTAAAACCTCTCAGCCTCAGCATAAGAGCTGTATGTTGCAAGGAATAGCAGAAACTTTCTGTAGGGGGAGTTTACTCATTGTCTAGAATAGCTCGTTGTTTCAGGATCATTTCATATAGATCAAAACGAGAATGCTAGACTATACACATCCTTAGCCCAATTCAGGTCAGCTTCTGTGTTCAACACTTTAAATGATATGCCTGGCCCCTCCTCCTCCTCCTTCACTTTTGCAACCTTCTTTCCAGTCATATTTCTCCTTCTCTATGAAGGGAATAGATAATTTAAATGTATGGATGTCTCCCTTGCTTTCTCTAGGCAGATTATTCAGGACAGGTGGATTATATATAACATTTCCAATATGTGCTGGTGCCTGAGAAAGGCAACAGGTTTACACCGCTGAAAACTGGGTATCTCCCAACACTGCTACACCAGGTCTACATCCTGCTTGTATATTTATAGGATACCAGAAACAGTAATGCAGAGTTAATACTTTGTTGTTATACATACTCCACGTTAACTACAGGCAGAAAATTAACACATAAAAGAGATGTTGCTTTGGGCAAATAATTGGAGGAAAGTTCCTATCCGATGCTTTAACAGATTCTCATGTCAGAAGTACCAAAGTTGTAAAGAGCGCAAAAGTCAAAGGGCACATTGGTATTTATTTAGCTATAGTGTTGTGTACTGAACTGAACTTTATGGGTCCAAGAATTACAAAGACTGAATAGAGGCAAATGCCTAATCTTTATGTAGACCAATGGAAACAGGTTTCCCAAATAAAAAGAAAATTAAATTGTTCTGTATTTCAACAAGTGATATTGCAAAGCTAACAGCAATGAAAATAAATAAAAACAACAACAACAACCACCACCACCACCACCACCTAGCTTTACAAACCTTTTCCAGCAAAGATCACCAAACCATCTGAGAGCAACGAACACAAGTAATTGACATGCTGACATTTTGACAGACATAAGGGAAAGCTCAGGAAAATTAAACCACTGCCCAGCAGAGCAATTCTGACTTCACCACTAGCAAGTGTTCCACTGGGCACAAACACATTTCCAAGTGAAATTCAGGATATTTTCTATATTTCCGCATAACTGAGGTAGATTCTTGAATAACAAAAGGTCACACATCATCTTCACACAGTTGATGCATTTTTGATTTGTGGAGGGCTTCAACTACTCTGAATTGAAATGTGAGGTTGCTGAACAAACATTCAGTCTTTAGGTCTGAGAGCAGTTGATTACTTGGTAAGCTGGAAATAAGTTTTGTCTTCCAGGTATACTTCCCCTCTATATACAGGTTTAGAAACAGAGAACACCTTGCAATTGGGCTGTACATCCTTCTCCCCATCTCTCTTTTCCACATGATATATAAACAACTACACAGGGGACTGTTCAATTGGATATTGGAATATCCAGCTTACTGTACTGGAAATATTTGCACTTCACACCTGAAATGCTTCAAGCTTTGAACAGCTTGAATGACAAACTTGAATGACAAACATTACATCAGACAAAATAAATAACGTATAGCCAACTAACAGCAATGACTCTGCAAGCAAGAAAGAGCTTAGCAGTAAGATGTTTCGCATTGGTATACCCTAGGTCTCTCCTAGTAGGATATCCCCTTGGTTTATATAGCAACAGTGATTTCTGAAGGCTACCAGTGCCACTCGTAGCTCTCCTTACAGAGAGCTATGGTCCCTGGCAAAGGCAAGCTGACACAACATAATAGATACAGACATTACGAAGGGCGCTACACATTCACCTTCTTGTTCTAACAGGGTCTGTTCAGAACCCTCTCCGCTAACCATCCTGTGAACTGTGATCGGCCACAGTCCAATTGATAGGTTATATTTTAAGGGATATATGTCCATCTCCAGAAAGCAGGGGGTCCCAGTATGATCTCTATTAATGCTGTAGTGTATGCCTTAAGTGAATTACCCTGAACAGACATCTATGTGAAAGATCAGATGCCGTGATCTTTCCCAACATGACTGAGAGTAGAATTTGGCCTCGTGCATCTGTTGTTGACAAAGGGCAATGGAACAGTCAGGGCACATTCATAACTCAAAATGGAAGCCACAGCCATTTGTGCAAAGAGCTCTGGCTGGTTTGCAGGAACTGAATGCAGCAATGGAAGTGGAGTTACATACTGCACTAAAATACGAATGCAAGTGTCAAAAGGAGCTGGGTGCACACATGAGGGCGGACTGGCATAGTAGACTCTCTGGAACATTCAAGGATGCAAGACAAGCCATTTCCTTGACTGCTGCATAGACAAAGCATGAGGCTCAGAAGCATCCTGCTGTGCTTTGAGCTTCCCACCAGTTATACAGGCGAACATGATTGCTGTGTGAACCTGACCTGACATCCAATGATACCAATACTCAGGACAGTAAGGCACAATATAAAATTCCCATAACGCCCTATTCTAACACCTAATCACATCTGGGAGCTTCTCCTTTTCTGCTTTGCTTCATTCTACCCATCCGCTATTTGAAACTACTGCTGTTAGAAAGAAAAGAAAAAAAGAAATCAAGACCTGCTTGTGCATTTTGATCAGAAATCTAAAAAAAGCTTACAGCTTCAAAAAGCTGTGAGAAGAGACATCAGAAGCTCAGCAGGGCTATATGTGCACTTTTTGAAGGGGCAATTTTAAATTTTTTTTAGCTCATGCAAGTCTTCCACACATACTGATTATTTTGACTGAACCTTCCCTGAGCTGTGAGTCTGAAGCAGATCCACGTGCAAGATATGCAGGTACACCCTCCCCCAAATTCTGAAGTTTTCAGAATATTTGGCTCTTTTTCAGCTGGGGTTTGCAGACAACGGTTATGTGTCTACCGTAGTCAGTTGTGATCTTGTGACTGCAAACTGGAGTGGACCTAACCAAGCTTTAATGGGCAACAAAGCTCAGCCTAGGCTCTACCTGAAAGCCTCTGTCTTCTCTGGTAGGTTTTAGAGTAGAAACAGAACTAAATGCTACTGCTGCTGCTCCTGGGAGGCCAAAGTGCTAGTTCATAGGTAGGTAGGTTTTCCCAATGACCTAGTTCACATCTAGGCAGGTTATGTCCGCACTGAGCAGGCACAGAACCGCCCTATGAGCAAATCAATGCCAGACCTTACTCTACCACTCAAAAGCCTCTCCTTACAAAGCAGTTTAAGCAATGATGAACATTAGTGATTGCCCTTTAATGCATTCCGTTAGATTTGTCAGACATTTCTGAAGGCATGAGGACACTTGCAAGAAAACACTTTCTAAACGTTTTGCAGGGCTGAATTTACTCTGAGAAGGCAATTGATACACTAACTGGATGATAAAACATGGAGATTAAACTAACCTTTTCAGTCATCCTGTCCATCTTTCTAAAGAGAAAGTTTTTCTTCAGTACACTCTCCAAGTGTTGTGTTCAGTTTAATTAAAAGATTTTTCATGCCTCAGAGGTTTTGCCTCTTTCCGTCAGAAAACTGTACCACACCACAACGGATCCTGCTAGGTGTTTCTCCTGATATTTTCCAAAGTCTTTTTCATGCAGCCATATCCCCACTTGCACATAGAAGCTACTTAAGTACATGTCACCAGTCCACATGATGCCCAGTAACAGTCTCTCTCTTTCCTAATCTTTCTTTAAACTCATGTTTCAAAATCCCTAGCATCCAGAGAGAGAAAACACAAAAGTAAAGCCTATAGACAAGCAATACCTGTGATATATACAAAGCAGCCTTTCTTTACTGACAGAAGGCATTTGAGCTGCTCTCCTTTTTGCAGGAACTCATTGTGCTTTTCCTTCCCTAATGGGACAGCAGTCCTGTGCCTGAATTGGACCACAAAAATTAGTTACGTTGAGAAGCTTTGCTTTTCAAGCTGCAGATCATATTCTAAATAGATTCCAATACATTGAGACACTTAAAAGTTTTCCCATAAACAAGCAAAAACTTCCCCTACACCTTTCATTCCATGTCTGCCTAATTACTAGTTTTCCACCCATGGCATCTGGAGAAAATGCCCTACTTTTACTATTTGTTGCAAATCAGTCATCTCTTTGCCAGTCTTCTGTTTTATAATCCACATCCAAAAGAATCAGAAGGAAACTGAGTTGTGATCAAGGCACTGAGACAACGTTCGCCAACTAAGGGTTCAGCCACTGATGCTGCCATGGGAATCTTGCACTATCTGGGGAAGGTGTCAGTGCAGAGCCCCACAGTCACGTTTGGGCGCTGAAAGGTTCCCTAGCTTCGGTGGGCGTTAGGCTTTGATTTTGGCCTCTCTCCATCTCAGTCCTGCAAGTTTTGGTCTCTACTGCAAGTGTGCAATAAATTAATACTTCTAGCATGCACTGTGAAAATAAGTGAATAAGCATTCCAGAGGTATTCTGTATGGCAACAAGAACCATCATGATACAGACATGTAAGGCAGCCATAGTCCTAATCAGATAAACAACTGCCTAAGGCATACCCCTATTTCTCCTCCACAATTTTTGAAGACACAGCCACGCATGAACATCTGTGCTTTTCCTATATTAAAATTCTTTAAATACTTAATTTCTTCACCTTGACTTTTACAGAAAAAAAGGAAGTTAGCATAAAAAGGTAGCAATCGTCATCTATTCTGCATCCCCATTTTAGCCATCAAAGAAGCTTTTGCTTCCTTTGGAAATTCAAAAACTAAGCACTCTAGAATTACATGCTGCATCAAGTAAAAATAAAAATACCACAACAGAGGAAGTATGCAACTCGCTTTTTTTTTTTTTTTCATTTGAATGAATCACATTGGAGACCCACAGTGGAAATGATTTTGCAGCAGATTTAACGCAAAACCTGTTTTTCCGATCAAATTATATTATTACTAAGTGAAAGAAGATGGTTATTTAATACTTTCTTCAAGTAAACTTGAAGAACCACTGTTACACTTCTAGACATTTTATGTGAAGTCAGTACTTTTATTCCCTAGATATTTTAACTCTTTCCAAGTTTTTTGTGCATGTAATGCAAATGAAATTCAAAACGGCAGCCTTCAATCAGTTTTTTGAATGTGGCAGTCTGACACTAAAATGGTTATCTGCATACAGTCTAGTGTAATGTAAAATACATTATTTTTAATGGATTCACTAGAAAAAACCCTAAAGCCACTGTGATCAATTCATTCAAATTATTGTTAAGCAAGTAAAGGATTTGGCTAGATTGTTAGAATGGAAGTAGAAGAGAACCACCACTTAGAGTTAAGGAAAAACTTAGTGCTCGGTAAATTTTGTGAAAGACCATAACACATCTCTTCTGACAGTCGGAGCATTTTCCTTCACCCCTACCAGGCTCAGCCAAAATTTTGCTAATATTGAACTTTAAACAGTGCTATAGCACCAGACATTTTAATTAACTACTTATTTGTTCCAAATAATTTGGCGGAGAGTGAACAGAGATCATTTTAAAAGCAGCTAAGATTATCATGTGCAAGAAGAAATACAGTCCTTCATTCAAAAAGAATTAGTAGGTCACTGTAAATAACATCTGCACACTTACTGTAAGTCATTTTGGTGACAGAAGGTACTGCCATGCAGTCTGATCAACATTACCAATGAAGCACAGCCAATTATTTTGATATGTTTGTATGACAGATTGCTGTTATTATTCAACATTAGGATGTCTGATGTAGTTGCATAGGGCTGCCATCTCACAAACTTCTTGGTTTGTACTCCCAAAAAAGCATCTCTGCAAAAATTAAATTGAGGTGAGAAACAGGGTTTAGAGTTTTCTCTCACTTGCATCACATAAAGTTCAATGTCAAGCCGCATCTTCTCCTAACTTCTAGCATTCTGTAACTCATCCTGAAATCTATACAAATTGTCTTGTGCCACACCTTCAGCACCTCCATCACCACCAGTGTCTGCAACCAGAACTCAACCAACATCTATACTTTGCATGATGCAACATTGAACCAAGCTTCCCCCTCCTGCTGAGCTGGAATAACTAAGAGCAAGACCTCCCTTTGCTTCAGGGAGATTTTCCTCTAAGTTTTTTGAGCTGACAAAGCACAGTTACTTTATCTACAGATCATCGCAAAGAGGCCCCAGTAACTCTGGTCACATTCTGCTGCTGCTGTTAGACCAACGCTGGTGTAAGGTGCAGAGCTTCTAGTCTGGGGGACAGGAGACTTCCACAATCCTTGAAAGATCCTCTTAGACATGAGGGCCAAGCAGCTATACTTCAAGGGATTCAGCTGTTTCTTTCTGAAGACATGGGAGATTAGAAACAATGTATATAAATAAAGAATTTGGGCAGACAACAAAAGACATGGCTGCACAGACTGTCCGAGGGCTGGCAAGGCAGAGGACATACCTGTGAAAGTGTGAAGCCAGTAAGAGAGTCCCAAACACTACAGCTGGATTTGCTGTTGAGATTTGCATCATTCCACGTTCATCTTCCATTTCATTTTTCATGGTATATCATATGCTTTGAGTAAATAATGAATTATTGCACTCAGATACTTATTCTTACATACCACATTCATCTCAACGGGAGTCCTGCAAGCAGTCATCCACTGCCAATCTACTGTTGCGAACAGCCTGAGAAGGCTGATGTGCTCCCTGCTTCTCTTACCCAATTTTCTTTTCTTTAAAAGCAGTGCACCCAATAGCTGTTTAATACTGATGGCCCAAGCCTTGAAAATCTCCAGTGACTCAAACAGAAGTTAATCTGAGAGAATATTCCTGCTGTACCACCCAGCTCTCACTTTTTCCTCTTCCATTCCAAACATTCAGTTATTTGATTTCCCATGTTTCAACTCCCTAACGACTTTCCCAGATTTCTAGCTCAGAAGCAGAAATAAAGACAGTATAAACCACAAATTGTGAGGAAAGTAGCAATGGTGGCCTTTCCCTATTCACTAGTTACTCATTTCTGTTCTTCAAAACTTAGTTTCTGTGCTGAAACCTTTTGGTCAAAAAGCTGCGTCAGACAGACAGGATGCACTGTGTCAGTACCTCAGCCCTCCAGCCAAGCCATGGCAAAGGCCACACCATTTTTAGGACAATTACATCCCAAAGCAAAACAAAACATCACCCCAATGAAAGCCACGCTCTACCACAGCTTGCAGCTGAACATGGTCCCTCCAGCTACCTTTCGGAGCTCCCCACATTGACCCCTCCTGGCCTGACAAGCAGCCAGGGTAACTGGGGTTCCCATTGCCACATTGCTCTGTCACCAACAGCAGGAGAGTCACTCATCCTCCCGGTCAGCTGTGAAACAAGCCCACGTTTTTAAAACTTGGAAGATGTATCCAACCTCTGGCTTGGCATTATCAGGAGAAACAATTGTATGGAGTAGACTGAGCCACACACTGATTAGCACAGCATTGAACCTGTATATCACAGTACCTACCTAACGATCATCACCCAACCTGATGATTTCCTTTACTCAGTTTTTCTTAGTGACTGTGAAAGAAGATGAATGCATGAATCAAATCTCAGTAAGTACTGAATGACGCAAGCCCACAACCTGCAGAAACAATACAGGGAAGGCAGGAGTCCTTGACCAATCTAGAAAACCTCTGAGAAGGCATCTTGTGTTGGAGGGAAAACAGAGCCTTCACCTAAATGGGCAGCACAGCCCCGTTCTGGAATTGCTCTTTTCAAAACAGAGTGGCAGACAGGAGGAGAGGCGTGGAAGAAAACAACACAAAAATATGGGGCTCACAGGTGCTGTGACACTCAGAGGATAACAAAAAACATCATACATTTGACTTCTAGATTAAGTGCAGGGATATGAATGAAATCAATAAAGCAAAAGGGACAAGGGAAACAAAGTATTCAGAAACACATGCGCATGGATCAATGAGTTAATAAATTGGCCTAGTAATGTTGGACAAAGGTTCCTTGCAAGGCATCCCTGATAAACTGAAGTTGCTAGTCATAATCTGTATTATCCCATTTCCCGTAACTGTGCCTTGTCCCTGAACTAACATCATCCCTTCCTCTGTTACTGATTTATCTTGGGCCATCCTTCTTCTGTACAGAGAGGCAAAATAGCACTAACAGGATTAAATCAAGCACCTGCTTTTAAGTAAGCTATTAGTAAAACTCTAGGAAGGCAGGGGGTGGGGAAAATAAACACTGCCTATTTGATTGTACCACAACAGTAGCTTTTCTTGCTCAGTAGTACGCTTACAGAGATGGCTTTTTCAGCTGAAAAATGAATCACAGACTTCATTACTTCCCATACTACATAATGATAAAGACGACTAGTGGAATAATTACATGAAGCTATAATTACACGTAGTAACCAATCGTCAAGGGCATGGCAACGCTCTGGAAGTACTTTGAATTCTAAACATTCCATGTATTTCCCAGGCAGTTGTTAAGGGCTTTCCTGTATTGATGATTCCCAGCCTAAAACCTATAAGCACACGACATGTGAAACCCAAGTGCACAAGCAGTGCTCCCTCCATGCCAGCTCTGTGCAGAATTGTTGCAGACACCTTTGCCCATGTTCTCAGGCTCAGAAGCACCTGCAGACACACTCGGGTCAATCAGGCTAAAGACATCCCAGAGGACACCTAATCAAGTTGGTCTCAAAGTTGGAAACAAAGCCCGTGGTGGCAGGGGAGGCTGGGAAGAAGAAGAGAAAGGAGAAAAGACAAGGAACGTTACTAGTGACTTTGAGGGAATTTAGCCAGAAGCACTAAGCTTGACAGCCTGCGGTACAACCAGAAACCAGAGACATCAGACAGACAACTGGTTCTGGAACCAGCACGCCAAGAAAACATTACATTTCATTGCACAGAAATTAAAATAAAACTAAACCATAAAGAAATAAATCAAGATTTCTTTCATTGTCTCTTTTATCCTCCCTACAACTATAACCTGTCTTAATTGAGGAAAACGCATTTGCTCTGTTTGCACTGTATTTATACAGCACCTGGCAAAACGGTAACATAAATAATAAATAGCAATAAAATATCAATCACAACTACAGGCTTGTAACTCACTCCTTAACCACAAACTGGACATTTGATGTGGAAGCTGCTTGATATAGAAGGACACAAGAGAGAACAGATAAAAATCTGCATCTGTCTACAGCAAAGATGCATTTCTACTTCACTTAATTTCAAGTACAATCCTTTCAGGATACTCATACAGACTAATCAGATTAACGTGTCTGTAGACTGTCCTGTATGATGGATTATCTGAATTTCTTACTTAAAATTTGCATGAAACATGGTGGCTGGTTTGTCTGGAGGTCAAACAGGAGATTTGATTTGAAAATTTTTTTTGCACCATTTGTAGTTCGAAGGCACAAAGGTTTGAAATTCCACTGAAAGGCACACATTCACTGTCGTAGTCGCTCATCTGGATTAGTGGGTTTAGTTAAGTGAAAAGCGAACGTCAGCCCTGCAAGGATGAAGATGCTGTTTTCCATGAAAAATCCAGTGTTACGACTTACAATGCGCATACCAAGAGTTATAAAAATGCAGGTCAATTAATTAAAATAGAAAAGCATACACTTAAAAATTGTTAGTTTATTTAATATTTAAAAAACAATGCCTCAGATCTGAATCTATGAATCAGATATATGTTGATGTAAAAAATTTAGGACATATGCTTTTGCTCTATTAATTCTAGCTTTTGCTGCATTCTTTAGAAATCACCAAAAGGTCTATCAGATTTGGGGGGAAAAATCGCGGAACAGTATTTCTGGCAATAATCAACTTAATTTTCCAATACCGAAAAAGGAATGTCAGTATCAACATTCAAGTTAGGCCCATTCTCATCCTACGTTATTTAATAAGATTTAATCTATCAATTGTCAAATCAACCAATAAAGTCATTAAAATGAAATGCACGGTTTCTCCACAACAGATGCAAATCACATCAGGTCATATTAAATGGACTATTAAAAACACGCAGAAGAAAAATAACCCAATGATTGTAAAATCTAGTTTTGCTTCTAGACTATTTATTATTGCAGATTAAACAAGTTTAAAAAATAAACAAACAAAACAATCACCTGCACTGTTTATGTTTAATGATTAGAATTACAACTGGAAAACCATATGCCTGGATTCTGTTCTTTAGAGTCAAGCTGGTTTCACCAAGGTCACGGAAGCATCTAAACTGATGATCCAAAAAAGAAAACAAAAAAATTATGTTCTAAAAGATTGTCTTTTTTTCTCAGTAGGTTCTCATGATCAGTTCAACCCAGAAAACAGTTTTCTTGTTATTCTTAAATGATATGACACACTTAGCCTGCAGACGTATCTGTCTAATTATGCTTTTAGTCAGATTATTAACTTTATACATCTTTTTTCCTTTTCTAGAAAATGATGAATGATGCCTCTCATTCACTACATGGTCTGGTTTTGGTGGTTTCCTTTTTTTTAAAATCAAGCCACTTTCAGATGGAAATTCGAATAAAATTAAAATGCACATAACCACCATTTCACGTTTGTAAAAGCTATGAAAGATTTTTATTAAAATCTAGGACAGGTAGGATTGTCCTGTCTCATCAAATTCAATCCAGTGCCACCACAGGAAACATGTAATGAAATACTTCTCATAAACTTTCTAGCATCCACTTTAAAATCACTCAGGCTTCTTCTTCCCAACTACAATCTCCTGGAAGGCTCATTCCTCCAACGAATGACAGCACACTTCTAATTTGCAGCTTGATTTTGTCTGAATGGATCTTAAATCAATGTTATTTTTGTATCTTCTCCAACCCTAGTGTTTAGCCCCTTTATATATTTATTTTACTTTAATTTCATTAGGCTAAACAAGACAAGCTCTTTTAGCCTTTTCTCATAAAACAGGCTGTTGAGCCCCCTGCTCATTTTAGCGGGCATTTTTTGAGTCTGCTCCAGGCTCAGGTTCATGGTTTTTGGAGATGGGTTGTCGGAGTTGCACATGGTGTTCCAGGGGTGGCATCAAAACCTTCTACAGTGGCACTAAGCGAGATCCTTCTGCTGGCTGTGAATCCTTCCTTCATCATGGGATTCTGAGCTTGAGCTGTGACATTTGGAAATTGAGTCTCCTGACCCTGCTTTTATGCCCAAACAAGGATGCTGACAGGAGAGTTAATGGGCTTGTCAACCAGTGTGTAGCTGTCACTTTCTGGTAATGACAGTGATTTTCACTTCCATGCACTCCTTCCCATTAGCCAGTGGGCTTTTCCCCAACTTCTACTCTGTCCTCTTTCCAAAAAACTTAAAACAGGTATTGTTTTGCCATAGAGTGTAGTAAGACGCTGATCTTCAATAACCATGCTGTCCTCATGGCTCAGTTTGGCCACTTTCTGCATTTTCTAGGTAACTAGCCATTACTACACATGGAGCTCACAGAAGACAACCTCCAAATCTACCAGAAGATATTTTACTGTCTACCAGAACTACACTGAAAATACCATGACTTCTTATTTTTTCAGAGACTGTATGCTGAAAAATTATCTGCCATCTACCAGTCAGGTATAGCTCGGTTTTACCATTTAAATAGCATTTTTTTTCCCTCATGCACAAAAATGTGAACCCAAACAGCTGGTTTTGTTTATAACTTTATCATAAATGTACAAAGATATGTCACATGAACCTTTACTTTTTATTCCAATTCTTCTGATCAGTGCATGCCTTGTAATATTTCTGTTCCATCCTTGCCTGCCACTTAGCCATATTTCCAGAAAAGCTGTAAAAATCTATTTGCATACCAATAACAATTGTTTTAGTTCTTCTGTTTTGCTGCCGAGGTTCTTGCACATTAGTCAACAAAGCATTTCAGTTACTCCTCACTGACCTTATCCAATTTTCTAGCTATGTTATGTATGTTGTCCAACTACTGCTCCAATCCACATTAAATGGTACTTCCCTCTGTTCCACACTCTGACACCCAGTTGTGTCTTTATCCTCCACTAAATAAAGCAATCTTATATGCTATGGAGACATAAATATGCTTATCTAACAACATTTTGCATTTAAAAGTGAACTGATTTACTGGACGCACGTGGTTGAACTCAGTAGCTAAAGATAATATTGATCGTTTGTCATCACCAAGCCCTTCCTCACTTTATGAATAGTAGTTCTCACCATCTCATACCTCATTTTTATTCATACGCTGAAAGAGAAAATAAACCATTCTACTTTTTTCAAACCTAAGCATTGAACCGAAGTCAGATGACAATAATAAAATGATAATAATAAAAAAAAAATCTCAAGCTCTACAGTAGACAACTATAAAAAACTTCTTTAGCTTAGTCTAGCTCCAAATGTTCAGCTAGTAATGTGGGCAGTTCTGGCTGTTCCCCTTAAACTTTCAGTCGTTCATATTCAAAAAAACCTTCTTTATTTACTTTGAATGACTTTAAACTAAACTGAGGAATTCATTAACAAAGCGTCACATTTTTCATTTTAATTTATGAATTTAGCGGAATACAAGTCCCATGCTTTCATCCTTCAAATCAGCTTTGTTCGTTTGTTTTAAATTTGTGATGGTAATACAAAAGATAGCTGCTAAATACTTATTAACCGCTGAAAGGTATGTAGAGGACACTCTAGGTTTCTAAAGTGGATACTCACAGAAGTGCTTGACAAGCAGACTTCAAAAACTGTATTATCTGCCAACACAGCAACTGGAAGAGACCTCATGTCTGATCACACTTGCTGCCCGCAGTCCTAGGTAACTGCACCCTAAACACCCTTCCCCTGAATCACCATAGACCAAAGATGGGCTCCCTGCACTCGGGCACGTGATTTGGGGTTGAAATGACTGTGACTGCACAACCTCATCAGTATCACTTTCAAAGACAGGTGGACATTTAGAAAGCATGTCTGTGTACTGTACAACTCATTATTACACAAATACATTTAATTAATGCATTTTTGAAGATGCAATTTCAAAGCCCGGCTCTCCCGTCACATTTTAATTCAGATTTTGGGGTCCAACTATAATGCTCTCACTTCATTCATAACTCAGACAAAACTGCCAGCAAGAAAGGCTTAGGGGCAGTCATTTTAAACTAGTGAATCATTGGAAGCAGGGAGGAAAAAAAGAGGAGAGTGGGATGGCTTGCAGTGGGAAGAAATAAATGATCTACTGACAGATAACAGGATAGGAAGGCATTGTCCCTTATATTACCTTCTGTGCAACTTCTTTGAAAGTGAATTTAACTAAAGGAGAGGCAGTGTAAACACCAATAAGATGATTTAGGGACAGTTCATCTTTACAAAATTTCCTGGTATTTATCAAACCATATCAGATTTACCTTAACCCTTCAAAGCATCTTGGGTTTGCCACAAAAAGTACATTACATAAGTGATAAATAGTGCTCCCTATGGAACCTTAAACTTTTTATACTATTTCCTTCCAGAATTTAACCATTGTACGTTGGTGCCTCTCTCCTGCTCCACCACTCTCCTTCTGCCCCAGGGATTTCTGAGCATTTATAAGCTGTCAACCCATACCTACATTTTTCACACTATATAAAAACAAGTTCAAGAAGAACTTGTCAAAAAACGTCAAATGCAATTATTCTCTTTCCCATATCCCTTTATTTCTCTACCTATGCATCTACTCGCACTTCAGGTCTACAAGGCACGAAAGCGTAGCACTGACATAGGAAACATTACACAAGGCTGTCCTGTATTCTGTACAGGAGGGCATAATCACAGCATAATCACTGACTTTCACTCTAAATGCTGTGTAATCTCTGTTTCCTCTAATAAGATATCCCTGTTCAAAATCCTGCAAGCCTCACCATTTGCCATAGTCTTAAATAAGCTGAAAAGTCTGCAAATTCATCAGTTACTTCTTCCCTTTATTAATTCTGAGACGAACCGAGCTATTATCATGGCTTTTGGGCTTCTCTCTGCAGATGGTTGCCTCGAGGAGGACCCATCCCGACCACCTTACTGCAATCAGCAGAACTGCCACTGACTTGGATGGGGCCAGCCATGCCTCCTGCAGACCTGCTGCATGGCATTAGGCTTTCTTTGGAAGCCTGGTGCCAAGAACTATAATCAACGCTTCATCACAGACTCCAGTCAATTGGAACAAACCTGTTATTTCGGATTAAAAAGTATTAAAAAAGACTTCCCAGTGAAGCAAGAAGCTTGTTTTACATTTAAGGCACAGATTTGATTCGTACTTCATTTAAGGTGCTGAACCTCTGAAGGTTCACAGCTAGTAGGGTGCTCTTCTACAGAAGCAGAGCAAGGCAGAAAGAAATCGAGTCTGGCCACAGCCAGCTATTTGCATTGCTGAGAGGACATTCATTCAGACCATGTGAAAATCCATGGAAATGGTAAAATTTGAGGGGAAGGCTGTCTCCCTTGGCTGGACTGTTTCTAATTCTCCCTGGACTGTGGGAACGGCTCTGTGGCAATTGCTTGCTACCCATCAGCTTGGGGGTGCAAACCACAACCAGGGCAGTGCCCTGAGAGTGGCACAAGGACTGAAGCATGTGGAGCAGTTTAAACTCAGTAATTAAAGGCAGAATACGTGCTTGAATCCATAACTGCCTGGGCTGAGGACGAGTTGGCTTGTCCAAACACTCAACGAGTTACAAAAAACGTTTGAAAACTCCTCTCCCCTCTCCAAGCTCAAGCCAAACATATTTTAATGACAACCGCTGGAGCATATGTGAGTTGATTCCATTGTTATTGACAAAAAAAAAAAAAAAATCCCTTGCAAGGCCCTGCCCTTCAGCCCAAACTCCACTTGCTAAAGTCCTGGTGGGNGCATATGTGAGTTGATTCCATTGTTATTGACAAAAAAAAAAAAAAATCCCTTGCAACGCCCTGCCCTTCAGACCAAACTACACTTGCTCAAGGTCTGGTGGGTGCAGAGCTCTTTTGGAAGAGTAATGAAGTTTTTAATATAGAAATGCAGTTCTAGGAGTTTCAGACTCCCTCCACCCTTCCTCCCATTGTATCCCATCAGTGGGAGAATAAAATGCAAGTTGAAGTGTGATATTCCCTGTTTCCTCCCAGCACACGCCCCACTTCCAGACTGGGATGAGCTCAAGATATTGAGCATATAAGCTTATCGATGACAAGATCTTTTTGAATCACTCTAGAGACCTTCCCCCACATTCAGCTGTGTAAGCAACTGTCGATGCCAGATCAGAAAAGCGCCTCCGCGGGTACGTTAGGTATTGATGATTTTACTCCAAAAATTGATTTTTTTGCTCCAAACCCCTGTGATAAATACAGGATACAAAGCACGTTCTGATGCCTGAATGTGCTCCACTACTGTCCCTGTTAAAATTTCCACTAGGAAATGTATCTTAAAGTCCCAAGAGATACGCCCATGTTTGATTTGAAGACAGAACAGATACCGTCCCCCCCTGTGAGCACTATTATGCCATCCAATTGTCTAGGCAAAGGCTGACATTTTACCTCTCAGAAGTATTTTTGATGCAGGATCCAAATAAGTCTCCAATGGACGCAGGGAAAGGGGATAGGACCACAAAGACCATTACAAGGCATTATTCCTTCCCTCTGTCCACAGCAAATTGCTTAGTACAAACCCAGTGCTAGAAGTACAGGAGTCCCAGCCAGGACAGTAATATCCAGCACAATTATTAGTCTGTTGCAAACCCTGAGATGCCTCTATAGGCAGGTCTCCAATTTTGACTTCTTCCTACAAATGCCATTTCAGTAGTGATTAAAATATCTAAACCACTAAAGTATAGCAGCTATATTTCACTATATGTTGAAATAGTAGGTGGTAAACAAAACAAATGGAAGACTTTACCTGCATATTGATATGTCAAAAGACTCTGGCTTTTAAAAGCCTGACAAAAAAGGAGCTGGGTCACAATACATAATATATCCCATGTGTTGTGGTTTAACCCCTGCTGGTAGCTAGGATCACGCAGCCACTTGCACAGTTCTCCCCCTTCCCTGAGAATGGCAGGGAGAAGAGGGAGAAAAGGAGAGGAAAGGGAAAGGAAAAAAGCTGGTAGGTTGAGATAAAGACCGTTTAATAGAAACAATAACAGAAAAGGGAAATAACAATAATAATAACAATAATGACACAAGTCACTCTCCCTGCCCGATGAATTGGTACCTTCCCGAGCAATGATCATGGATTTACCCCCAGGGCCAACCCCCATTTCTATACTGAACATGACGTCTGAAGTACGGAATATTCCATTGCTTCTATGGCAAACTGAAGAGAGCCCTTGAAAAGCATAAACATCACTTAGCAACAACTAAAAGAACATGCATTATTGACATTTCTTTCACAGCAATGGCTAGAAATTAACTCTTTCCCAGCTGAAACCAGGACACCATCTTTAATCCCTTTGTTTTCTAAAGCTGTTCTCCCACTGCTGAGCTTAGAAGGAGGAAGGTCTTTTCAGCTCTCAAATTAAGGCTCCTCTTGAAGGCTAAATTCTTATCAATTAAATGAAAATCTGTTAATGTTAACTAGCAAATTATGGTAAATTGCCAATTCCTTACCTGAAGGGTTATTATCAATTACGTGCAAAGTAAATACTTACTAAATTAGTTGTTTCAATTGGATTAACAGTTGCTTAGACACATTACATACTACAGCAGCAGCTGCTGCAGAATTTGGACAAAATATTCTTAACACCTGTAAATTTACTGTAAATACATTCCAACTTCCATCGCAGTTATTTATGTTTTAAGCTCCTTGTATGATTTTCCATTCTTCACCTGATGAAACTCCCGTCAAAGCTTGGTCAGGACAGAAGGACAGAATAAACATAGGTCCTCCTATTTTAACTTCAAACAAAAACGCTTGAAAACAGTAATAAACCCCCCCAAAAACAACAACCCTGCACTCATTCCTAATAAACTGAAAACCTTGCTTTTAGATTAGAAAAATATGGTTTCCGTGTGTGTGTGCTTATCTTATCACACTCACTTCTTCACGGCTGCAAAAAATGGCGGCAGAACTAATCTGCTGATGTGTCAAGGAAATTTTTCTATTTCTATCCAGTTCTCTTTCCGACCCTCTACTGATGTTACATTTATTTTTCTCTCTTAAAATGCTTACCTTTTATATCTTTTTAAAGAGTGTCTGCCTTTTTCTCAGTTTCCATTCCTTATTTTCCTCTCCCCTGACATTTCATTTTTCTCTCTTAACTCACTTCATCACATAGGGGACTGTTTCTATTTCTAATTATACCTCCCAATCTATTTGACTTAAGGAAATTTTATTATTTTTTAATGAAAGACCATCACAACTACTTCAAATGAAGCAATCCAACAGCACACCAGAACACAAACTACTTCACACTGGTCCTGAGACTCGCTGGATTTCAGCTGAGCATCCTGCACAATCAGTTTATCAAACCTTCATCCAACCCTCTTTGCTGGGCTCTACTGAGCACACTCAAGGAATACGGCAGAATTGAAAGCAGAAAAACCGATCTTCAAATGCTTACGGATGACAGTGAAAACAGCAAGAGTCCAAAAGAATATTACAGTCAGGAAATACAGAAGAGAAAAATAAAAGGAGAAGGTACCAGAAAGGTAAGTATGAGAAATACTGCAATTTCCCTTTCCCTACTCAGCTGTAGTTAAAGCTGCCACAACTTGAGTTCTTTCATTCCCCTCCACCCCTCAGCAATGTATTTCTCTGTCACTAGTGGCCTTCTTTCAAAAATTACTTCTTAAATTAAATTTCCCTCTGGTACATGTGAATGCAACTTTTATAATCTGGCACTACTTATGACTGCAGCTATAAAAACAAATCTTGTATTTTGCATGTGTTTGACAAAACTCAAAATTCAGTAAGGAAAAATAACTGTCTATGCTCCTGAGGCCGCATTTGAATTTTCCTATTGGACTTCACCTCTTTCTTGCTTCACATCAAAACTCCAAATAACCTTACACTTCCATGGCTAAGTTAATTACTATAGGAAAGTTCAAATTAGGCAGCTTTAGCTCATCCTTTGTTTCACTGACAAGCTGCAAAAGCATTTAAGTTTTCTACCTGAACAACACACATCATGTTCTCTTTCTTTTCCATTCAGAGGCTTGTAGAGCACTCATCTATCTGCATGAACGCAAAGAGACTAAATATAACCTTCTGGCACCTGGATTATCATCCTTGAGGTTTTGTAATTGCATTACTGTAAGTGAAGTGGAAGCACCATGAGGGCAACATTATGGTAAGTGAAGACGTGGTAGCCCTGGATCATGTATCTTAATTTATTGTGACTTTTTAAGTTCAAAATTGTGTCAAAGATAAGAAGTAAAGTTTATGGTGGCCTTGGTAAATCTGCCTCTGGAGTCTGGAGGTTAGGTAGAATGGCCCTGAGTAGTCCACTGGCTCCTTTTAAAGTAAGGGAATGCACTCACCAAAATGCTCGCTACAGGTCCCTGAAAGCACGTCAGAAGCATTCCTCCTCCTCCTCTCCAGTCCACCAGCAAAACTTCCTACTTTGAAATGAGCAAAACAGATTGCATCTTCTCATTCTGCTTCTGAAATGAGAGCTGCCTGCTCTTTGACAAGATGCACAATAGAATCATTCACAGAGGCTACAAAGCTGCTTCTTAAAATACTTAAAAATTGTAGCATCAGGATTTTGGGGATCTTTTTCTTGGTTAATGATCAGGTTTGTGTTCCTGTTGTTGGCCAGAGTTGTGCTTTGGCAAGCTGATGGGCTCTCCCACAACAGAATCAATCTTACAAATCCCGCAGAGCACTTGGACTGAACTTGGAGTTTGGAGCAACATTTGATGAGCTGCGAGGTTGTGGGTTCTGCAGCTTCATTGGAAACTGTTCTAATTAGCAGTCCGTAGGCATAGGCGCTGAGCTTTTCTCTTAAAGTCTCTAAAAAGAAAAGATGGCTGTATAAATCCCACTTACATCTGAAAAGACCTATCATCTGAGTCTTCAACCACCAGTACCACATTAAAGCTGTCTCTCTTGTGTGAAGAGGCTTAATCACAAAACAACTCTGTTCAATTTCCTTCTCCAGATTAAGCTGTCATTGTTTAAAACACCTTTTTTTGCTCCTTGCACTGGAAATGAAGTTAATTCAATACATTTCTATTTTTTAAACTTTTCTGTTATTCTCTTCATCACAGGCTGATAGATCAGAGCAATGACCTCTTTCAGAGATTAACACCAGATTAAATATTTTAAAACTCTTGGAAGTAACTCAAATGTCTATTGCAATATAGATTCTACCCTTTCCCCTCCTTGGGCCGTAACCAATGAAAGGGAGAAATAAATCTCATACTGCAACATAATATTAAACTGAAATTGGATGCAAGACTAAAATACCACCAGCATAATTTTTGTTATATGGTGCACTGTTTTCTTGCATATTCCACTGTCAGGCAGTTGAGCTTCAGCTAAAGCACTTCTGAGAAGAAAGAAAACAGCTCGTAACCTGCAAACTGTCATTTCAAACCTAAGCAAAAGAAAGACAAACCACCTCTAATAAAAGTTTGATCTCTTAATTTCTATATACTGTCTCCCAAAGCTCCATAACAAGCAGAAAAATACTGCAAAGGAAAATAGAGTAGCATTTTTTTTAAGGAATGAAAACTTGGTCAAATTGCATTCTCTATCCTACTAGATAAATTAGGATCTGACTCAGGTCCTAATAAAGGTACACAGTGACTCTCAATGACCTCAAAACTCGCTGAATCTCAATGATGTTATATTGATCGTACAGCACAAGTAGGACTTAGCTGTTTCTTCAGGGGCGATGTGCAACTCCAAGAGATAACACGAAGAATACACATTACTTAAAAAGATGCAGGGCTGTATAACTGAATTTGGTTAGGGTTTTTTTTGTTTGTTTGTTTGTTTTTTTTTTCACAAATCTCATCTGCATTTAAACAGATATATTGTTTTCTGGAAACTGCTACCTTGGTGAAAGAGTAAAGAATGATACTAAGAACTGGAGAGAGATTTATCTTGGTTTTGTTTTTCACCAGCACATAAGAACAACACTGTGCAAGCCCAGAGTCCTGAAATCCTTCGCTTTATGGAAGACTCTTTTCAACAGGACTTCTCAGCCATTATACATAGATTAACGCAGCAGGACACAAAACATCTGTACAAGCTGCACATAACTTTAGGCCATAAGTTTGATGGCATATGCAATATTCCATTGGTTTAGCTGTGCACACACACATACCTACGTACCTACAGAAATGCTACGCACAATCATTCTAATACAATCAGAATGGAAGTGAAAAGGTGTTTGAAGTGTGTTCATCCATTCTTTATGGCAATATAAAAATTCAGGAGAACAAAACCTGAGCTCAAAATCAAAATAAAATCCAAAAGACAGATATTCTGTCTTAACTTAAAGTGGGGAACATCTTACCACAGTTTTTTTGTGAATATTTGCACAGTCTCATCTACATAGTTTGAAGAGAAGTGTGTAGACTAATTTTGGGAAAAAAATTAATCAACCTATGAAGCAATTCAAACGGAGATACCACGTCTGACTTAGGAAATCTTTGAGCCTTATATTACTGGGAGATGTAAAAGAGTACCGAAGAAGCATCACTGTGCATGCATGCATATGCTTTCAAATATATTCTCTACCAGCCCAACTGAGATCAGATACTGGCTGAATGAACCCATGGTCTGACCCAGTGTGACTGTCTGTCATGTTCACCTTTATAAGTGCCACCAAGCACAGTATCTCTTACAAATTTATGACATTTCTGGAACATTACGATATTACTTTTGCTTGGCATGAATAAGAAATCCACATAACCAAAATCACCCACACAACTCACTTGGAAACATGATCTTGACAAGACTTCTGACATACTATTCGAGAATGGAACCATTTTATGAAAGCTCCCCTTGAGTAACACATACAGAAATCTTCCAGTCCAAAATCCTAAATGGCATATACAGTCATATACAGTCTGAACTATTAATAACAGGACCAACTTATAACACCCTATAAATCATTTTAACTTGATGAACCTCTAGCTATAATATGACACTGAGGCTCTTTCAATGAATGCACATCAGTAGAAAAAAATTACAACTTACAACTTGGTTTTAAGTCCAGGCAGCACTGGGCACCCTCAACACATCGGAAGCTGAACTGAGGTAGGCACAGCACTTTTTACAGTTGTCAGAGATGTCTTCAACAGGACACATAAAATTAGGGATAGCTTGAAAGCTTAAGTGGTGATTGTCAAGTAGGAGTAGCCTGTTCAACAACAAGACCGAACTGTTTCAGAACTTTCACAGCTCTTTCTGAAACCTTAAAACCTCTCACAAAGGAATCAGGCCCTAAAATGAACTGTGTTTTCTTAGAGAAGTCTTCAATCTAATAAGACTGCTTTAAATGAGTCAAACTTCTTAATTTAAAGTCCCATCCTGTATTAAAAAATAGATTTAGAAAAAATACTAACATTTAGGGATAAAAGGTAAATTAAAATAGGCACAGAAAAACTCAATGTTTTTTTACATATTTAAATTATAATAATAGAACCGAGGGAAATCAATTAACATTGTGACTTCCCAAAATTATTAAAAATTTTGGCCTCAGAAAGCAAGGAGGGAATATGAGACTAAAACATGCAGTTTAACAAGAAAGTTTAGAAGTTAGAGAGATGTAAAAGCACTACTTCACTACTACAAATACATTTTGTAAATCTAATTATAGGTGCATCATCATAGAACAAAAAGACAATACCCACACCATACCTATTAAGCATTTCTACAGCCCTGATAACCATTAAACCCTGGAAATGTAATAGAAAAAGGAAAGGGAAAGTGCTACAGCTGCAGAACTGCCTGCAAAAATAAGCAGCTCTATGGGGTTTAAAAAGAAAAGAGAATAGGAAAAACAGTGGACTTGTAAATAAGTTCATAGCATTTAATTACAGATCTGAAGCAGATCCTACTAAGTCTACAGAAGCCTTTTAAAGCACATGAAGATTGCTTAGTGGAAAAAACAAACTGGATTTTTAATAAATAGCATAATCGGGATTTCAAAGGGCACTGGATTCAACCTTCTGCTGCTAGGCGTAAGTGCAGATTTAGTATCATTTTAGATAATGTCTTTGGTCTCAAAACTTCAGAAACCGAGCCTTGTTTGAGGCTTAACAATACAAATGGCTGCTTTAAGTTCAAAGTAATATTCAAAAGGTTTCAATAATGAAACTTTCAGCTAAAGCAAGAAACAGATGAAACTGCAATGACAGAAATATCACCACTAGTCCTCCCTGCTTTGTGCAGTGTCACTTCAGACTATACAGAAAAAGACTGCCAGTGCATCTATTATGGGATCATATGAACATGCATATTTATCATGAAAGTACAAAAACCTCTTCTCAATATGTTTTAACAGTGACAGAAAATATACAGAATAAAGAATATTGAATTGTTATTCTTCATCCTTTGTTTATAGTGCAATGTGTTTTAAAAAGGAAAATCTATACATGATATTCCATTTCCAGTTGTGCTGCAGTTTTATCCAGTTTTAATGTTATTTAACTCGTTGAGAAATGGGAGAAATCATCAGTAATTTTTTAATATAAAGAATAACAGACTACAAGTACCTACTTAACAAGCCAATGAGGCAAAACCAAGACTGCAGCAAATAAAAAGTAAAGCTGAATAACCTACGACACATGTTTGCTTATTCTCTCCCAAGAGCATAACACGCCTAACCCATCACTTACACATCCCACTCATAAGTCTATTACGCGATGACTTTCCAACACAACTGAAAAAACAGTACTTTTGCCTTTAGATCTCTTCACTAACTATGGCATGTCCTAACATGAGATAAAATGGATTTATTTGCTTCATGTTTATGACCTTTATGTAAATAAGGCTCCCCAACAGAATGGTGATAATCCTCCTTGAGGAAAAATGGAAATATTTGTCTTGTAATCCTTGCCAATTAAAAACATCAGAGGAATTGGCTTAAAGATATCCCTTCCGGTAAAACCCTTTGGCTTTGTGAATCTCTATGCCATGTTTCCTGTAATGGCATGTATCTACTCTTGCTTTCATCACTTAAAGGAGGTAGAAAACCTTCTGAGTTTAGTAGCAACATCCGGGCATGAACCTGGTGTGATGGAGGAATCATGTCTGTCATTGTTTCATGATGATTTTGTGGTGTTTCATGATACAACTGCTTATAGACATCAATTTACAGAACCATAATTAGTTTCACACAGAGTTTAATACTCCCCCTTCTTATGCAGCACTACACTAGGCTGTCCTTGACACAAACACATGTAAATGAGTATGTTTTATAACTCAAAAATTAACATCCATAAGCTTTACTATGAAAAAATAACTCTTCTTAACCAGTAGTGTGCTGTCTTCAGATAGATAAAAAGTCATGATGTATTAATTTCTGTCAATTCCTTTCATTAAAAAAAAAAAAAAAGAAAAGAAAAAGAGAGAGATCACTCTGGCACTCCGTTGTAAATGTAATGCTTAAGAGAACTATAAAGCATGTTTATAAAAACCACAGGGAAACTTACCTTTAGCTTCACAAAGGCAAAGGAAAAAAAATCACTTTAATTCCTAATATAAATTAAATCATTACAATTGAAATGCCGAAGGAACCTCCAGTGCTCCTTCAGCACCGCTTGCCCTTCAGCTGGCAGATGAATCTCCAGCAATCAAGTCAGACTTAAGCAATAGAAAAGCTGGAATGACTTTTCCCCTGTACATCATACTTGAAGGCAGATGGGAATGCAGAGGGTGAATACCTCTCAGCACTTGCTGCTTGCTTCACTTTTCTTCATATTGACTCTATGCATGTGATAGCTTCTCCCTTCTACTGGGCATAATGAATTACTTGGTTACACATGTACAAATGGGAGGGTATTTCCTTGCAGGTCACAGTAATGTTACAGCCAGACAGAAGAGCTCTTGACTTACCCAGGGTAAGTGCCTTCAAAAAGCATCACCTTTCCTTTGTGTAACATTTGGGAATAAGTTACATTAGATATATACAGAAAAAAAAGCAGGGGGCATCAAGACATGAAAATCTACACTACAGTATAAAATACTCTCCATAGAAAGTGTCAACTTGGAAGACGCTAAAGCTACAGCTACAGTATAAGGCATTACTAACCCTGGGCCTGGCAGCAGCTCTAGGCAAGTGCGTGTCTGCTGCTGGGAATGGGAAAGGTGGCTTGGCAGTAAATGGGGGCAGAAACATTAGGAACGCTGACAGAATATTCTTCTTATTTGGTGCTGAAGACTGAATGCTTACCTAGACACCCATTTCAAAATAAAAATAAATATTTTGTTGTCTGAAGGTAACATGCTTAACTTCAGAAAAGCCCAGCTAACCAATGACATTCTTGGTACTAACCTGGTCAAATGAAACTGGAGCAGTATCACGATGCATGTATATGCGTTCATGTAATTCTGTGTGATGAGAATGGTTCAGGCTTTCCATTCGTGCAAGGATGACTATTTGGAAGCAAGGCTGGGGAAGGGGAAGGCTGTAGGAGCATACCAACGTCAAAGTAATTGACGACGAATATCAAAAGCTAGCATGCAGAAGGGAAGGGCTTTATTTATCAGGGAAATACTGATCAGTTAGTTAACAGGTGAGATTTCTGTGGATTCTCATCCACTTGCAAACTGAAAATGGCAAGATCACATCAGTCTAAGCTTTGCTCCAACAATTCTTCCATTTTCCCAGTCATAATCAGCAACAACGGATAAAAGAGAATGCTTGAAACAATACAGTAATACTATCTCATGGTAACTGCTTACCCCGTGCCTCTGAGTGAAATCTGCACGCAGGTGGAGGAGTGCTTTGGTGAGGGAGGAAGGACAGCACGGGAAGCAACTCTAACTCACAATGTGACGCTGTACTTCCCTGAAGTCAATAGTGCCACGCCGATTTACTCACCTGAAGTTCTCTCACTGCCTGTTTTAAGCAGCCTTAATCTATCTTGGGTCATCAACACACACATTTCCAAATGACAGAGACTTTGGAAGTTGCCTGGACTACAGAGGGTGCTTTACTAGACAAGTTACTTCACAAGAAAAGAAGCATATACATTTCTCCAAATTCTGTCTTTTATTGTATTCTTTGTTCAAGACCTCCTTAGACACCCACTCATATCTACCATTCTAGTTTCCTGACTACAGAAGTTTCATTTCAAATGCAAAAAATGTTTTTTCCTACCACGTACACCCAAACTTAAAATCCTAAAGTCAAACTGCTTTTTCCAGAGTCATGTATGAGGACCTCAGGCAAGGATTCTGCAGGCTAGGTTACGCTCTTCATTACACCTTTACAATGCTGATGAAATACTGCTTCCTTTACAGCCTATCAGCACAGCACTTGCATAGGTGTCCGAACTCCGTACGAAGCTGAGTGGTTCACTGCGTGTTCACAGAAAAGAAGTAAACTTCACCTCAACAGTCAGCTACAATGGAGCTGACAAAAGGGATGCTATGGCCAGAAAAGTAATCCCCGTGAAAAAGTGTAACACCAATTTAGCTTGGCTTAATCCCCTTCCATATCCTACCATGTTCTCCCCTCTTCCATCTGCTCTCTCTCTCTGTGTTGAGCAATCATTAACCTACACTCTTTGGTAGGCCTCACCTACCTACCAACATGCAGTTTATATAAGCTTTACTACCAATGTCCATGCCAAACAGAGCAATGCATTTTGCCAGCTACTCACAGATGATGAATTTTCAGTCTGTGATGAACAGCATTAATCCAAAGCTTTTTATTTTACTTTCACTCCCCAAGTTGTAACCTAAAGATTCCTGAGCATTTTGCTTGAGCTGTTCTTCTGAGATGGACTGCCATCACACACTTCCCCCTTCTAGACAACGAAGCAGAACATGGAAAAAAAACCCACGGTGCTCAGAGAAGGACTGAAACCCAGTCCTACACTCTCCTACAGTCCTCCCCTCTCACAGTTTGAAACCTTTTGTTCTAACCATTTGATCCCGAGTCCATCAGGGAAGATTCTTAGGCAGGATTTCAGACTCACACGTTGAATTAGCAGCAGACATAGCGGAGACTTCTAAGTCCACTAGCTCACAAGAACCAAACATTTACTGCTCTTCCATACGCAGCCTGCTGCAAAGGCAAGCTGGCACACTGAGGCGAATTCTGAATTTGCAGAAACCTGCTGACCAAGACGTGAGTGTAAAGCACTGCACTCAGCACAAAAGCCTATACAGGCAGGCAGGGGAAGTGTTAAATGCCAAATAGTCAGCTAAAGGCAGAATTTTGCACCCTAAGACATAAGAAATGTGAGTTTATGATTAAGTTGCTCACTGGAAACACGGTGGCTACACTGGGAATAAATTAATGTATGCAGGAATTTGTCCAAAAACCCATTAAGGAGGGCACTCCCCATGCGGAGCACAGGAGTAGTCGGAGCGTAATTCAATGCTTCAGTGGGTGATGAAAGAGACAGATGTCTCCTTCTGCAGCTTCCTGCTAAAAAGGTAAAGTCATATCATGCAAGAATCACACAGAGAAACTCTCTCTAGAAAGCCTGTGGGTGCCAGCCCTGTGGGAATCATGGGAGGTTAATCTTTATTTGCTCTGTATCTCACTCAAAAAAAGAAGTCACAAATTTGTCAGGAAGTTTCATCCTAGTTTCTAGTTGCTACAATCTCCAGCAACACACAATCTATTTCTTGAGCTGGTGCTACAAAACTGCACCCTATGCAGGAGTCGGGCAGTACCGCACCTCCTGTGTTTATTTTAAGCATTAGTGCAGTGCCAGGCAGAGCGCAACATCTGAGCTTGTAAGGTGCTTCACAACTGAAGCCTCAAAGAAACCAACGGAGCCAGAATAACCTAATGACCAACTGGGGCACTAATGGGTTGGATCCTACAACACTCTAACACACACAAATTCATGGAAGAGATTTAATTTACCTTGACCTTGTAGTACTCCTTGACTTCAGGCTGGATGGAATCAAAATCACCACTGATGTAATCAGGCAAGAAGCTGAAAGGAAAGCAATGAGCAGTGAAATGAAAAATTAATCCATCTTACTACGTTTAATATTTATTTTCTCAAGAACGCTAAGGGGTACAAGCATTAATCTCTCGAGGGAATAGGAGCTCGTTAAAAGCATGTTAAAACAAGAGTTGATATGACGTGATGAAAATAAGGTAATAGACAAACTGTAAAACTGTGTAAAATCTAGTGTCCTTTCTTTGCTGAGGGAGCTACACATCGCTTAGATACTTATACATCTCCCTGGGTCAGTAAGGCAAGACTTGTATGTGCATGGTTCTAGAAAGACAACTCTCAAATACCTTTCAAATGTATCGTTCAGTCGGCAAATTATTTGAAAAAACATATCTGATTGCTGTATATCAAGCCTCAGAGGATACAGTTTGTCAGAAGATGATGATGCTGCTTCTTAGACAGCTGGTATGCCACAAATGTTCCAAAGATTTGTATTTTAGTTCTTACTGATGTCAGCCCGTTTCTGCTCTGCACTTCTCCTTGATTATTAAAATTACTCCCCCCGAAATATGGAAGCCAAATGCTCAGTGATTTTTAACTCATATCTTGGATGTACAAAATGTGTATTTCAAATCCTAACCACCATTAGTACAGTAATTCCGCTGCAAAGCACATGGAAATTGTAATATTCTGATATTTATCCCAACTTGCTTCTTGTTTTTTAATTGCAAAATGCTTAAAAATATTTACTGTATAAATTGTTATCAAATTCGTGATGAAACTTCAACTGCACTACAGAAAGAACAGTTTAAGAATATTTTTGGAAAAAAAAACCCAAACAAACAAAACCCCAAACCCACAAAAAACCCCAGCCAACCAAACCACAGAAATACAGCTTTCCATTGTGCAAAGTCTGCGGAGTTTTAAGCAGCAGCTAAGACAACAGGTGAAAGTGTTGCCACTGTTTCAACAGATAAGGCTGAACTGAGTTTTGAAATTAAAGCTGCAATATCAGTGTTTTCTAATGAATTAAATACATAGCTGCTCTTCTCCAAGGTCACTACTCTACTTTACGAGGGGTATGAGAGTTCATCAGCAAATTAGGTTACAGCTCAAGCTGAGTTAAGAGACATTGGGCAAAGCACAGTCAGACATATTTTTCTTCCACACGATTTTAGAAGAATGCTGCAGGGTCTACAAACTCCCCACATCAGTAAAACTTAAAAAAGTCTCATGTTCTGGCTCTGTTCAAAGATTTCAAGAGAGGTGCATGGTCACTGGCCACCACTTTCTGAAAACTGAAAGCTGCTTCAGCAGAAGCTGGCAAGTACAGTTGTTGCGAGTTAGCTCACGTGCAACTATGGCATTTCGAATTCACTGCTCTCTGCTATTACTAAGGCTGTTATAAAAGGATTTGTTCTAAAAATAATCTCTCCAAAAGTGATGCTCCCACACTCACAGCAGGGGGAAAGGCAGTCCCTTCTGCGTCGGGTTTTATGGAGGACACAGAAACCAACCAGAAGAAATGCAAATGCTTCAATGCTCCGTTTTATATGCCCGAGTCAGTATAGTTCAAAGCCAGCAAAAAATAAACAGAAAATTAGATTTGCTCCTTGATTGTGAGACTGACCTTTTCAACATACAAAAAAAACCCACGTTTTCAAAATTTAAATTTTCAATTGCTGCCTTTCTACCTTTCGACAAGTTTCCCAGTGAAATACTTACTGAATACAACAAGACTAAAAAACTACAGGTAATCTCTTTCAATTTGGTATTTTCCTTTCATTTCTTCCTAATTAAAACAAAGCCATTAAAAGTAAACTCACTCTAGGCATTACAGTGGTGGCTCTGGATGCAAGCCCTGGATGCATCCCAGCAGGCTGGGCAGGAAGAACAACAGCCAGTTGCCACGGAAAGCCAACTTGGTATGTGACACACACATCCACTCTGATGAAAAAGCTGATGTCTTAAGGTTGTTTATCTTACTGAAATGCAGTACATAAATCCAAAAGCGTCTTCGTCATTTTGCTCTCTACTGTAACTACAGACTGCAGTGCTTTTAAATAATCAACCATTTCTCCTGAGTGCTTCAAGAGGCATAACTGGGAGCAGAATTAGCCAAAAAAGTATCTTCTCCAAATCAAATGTTTCTTCACAGCTTTTGCTCTCATCCAAAGTAAAACCATTTCCATAACAAAAGCTATCTCAAGTTCTGTCTGAATTTTTACAAACAAAAGAAACAAGAAATTCGGCTGCATCTCCCACGTGCTCTGACAGTACTCCTGGCTACACTGCCTGTATGCATCTCCTCTGCCAGGAAGTGCTACGTCCATTTTCAAAACATCCTCTCTAAATGGTTCACCTATAGCCACTGCAAAGCCAGAAATGACTAACAGAGGGTAAGGAGTCATGGCTGGGAATTTCAAAGTTTCAAAAAGTGTAAGCCTTGCATTAATGAACATGGACTTTTCCTAGAATAACATCAATTCTCTCTTCTTCTCCTTCCCTTCGACAAACACCATAAACAAGGAAAATACATAAAGACACTCTTGACGAATTAAAAAAATATCTCTCATGAGTAAATCTCAACTTGCACCGTCTGCTTCACAAATATCATAAAACATTTCAGCTTTATCTTCTCAGGATGGCTGCTCTTTGTAGCTCATTGACTAAGCAAGCCAACATTCAGGCACGAGTCAAAATCTGTGTTTGACTTGGTCCTCTCAGGTTCTGCAGAAAAAATTGCCTGGTTCAGGTGGTCAGAATTTAGTCAAAGTTCTTCTCTTCTCCAATTAACAGGAGTGAAGAAGAGTGTGCAGAGCTGTCCTAGACTGAGTAACCTCAGGGAAGGTCAGCTCTAGCTGATGTAGAAAAAGGGGAAACAGTTGAGAGAGATATATATGGAAAAACCCCCACATATTGAAGTAACTTAAGAATATTTTGTAATAATTGGGTTTTACCTGTCTGCTTTGGTATATGTTTGTATTTGCTACAGAGCACAGAACAGTCTAGAAGAAGAGGCTCTGGAGAATCACATATCAAGCTTACTAATATGTCAGTGGAAGAAATTATGTCAGAAAAAAGTAACAAGAAAGGGCCCTCCACAAAATTTAAAACAGCAGCCCTTATTTAAAGTACGGATTAAAATCAGGTATTATATTAGTCTAACCCATGCTTTCCTACCCTCTGACCTCAAATTCATGAATAATTCTTATTCTGTAGCATAACTGTATTGAAGATGACATATATTTCAGTGACACATATGGCACATATCCTTTAATGGAGGAGGTTATCTTTTTGCCCATGATGGCAAAAAATGTCTTTAATTCCTTTCAAAGTCCAATCTAAAATTTTAATTTCTAAGCAGTCCAGATGATGCAGTCTACTGCATTTCAGAACCATGTTTTACTAGTCTCATTAGCTATTAATTATCACTATGCAGATAAGGTCATGACCAGCTCAACTGCCTTGATTCTCTGCTGCTCTACACTGACATTCATCAATAGTGAGTCGGCTCCATAATCCTAATGGGTGCAAAAGCATAAAATTCATGTGAGATCAGCTTAGTCTACCAGGCCTTTTCTAGAGCTGCCAAGCAGCATAACACCAGAGTTTTTCTTTCTTTTCATTTCTCATTCTCTTCCCTTTTGTGGGGGTTGCTTTTTTTGTTTTGGTTTGGTTTTGTTTGTTTGGTTGGGGTTTTTTTCTGTTCTCATCGAGGCATTTTAGGGCCATACGGCATCCATCTAAAATGAGTGTGGAGTCAGGAGGGCCAGGAGACTGGCCATAAACATGCTGCTTATGTTTCATGTATGTAACTTAAAAAACAAACAAACAAACAAAAACCACAAAAAAACCCCAAAAACAAAACAACAAACCAACAAATCAAAAACACAGAGTTTCAATATGAAACCTTTAAAGGTTTAGTTGGCTTACCAAGAAAAAACAGCACTATTTCTCAGAAGTTTTGAACAGGATCTCAGCTAGGGGATTTATCCAAACTGGATAAAGGCTGAATGTTCACTGAAGAGTTTTATGAACTCCCAGCATGCTGGACTGGAGAGCAGGAAAAAAAAAGATTCCAGCAAGTTTGACATAGTTTCAAGATACATTAATGAGATTTTAGTCACCAGTACCATAAAGCAGTAATCGACTCTTACCACAGACACAGATTACAAAATAAATAGAAGCTATTTAAACTCTGAGGTTCTCATGCTAAGTAAGCACGACTGTGCCTTTTGCCTTCAAGAAAGCCATCTAATGGACACAGCTTAATTCAAGAAGCAGTTTTATTTTAAAATATTCAACACTAATGAACAGCATGTTAAATTTAAAGCATCAGAATACTTGGTTATTTATTAACTCACTTTAACAATTCATTGTGGAGTGGTAAATATGCCTTGTTATACAGTTATGAAAAAGAAGAAAAGAATTCCCAACACATCACACTTTAGCAGTTTAGAATAAACAACTGTGCTGCCTCCTTAAATAAATTGCTGTGGCATAACTGTTCAGTTCTATCATTAATTCAAAGTTACAGTTTCCTAGTACTATTGACTTTTCTTGTGATGTAGCTCCTTTAGCACATAATTGTCTGCAATTAACCTTTTTTAAACAAATGTTAACATCAGAGACATGAACATTTAAAGGCAGTATCTGTGGTACCCTTTGCTTCCTTCAGTTACAGCACAGAAAACAATCCCACACAGACAAGCCGTACGTGTCCCAGCTGTATCATTCGAGGGCACAGAGTGGGTTCCCTATGCTTTTTTTTCAGTACTGAAAATAAATTTCAAAACCTGTGCCTTTTACCTCAGACTAACAGACACACACAAGGTACTTCCCAGTGGAAAAAACACATTGGAGACAAAATGCTGCAGACTTAACACGCAGCAGTCACCAAAGTCAGCTTTGACTTTCATAAGCATCTAGTAGTTGGATATACAGAAGACAAAGCACTCTAACATTACTTCAGGACAAATATTAAAATCACAGTTTAACAAAAAAAAACCCCACAAACAAAAGTTAATGCCCAAAATCTACATTTGCTAACTGTTAAGATGCACTTTCAGCTTGCCCTCCTGGCTGTCAGTCTTTACCTGAAGGGTGAGTGAGGGCTGTTCTCATCAGAAAGGTGTTAACTCTGCTTAAATCTGTCAAAAGTGTGCTGTTAACTGCTGTGAAGATCAAAGTGTCTTTTTAACTCCCAGAGACAGGTACCGCACAAGTAGATGCCATTTATATTTTGTCTCAAAGCAGCATACTCAGATGCCCCATCTAGCTGTACAGAGGTGAGTTCCCAGGGAAAGGAGAAATGTCAGATTGCAAGATATATAGAGAGTTAATATCTATTCAATCTATAAATATCTTTCCAGTATTTATTATATTATACACAACTAATACATATATATTAACTGCAAGGCTACCACAAGTAAGGGTCACACCTGAAGCTCAGAGGCCAAACACCAAATACCAATACAATTAATAAACTTCAAACTGACCATAGAAAAGCGTTTTGTTTTGGTTCATCTTGAACAGATCACACTAAGAATTCCATAACTTATTACCATCATCAGGCCTTTAAAAAACAGCTAAACCACAGTTCTTACCTCTTCCACTCTCTAGCCTCCCTTATCACTATATAATATTTGTATTAGGGTGGTGGTGTGGTTTTGGCCAAATCGGCCAATGGCTGGCGACAGATGCTTCCCCCCAGCCTCTCGTACACGGAGAGGAGGAGGAGAGATAAAGAGAGATTTACGAGTTTAGAAGAAACTAAGTGACTTTAATGAAATATTAATAATAAGATAAAAAGGAAAACAATGAAATAGATACAGCATATACAAAACCGTATTAAGCTCCCAGGATGATGTCACCGGCAGGCACTGGGGAAGTCCCCGGCTGGACTCAGTAACAGGTGGGAACTGGATTCCTCAGCTGGAGTCAGGAACCCACGGATCGGGATCAAAGGCAGATGAACAGGCAGGGTCCTCCTCGGATGTCAGCCATTGAGGAAAGAGAGCTGACCCTTTGATCCCTCAGCTTTTATACTGAGCCTGGGGCAGATGGGATGGAATACCCGTGTTGGTCAATTTTTGGTCACCTGTCCTGACTGCTCCTCCCTGTAGCTGTGACCCCTCTACGCTTTTCCGCTTCTGACCCTCCAACGGGGCAAATAACAAAATTAGCTGACCTTGGTTGTTACAGCAGTAAGTATAAGCAAGAGCCTCTCTGCGTACCATTCCTTAGCACAAACTGTAAACATTAGTCTTATCATTCTGAGAACGAACCGTGTTCGGCACAACATGCTGTTAATTCAGAGAGTTAGAAGAGGCCTAGCTAAGAAGTAAAATTCCTGAACAGAAAGTTGGTTCTGTTTTACCTCAAACCAGGACAGGTGGCACTGACAATGCAGTCAATGCAGAAAAAAACCAACAAACCAACCCAGTTGCCCATCCCTTCTTCCAATACCTTAATAAACCTTAATGTTCATTATGCAATTGCTTTCACAGAACATAATTCCCGAACAACATTTTCTATATTACAATAAATCCAGATGTGATTTAACAAGCTTTAAAAAAAAAAAAAAAGGGGGGACGGGTGGGGAACAACAGTACTGCAGACCGCAGTTTCACAAAGAAAGCAAGTATATGCACACATCAGGCCATACACAGATAGCAGACTCGCGTGATCCTGCCAGAATTCTTTACACAGACTGTTACCAAACCTGTGGATTACAGCCAGGAAGCTCTGTGGTTAAAAATACTCAGTAATATTTGGCAGCCTTGGAGAACAGCCTCTTTTCCCCTTAGTTTTTAAAGACCTTACTGTTAAAGAGCATAAAAGTATTATTTGCAAATGCAATGATTTAAAGAAAAAGATAAAAGTGTGTGAAGATATGAGGGCAATAATGCATTCATTTATGCTTGCCTGGCATGCAGTGTCACCTTGCAAATAATAAAAAAATATCTGAAATAAATTGTAGAACATATTACCCTCAGCTCAAACTACTATGCAAAGCACACATCAGGAGGAGATCTTCTGCAGGGGACAGCCAACTCGCTCCCACTGTCATTAACAAAAATCAAGCAGCTAACGCCCTGCCTCCAAACCTTATCCCTCAGTGACAAAGAAAAGTGTTAATGATGGCTACAATTGCTGCATTTTTCTTTTAAAATGTCAATATTTGAAACTGTTCTCCAGTTGCAATCAATACAGTACAAAATAAAATGATGCTGCAAGACTTAAGAACCGCTCGCTTGTTTTCCATGATGCTGAGCACCCTCCTGTGCTCAGGTAAGTACAAGTACTACGGGAAAAACCCAGCACACACACGACAAGCAACTCCCAGAGAATGCTGCTAAGTATCTGTGGCTTCTTGTTACTTACAGACTGACACATTGCTTAAAATAAAGGACGCCTGAATGCAATGTTGTTGCCATCATCTTAGAGCCAATTAAAGCTGAAACTATTCAGCACCTCTCAGAAGAAAGTCAGCATCTCGCAGGCTCAAGCACCGTGTCTTGCTGCTGGATCCTTGGCAAAAGGAATTAAAAACAGGGGGTCGAGCTATGAGTTTTCAGCCTTGCACAGGGCAGCATATTAATTCAGAGGTAGAATAAGCACCAGTGCCTCAGCACGAGTCACGAGCACATGATTTTGAAAGCTGGAGAAGCATAAGTACTCATCCAGAAGCGCCAGACTCTACTCTTGTATGACACGAGGCCAGAGGAAAGGGCAGAGAAGACGAGCAATGTAACCAGGACTCCCTCTGAGAGGTGAGAGTATCTGACTAACTGAGAAGACAGAGGCTGACAAGACACCCAAAACCGGTTTCCCTCTTTTCATGTCAAAGCCTGGCAGAATTTGCCCTAAAAATTTGAAGAAAACCAGCCACTACATTACAAAAAGGTAAACTGTTCACTACTAAGATTTTGGAGAGCATGTGAGGAATCAGAGGGGTGGGATGGGATCAAAAACCTGGTAAATTTAGATCGAAGGAGTGACAAAACTACACTAACAGAGAATTAGATACTAGTCTCAAAAAGACAGCACTGGAAGCCAGAGCCAGTTCAGGGTTTCTTCATGGAGTGCCACTAAAGTTGGATTTTGCTGCTCCAAGGTGAGAACACACTTTTCCAAGACAGCATAAACAATTTATCTTCTGTTCCAGAAGAGCTAGAAAAACACATATATTTTTTTTCTTCCTAATTAGATAGCTACTAACAACCACTACAGTATGGCTTGAAAACTCATTATACAATTCTAGAAGTCAGTTTTGATGACTAGTATTTTAACTCTATCTGTCTTTTCTGTGAACTTTCACATCAGTAAGAACACTTAAAAGTCAAGCACAACCAAACAGTAAGCAGTTCCACGTGAAAAGCATTCACTGGGATTTCTTTGCTTTCATAATTGACTTAACTCTCGCCTGAGTACCTTAAGTATCTGCTCTGAGTTTAGCATCTGTTCACGTACTTCCAAAAACAGGGAAGAAGACCTGTGCAGAAGAGGTTGAGTTTGAAGAAGCCCTTCGCTTCTTTTGGGCTTGAAACTGCAGTAAGTAGCTTGCAGCAGAAATCCTTTAGAGCCATTTCTACACAATGACTCACGAGTGCAACAAGAAAAGATTTATCCCCTTACTGAGCAACCTGTTCCAAGCAGGCAAGGAGAAATCTGCAGGTTTGCAAAAGTCTTAATTATGCTTCTCCCATTTGAGCCTGCATTTTCTTTCCCGATTTCCATGAACACATAATTTTATAGATAATTTTCTGTTTCATGGCCAGAAAGAGACACCTTCACACTTATCTATAAGGAGGAAGACCAGCCATAAAAGGTGAATTGCCACATAAAAAATTATTTAAAAACACCTAACTGAGAAGACATGAAGTCTTAAGGAGGAAACCAGAACATCTGATGACAATACAACTACCGAAAGGCAAATTTGACTCCCGTATGGTTAATGAAAATGTCTTCTGTCCTGGGCTTTAATTGCCTGTAGAGCAGCTACTGAGCAAACTTCTGACCCTTTTTTTTTTTTTTTTTTGGTGACAACGTGCTCGAGTACCTTAAATACATGAATAAAATTTCTTCAGGTTTTGAGCCCTTATACTGATACGGTACATAACATTTTGCGGAGAAACAATGCAACAAGGATCTTGAAAACACTTGGGATACACAGAAGAATAAAACATATCGCTTCATCTTTTTAGGGAATGTGAACCACGCAGCAAAGAATGGAGAAAAGACCCGTAATGGCAGACGGCTGTTTGAAATCTGTTGTCTCCGTATGGCTGAAATTTGGTAAGTCAGTGGGAGGCAGAAGTTTTATTAAACCTTTCGCTGCTGACCTCTGCTGCACCTTCTCTGGAGCTGACAACGAACCAGGATATTCTGCCAGAGCATTAGCATTTCAAAAGGTACCTGCACCTCTTGTCCAGGCACAGCAGCATTAATTAGAGAGAGAGCAGAAGACAAATGCGCATACAAAATGAGAGCTGGGCTCTATCTGATGCTTAGTAACCTTTCCCAAAAAGCATCTTCACTTTCATCAGGTTAACTCAAGTGCGTATTCTTCTATTTCTATACAATTTAGCTGTAAAATGTACAACCTTATTTCATTTTCTAGAACTTGTTTTAGACAACAACATATTGCAAAGTTTACTAGAGGTTCTTTTAAGGTTAGTACTAGTCACAAAAATGAAAGGTTGCCATTAAGAGCCCTGAAGGAACTCATGGAAAAGTGTTTAATAAAGCGGTGGCCCTGTCTTCAGTGGGCTGGAGAACCACAGCTGGGTAAGGCTTCTGCAGCTGGCAGAGAGGTCCTACTGACTTTAATCCTTGTCTTGCCCTCCTCACAGTGTCACCTTTTTTACAGAGCCAAAGTGCCAATATGGATATTTTAGTTACCAAAGTCATCAGGTTTACAGTTAGGAACACACATAAGCAGTTCTTGCTTTCTCAAGTAAGATTAGAAATATTTCTAACTATCATTTTGGTGAGCATAGCTATAATTGAAATCCCTCTGATAAAACTCTAATTAAAAAATTAAAAACCTTTTTTATAGTTATCTGACATATAGATGAAATTAAGAAACAAAATAAAGCTGCAACTCTCCTGTATAAATAAATCTACCTTCTGATTGCAACCTAATGTACTTGTTTGAAATATATTTTTCTATCAAAGTTTTATTTGTTCCATGTTTTTTAAGGAATAAAAACCAAGTGATTGATGAAACGTGTTCATCTAAGGAAATGTCAGCTATCTCTTGTTGTGTTTTGTTTTTTTTTTTTTTCTGTAAAACGTTTAAACTGCTAGAATAAACAGGTAAGTTCATCTATGCTCTGCACCTTAATAGATGGTGGGTGGACAAAAGGACATCTGGTTGACAGTCACTTGCTGGACCTAAACTTTTATTTCTTTCTGCTGTTCCTTAGTGAACAAACCTACATGTAAGGAAACCTGTGGCAGTCCCACTCTGACCACTATACGGGCTGTCTGCTTTCCCAAAGACTGCCTCTCCCAGGTGCAAGGAAACATGTGAATCTTCCTATTAACATTTTTCTTTTGCTTTGTTGCAGTCAGATTCCTCCTCCCGGCAGACAGTGCATCTTCCAGTACTTCCCAAATAAATGGGCTTTTTAGAAGTTAGCCACCACCACCACCACCGGGAAGCTCCTTTCACCTCCATGGATGGCCTATCTGAAAAGGGGAGAGAGCAACCACGCAGCCATGGTATTCAGTGTAAGGGTGGGAAATGTTCCTTAGGAGGAAAAAACCTGAATTTGGCTCTGGCCAAAGCATCATGCCAAATCCTTCTCCTTTCTCAGAACTTCTTTCACCCCCTGAAAGCGCCAGCTGTCAGACAGACACTCAGAAAGTATAATCTTTTTCCATCTTCAGCTACTCTCTAATGCTGGAGTAACTCACCAGCAGATAATTGAGCCAAGATAACTTAACGAAGCTGAGATCTAGTTTGTATTAATTATTTCATAATTTAGCCCACAGCTGTTAGATATTAAAACCAGGAAGCAGGCCATCTCTTCCCAGACATCTCTCATACCTGCGTAGTGGCTACCTAGGCCACACTGTACTCATTTGACCTACCAATATTTCACCTGCAGCTTATTAAAACTAATTTTACCAAAGAAATAGTGATCCTAAGCACAACATACAACGGCTATCATAGGAGTCTGCCCGGTTTTTTTAGCTCTGGTACAGACTTAGCAGTCCTAACTATTGAGAAAGAACTAAGAGCAAATGTATCAAAGGCAGCAAATTTCTGCAAGAGGTTGAGGTCTACAAATAACTCTTTCTTCAGATCACATTAGAAGACATCTACCGCTGCAAGGTCTTAACTACAGAAATGACTAACAAGCACCAAGAACCTGCACCCACGTACTCAAATCCTCACTAGGTCCCAACCCCCACGTACAGCCTTGCTCAGCACACGAGGGGGAAGCTCTGCATCAGCTCCATCTGAAACCAGCACAGCTGCCTGCAGCACAGCTGGCGAGTCAGAACCCACAAGGGGTTCAACGCAAACTTACGGTCAGAAGGCAATTCATGCTTGTATTCACACTTTGCAGATCGGAAGAGGATGTAAAATTAATTTCTGATATTTTACTGATTTAAAACTGAGCAATTTTCCAAATAATATTTGTTACCCAAAGAAAAAAGAAAAGCACAAAACCCCCAACAAAGTGTAAGCATGACCTAGAGAAATCAAAAAGGGCTCTGTGAAGGGTCTCCAAGGCTACATTGAGAACTTGGTCGACTGAAGTGTGTGTAAATCTGAGGTAGCTTTAAAATAGCTCAGAGACTGGTAGTAGAGTAGTTACAGTGGCAGTAGTTGCTGTGCTCATTTCCTGGACAATATCATTTCAGATATAACAGTCTTAACTGTGTTCAAGGAACAAATATACATGCGTGGGGGGGTGGGGGTGGGTGTGTGTTCACCCCCCCCAATCCGTTAGTCAGACTGGGGTGCTATAGTCATTTTCAGTAAAGTAAGTAGGTATGCCCTACTATTGCTAATAAGTCTTTTATTTAATGCTCAAACTGTGGCTGGGACCTATCTACCAAATTCCTACTCTATGTGCCTTAGAAAGCATAGAGCTGGCTGTTGTCATTGTTTCATCAAAAGCAAGGAAATTGTACTATGGAGGAAAGGTTTGAAGAGAACCCGAGACGGCCCTCCAGTTTGTAGCTGCACTGCTAAGTTTACTGTCACTTCGCAATATACTCTTTAAAGCACAAATGATAGCATTTAGGTAACTATGTACCTGACAGATATCAAATCCAGACAGGTAAATATACAGATTTAGTGCTCATTCATAAATGACATTCAAAAATGGCACACACAACTGAGGCATGAGAAACATTACAAACATACATGTGATACGTAGTTCTCTGTTCTCAGTCCCCTCCTTCTTCTCCCCTTTTTGTCTATGTGGGTTAAAAACAATCTTAGGCAGAAAACACCTCATTCGGGATAAGTAGTGCATAGTCCAAAGAGCCCCCATCTTGGGCTCTGTACAAGTAATTTTCTATCAAGTAGAGTTGCTGAAAAATACGTTTGACGTAAACTCTGATGCTGTTGGTGCCCTGCTTATCATAAGAAATTTTTAACAATACCCCCTGTATCAACTTCACGATTTATTATGATTAAAAAAATATTTATAAAACCCTTAACTGCCATCCTACTAAGTTCTATTATTGTCATTACCACTTCAATTTAATATTTTATTAAATTTCAACACACTAATTAACTTTTCTTATAGAATCAGGAATAAATCCTTAAGGACACAGATCTACCTATAAATAATACAAATGCAACGATGCACTCCTACTAAAAGCTATTTCCGTTGTACAATAGTGATAGCAGTTGTTCCTCAGGGAAGACATTCGGAGGTCTTATCTCCAGCCGTCAACGCTACGAGAAGGGCAAGGAGGAGCTGCAGCACGGCATTACATATACCTGCTTTAGAAATGACTGGAGAGAGATGAGTTGAGAATCAGACATTCTGAATTAGTGTGTACCAAGATCTCCTAAGAGTAGCCCAAAAACCACCACAGATGACATGATGTAATGTAACTGTCACTAGAGATGTCATTTAATAGAAGGGTGAGGTTCTGGATGACAGTGTGGCCCATTCCTTCAGTGTAAAAATCACTACTAGATAATTTTTACCCACATATTTTGGACCCACATATTTTACCCACAAAGATTTTGGACCTTTCCCACCTTCAAATTCATCTCTGCACGCTCTAGGTGCGGCACACCCACTCTCTCTTTAGGTAGCAATGGCTGGTGCGGTTCACACTGCAGCAGGTTTTGGGGATCCCATCACCGGTGTTTTCAGCAATGTGGCTCCCTAACTTTCTTAAACACCCCTTCCTTACCTAGGTCCATGACAGAGAGGGAGGTGGTGAACACAAACTCCCCTCTCAGAGCTGTGGGACCGCAGTCGGGTCCCAGGCCCGAGAAGGGCAGGCTGCAGCATCAGTGAGCCGATGCAGCTTTTCCAGAGGCCCGGCTGCGGAATCGAAGACAGATTTCTTTTCAGTGGTACTCCTGCCTGATGTCAGTACCTGGAAGGGCTGATGGAAGGTAGAAGGATTCTCAACTTTTACAGAATTTTACAAAATGCAGGTTCCTAGATTCATGCCTATGCTTTGTCTAGCCCAAGAATGAGTATGTACGAGCAGTTTTTGCCATCCCTTTCTTTCAGAAGGTGGGGAAAACAGTTTACAAATGCAGCTTTCAGATTAGAGAAAAAAAATAAAAAATTAAAATTACTTTTAAAACACAGAAGTAAAGAATTAAAGCTACAACATACTGGTAACCCATGCTTTTGTCCTCTAGATTCTTGTATGTTCAAAGATTAAAATAATTCACTGTTCAGAGGTAACAGCCAGCCAATGTATGAATGTCTGAATCAGCTGATTTACAACGATGGTTGGGGAAAAAAATTAGAGAAAAATCTACATTTGGATTGACAACTTGTCTGTGGCCCTGTGCCAAGATCCTCCCTAATACACTTGAACGTGCTGAAACACTAAACCCCAGAAGCACAAGAACTAAAAAGGAAATTTTGATGAGCTCTTAAACAGGGTCATGAACATGATTGTATTTCTGCTGGCGCTACTGAAAGAAGTCAAAACTTGCCACGGCTTTTCCAGTGTGAACATGGCAATGAAAGCGCTTTCCACTCTGATTAAAAATGAGATCCTGCAGAACGGGGAAGGCATCACCCTCCTGATGAAAGCCCTCTTCAACATGTCAGGAATGCTATTAGAGTTCTCAAAACCACTCCTGAGGTATATTACAATTACATATATGCATGACAGCGCTGACCACTTAATCCCCCTTCTGTCATAGGCAAGTTGGAGAATAAAAATTACACTGCCACCCAAGGGTATTTTATAATAGAATACGAAATAAAATAATAAATTTGCAGATGATTTTGGCTTTGCCTCGTGGTACCGCATTATATACCAAATATTCCTGGCCTCTCATTCATTACTATTTAATTACAACAGAATATCTGTCTTTCAGACTTAATTAACCTCTGAAAGGAGTTTGTGACCTTGGGACCCTCCTGTACACTTGCAACGTGCTGTTAGAATATTGCTCTGCCAGGAAACATTTCCTTTAATGCTGAGATTTAATGAAATGCACAGGTTTTTATGGGCAACACACAAAATATGAGAACCCTGCATGTGGTCACTTAATGAACAAGAGCTAGAACATATAAATTAGAATCATAAATCAATACTAGATTAACGTTAAAAGATGCCACAAGAGTTTCCCCAGAGGACAGGCTCATTACAGTAAACATAATCGTGGATGCTCTTCCCTATTACTTTCACTGTGGGGCAAAAAAGAGGGAGTAAGGAAACGAGGAGGGATTTGCCCATGTAATTCCTATCTGTTTAAGCCAGCAGAATCTTAAGTGTCCCACCAAGTCCAGGGAGAGCGTAGCACAGTTCCAGCACCTGTCTTTGTCAGAAAATGCTGTTCAATTTGAAATGCTGTGACTCTAAAAGGAAATCAGAGAGCAGTAACCTTTTCACAAGATGAGAGGCAGAACCACAGCCCGTGCAGCCGCTTTCATTGCTTTGCTGCAAAGCTTCCAATGATGGATCAATGTTGGCCCCTTGCTGCCAATCAGAGCGGATCAATAGCTCACTTGCTAGCAATGTTAACTCTTAAAAAAAGGGTTCTTCATCATCCTGATAATTCCCTCTGAGAGATTGCACCCCCATCAATCCATGCATGCCCCTCACATGATTCCTTCCCGTACAAAACTACGCCAAAATCATCTTATGCGCAGTTTTCTTTTTTCCTAAAAGTAAAAGCATCAGAAAGAAGAGATAGTGACACTCACATCTGTCACTTTCTTAATTAAACGTATTTGTTGTCAAACCTCGCAGATGATGTTTTAACAAAAAAAGGGCACTGAATTGTTTACTGACCCTTTTTCAGTTGTACTTTTGGGAGAATCTGTCTTTCTCTCACCACTCAAAATACCTTAATGCACACAATTCTGTTCTGATCTGTCACCGACATTTAACATGCCTGCTGCAGCTTATAAAATTAGAAAACATCAATCCTCCCACAGATACTGCTGGAACTTGCAGAGGCAAATCACATTTTTGTCTTTACTACTATAGAGACGTCCTTTCTTTCTTTCCTGTGACAGAATAACGGTTGCTCCACTGGAGTCATTAGCTTGGTTTATTCCAGAGACTTCTCCTTTTCAGCTTTATTATCAAAAAATATTCAAAAATCCTTTTCCTTCTACGCTGTTTTTCTCCCTCCATTTCAATTTTTGCCTTTTTTAGATTGTGCCTGTGCCAGCTCTCACCTAACATGTTTAGCACTCCTAAACACCAAGGCAAAAGTCCTGCTGACAAAGACACTATTTGATAGATATCTGATAGATATTCAGAGTTCTATTGCATTGGTGCATAAAGACCATATGATTTCAAGTCCTTGCAGAGTAACTCCACTTCTGCACAGAGAAGATGACAACAACAGACACCGCTCTCAATGCTCTGGCCCACAGCTGGATGACCAGCACTTTGAACGATGTCATTGGACTTTAACACACACCAACTGTAGGAAAAAAATAAATAAATTATAATAATAATAAAGAACAATCACTCTGCTACCCACACACATGCTTTAAAACAAAAAAAAAAAAAAAAGCCAACCTAAAAATACTACTACCCACATACTAAATATTTTGAGCTACATCTGAATGCCAGAAATTTTTTATGCTGAAGAACAAGATAGAGGAAGCCCAAAGGTACAGCCTTTAATCTACTGCCATTGCTACCTGCCGTTCCATTGTTTTGTACTTCAGGCACTCTAAAAATATACCTTTTCCAACCTGCTGATCCTTATCAATTTTCTTTACTGGAATCCTACTGGCTCTCTCTCAAGCTGCAAATCCCTAATATTGCCTTCACTTAGACAGTCACTCTTTATCCGTAATGCTTATAATGAATAAATGAAGGGGAACAGCTATATGATTATTTACTGCTTCTGTTCTTTTTTACATGCCAGATATCTTTTACACAGAGATCAAAATACTTAAAGGCACACTGAAGGAAATATGGAGCAAACTGCTGCATGCACACGTGTACTCTGTCTGATCCAAAACATCTTATCTACACATTCCCATTAGCCACATGATGTGGATACCTTGAATGGTCCATTCAGCTTAATTTCAAAAGAAAAATCTTACTCCAGCAGGAGTGTCTTAACAACCAGGGAAAGCCAGGCAGTTTGGGCCAAGCAGCTTGTGTAGGTGGGATATCCCTCAAGAATTACTAGTCCAAGAACAATTCATTGCTACAGGAAGAATTTCATTCCTTGTGTTACCGCTTCCCAAGACTATTCTAAATGTTTCGATCACTGCGTGGGCACCACAAAGTAATTCCAAATACAAGAAGCAGTAACAATTTCCAACTACTGCCAATGCTGGCTTCAAATCTGAAATCAGAGTAATAGATGCTCAAACACTACTTACACAGCTAAAAGATGTATGGTTGGTTTTGTTAAAGCACAAGGGATAAAAACAGATTATGTCCCTGTCTCTGGAGGACATGGTTGCTGACAAAGTAGCAGCGAGAGTCTCACTCTTACTTCATCCATTTCACAGCCTGTTGGAACAATCAGTACGAGGATGCTGAAAACATTAGATCCAGCTTTGGCAGTTTCTTTGCTTGCAGTCACCATGGAGAAGTGATGAATCATGTAGAGCATTAATTACATTGCAAGAATTCAGGGCAATGTACAGAGAGGGTGTTATTGCTTAGAGATCTAGAGTTTAGTCACTTCCCAATGAAGTCAACAGAAGATCCTGAATCTATACAAAAGATGATTTGGGTTCCTATTTGGCAAGCTCAAGCCTTATCTATTCCTGTGTTGTGACATCAAAGAAGAAAAACTAAGTAACACTAGAAAGAAAAAACCAAAAACCTGTGTTAAAAGCTCTGCCAAAGTTGTACAGAATCTTAGTTTCCCCTCATTCACCAAGTGCATTTCAAAATCCCAAACAAAACCAGAACCTAATTTCTAGCAGAATCTGCATGTATGTGCCCACAGACACAGGTCAGTTTTGGTTTGTTTTTTCTCTCTCTAGAAAAAAACATAAATTTCAACCATGCTGTGCTGTATTCATACGCAAGTACTATTTTTCTGATCTTTTTTATTTTGCAGTCAATTTAGTTCAATATTCATTGCTACTCAAAGGAATAAAGCAGCACATCAGTCCAAACCCAATAAAAGCTGTGAGCTTTTTACTTGAATGCATCTCTTCCTTAGTCCATTTCAGGACTTTATGCAATAACACGCATATGGACATATTTGAGCTAAAAAGAATGACTGCAGAACAGATGTTTGTTTATTCGGAATTTCAGTGGGGCCCAGCGACAGGACACAGGGCAACGGGCACAAGCTGGAACAGAGGAAATTCCACCTCGACCTGAGGAAAAACTTCTTTACTTTGAGGGTAACAGAGCACTGGAACAGGCTGCCCAGAGAGGCTGTGGAGTCTCCTCTGGAGATATTCAAAACTCGCCTGGATGTGTTCCTGTCCAACCTGCTCAGGGTGAACCTGCTTTGGCAGGCAGGGTGAACTAGATGATCTCCAAAGGTCCCTTCCAACCCCTACCATTCTGTGATTCTGTAATGTGTTCATGATCAGACTGTCTCACACCAGACAGGTATTTTGATGGTATTCCGAAATTGTCATCTAATCCTTCATTTACTGCTCTCTTCTCTCATGTCCCTAAAGTTCACTCTTCTAGGTGTATCTTTGCAGTGCTAATCTGTTCTTGAGGTGCTTATATGTACACAAGTGCTTGCAAAAAGATAAGTGAGATGGCAAATATTTGCAAGTAAACGCATTGCCTACAGCATACAGAACAAGCTCACCCTGGTATCAGAAACCATCCTACTACCTTAATGCATGTTTCGGCCCAAACACTCTCAGTTTCTTAGCTGGGCTAATGAGCCAGAGCTGAATGATGTGCTGATACCGGCCCAGAGTTCTACAGAGACACCAAAACCAGTTTGCAGATAGACTCTAGACTTGCTTGTACAGAACATCTCACACAGGTAGAGAATCACCATAAGACAACCCCAGTGGACCTCAATGCATCTCCATTTATTTTAAGACATTCTGTAACCTTGGATCCAACCTACCTTTATCAGTTTCACATCCTGCCACATGATCAGACATCATTTTGCTCAATTATTTGGCACCAGTAGGCAAGATACTTCTGTACAGGGTATGCCATTTCCAGCTGCCTTTTGACTATCTTCTAACATCACTGCCCCCTGTATTTTTACTTGTTATCCAAAAAATACCTTTCTTCCCTTGCTCTAAACTCAGAATTCTCTACATTTCTCTAGCATCAACATTTATTATGGCTTTCAGGTACATTGCCTAAAAAATTTTAAAAATAGCCTGCATGCAAGAAACAGCAAATTATCTCTTTTTAAAAAAAAATACAACTAAATCAAGGCATAAGAAGACTTTTTCTCCCCCATTTTGCAAAAATAAAGCCCAGACTGGTACCTAAATAAGGCAGGTAGTATGTTGCTTGCAGAGGAGTGTGCATACCCAGGAGTGTGATTTTTATATGAACTATGAGTTGAAGGAGAAGATTTGAGTTTCTCTGAATATAAATGTATCCAAGAGCGGCTTTGGAGGTACCACTGTACACATTATCCATATGCCTAAGCAAATCCTTTCCGGTAGCAGAACAAAACTGGCTCAGGGCTTTAACTTTTTACCAAGGATAAATCCTCTTGTCTTCAACTACGGAATTTGTAGAGCTGCCTGGCAACCTTACCTAGTTCAACCGATGCTCAACCCTTCATATGGACAGCTTTGCAACTGGTTCTGCAGCTTTTGCTCCATGGCTTGTCCTCATCAGAAGAGGCACAGAGTCCTCATCACTTGGCCCTAAATAGTTAATTTATTAACTACTCTCATTTATCGACTGTCATAAGTACCCTTGATCATAGTTTGAGAACACAGTTCCTTGTTCTTGATAGCATTTTCTGTGAAAACAACCATGGCACAAAACATTTTAAAATGAAAAGCTGAAAGAGTCCATTTGTAAAACGGAAACACTCTTGCAATACAATTAGATTTAAAAACGAATCTTAGCAGAAGAACTAGGAAAAATAGTTTAAAGATAAATGGGTTTATATTTTAAAGTTTTACTTCTCATTATATTCTATAATGCATAAAGTCCCCCATTCGCAAGCTACTGACTTCAGTAACCCTAAATTTAAACAGATTTGAAGTATACAATTATCTGTTCTCAAAATAAAGGTGCCCATTTGAATGCAAATTGTTAAAAGTCAGAACTTCTGGCTTTCACATATTTATAAAAAGAGAGCAGAGTCTACTGAAGAAAAAGAATAGGAAGGAAAACCAAAAAATAAACATCCAGAATATATTTACGCTCCAACAATCACTAATACGTTTACTGAAAGAGCATTTTAAAGACAGCAAAAACTAATCTGAATAATTTATCTACGGGTGTTATTTGTGTTCAGTCGCATTATGTAATATTCTGTAATTTGAAGTCACCTGGAAGAGATTATATCCACTCTCTCCAGGAATATTCTAGACTGAAAGAAAAATGGCCAAAAAAGTGAACACCGGTAATCCTTCCCTAAATCTCTGAAGGGCAACAGTGCAGATCAGTCAACTTCAAGGTCATTTATTAACATTCATTTTAAGGCACTGATAACACATGTATTTCTGTGCTCCCAGACCGAATGCTGACCTCGCCATTCCTCTCAGTCTTAACAGAGCTTCTTTCAAATCAAAGTTTGCTCTTGCCATGTTCAATATAAAGTTTGTATTTTAAATTTTAAATGACAAGGACTATGCAACAAAGACCTAGGCTGGTTTAAGGCTTGTAAGAACTTTATAGTTTTGCTTTGTTTCAAACACAGGAAAACTCCCACTCCCTAGCCTGCCCCAAACACTTGTAAAAAGTATTGCTCCATAAAAGCATTGCCTGCCTAATCCTTCATTTCTATTGATATTCAGAGATCCAATAGAAACACAGGCATACATTTCACCCTAACGCTACACACAGAGCCAGCTTTCCCTGGATCCTGAGAATTACTCCTTAGGCACAATGAACCGAAACACTATAAAGTGCAGAGTGCTCTTAGGCTAGCTCAGGACTCTTTCCCGAGCTGCTTTTTCCAGCGGTGACTCAATGCACAGATATTTTATCACTACAAAGTCCTAACTTCTAGCATTGGGGTGGCCATAAATGATTTTTACCATGTTATACAGCCAGAAATCACCCAGATGGCGATGACATTCCTCTACTTACAGTACGCTAGGGGCACAGATACAGCTATTTGAAGAAGCAGCTGAAGTAATACAAACCCTCTGATTGAGAGACCTGGGATTAACAGAAAGTGTCCCTATATTCTCCTTTCCTCAGCCACTTTTTTTTCCTGTATTTTCCAGAAATACTGTTCTGGACAAATCACGACCCTTTATTTTCCTAGTTGGGAATTATACCTTGGCTTACAGTGCTCTTACTGGGATAGCACAGTTTCATGGGCAGAGCACCTCACTGGCAGCCAGTGGTGAACTGTCCATCTGTTTTGTATTTGCTCATCACTCCACCCCCCGGACGTTTGTCCTGGTCCTTCCCATCTATTCCTTAACAAGATTAAGAGGATCATTCCAGAAAAGCAGAGTCTCACACTTAGGTCTGTTGATCTGGCTAAAACAACAGGATCCTAATGCTGTGTTTGAATGACTTGAGGTATCAAAAAAAACCCCCGAACAACCACCAAAAAAAACCCCAGAAAATCTATGGATTTATGCTAAAATGTGCAGGTACCTGGAGCGCAAATGGAGATCAAGTCTGCCTCCACCTAGGACCTACTATTCCGTATTAAATACAGGTTTCAGGAGGAATGATATCTGATTCTTTTATAGGCTCAGCTTTTAACAAGGAAATATCAGAAACTCTGATGAGACCACATGAACAAGGACAAGGCGTTTTAACCCTTCTAAAGGGCTATTTGCCCACATTTTAAAGGTGACTGACAGAGAATCTGAGATGATTTAGTAACTCAATGGATGACACTGAGCAAACTGAGAACAAAAGAAAGGTCTTGATTCCCAGTTCTCCATTTTAACCAGTAGACAACACTCTCACTTTTACTCTAGATGAAACCTGGTACATCTACTTCTGCCACTTGTGAATCGTATCTAGAAGTTCTATCTTGTCCATTTTCTGTTATAGTTTATGGAATATAGTAACTACAATTAGAAGCACCTCCAAGTAAACCTAACTGTAAAACAGCTTTTACAGCTGGTTGCTGATGTCTCCCTCAAAATATATCTCCACTTTGTGTGCCCTGCAAAACACAGTACTTCTGCCCCTCCTAAAATTCTCAAGTGAATCTGAACTATGGCTATGGAACTGCCAGGTTTTTCCTTTATAGCATCTGATGACCAATTGAATAGATATAAAGCACCATAGTGACTTAGTCAATAACTCCAGAAAAATACATACTCCTGGTCTGGTTTTATACTGCTGTTTAATATCAAGGGGAACCCAGCATTAAAAAAAAAAAAAGCACCAATGATTTTTACCTCCATCATTTCTGTGAGCGTGTGATTCAAAGACCCAATAAGCCTGATATGCCTAGGGATGTTACTGGCCTAATACTTCCAGGAAACACCTCCCAGTACAGGAAGCTAATCTTGGTTTAAATTGAGGACTGAATCTATGAGTATCTCCTGGTACTCAACTCTTTGATATCTCAACTCTTCACTGTTTCTGAAACAAACTTTGAATTATATTTACAGTGCACGGCTACTGGAATAAAAATGTATTTGAAAATGTAATTGAGTGAAAGTAATTAAATTGAAAACATAAATGAAAAAAGCCAAAAACTAGATGATCTTAATGTATCTTGAGAATTTCTCATCTGCACTACCTGAAACAAACGCATTATGTAACTCCAAATGGATTTGTGTTTCCAAACACTGAGAGATATGTTGCTTTGTTTTTTTTGAAATTTGTTGATGCCTGGCAGTTTTCTAAAGTAAGATAGGATTTAAAAATGGATCCCAAGTTAGGTATTTCCTAAAGGAGCGGACTGTGGATAGGGATGGGTTTTCCGAACACTCCTGCAGAATATATTAGGATAAACTCAAGATCCTGATTTTGATCTTTAAACACTGCTACAGTTTTTAGGTCAGGCAAAAATGTCTGATGTAAAAGATTTCCTTAAGCCATTTGACAAATAAAGCACTGCCTCAGCTTTCAACTTTCTTGGCTTTCAGACTGTAATCCCTCAATTCAAAGAACTCTTCACCACCAGCAGCAACAGGAAAGCCATTTCAAATAGCCTTGACCTCACAGTTTCAGAGGCAATTTAAAAAAAAAAAACAAACCACATTACTGAAACATATCCTTATATTAACATTAATAAAGGAAAACTTTCACATGTATAACTATCACACATCCTCCGCAAAACATACAATGAATAGATTTTAAAGACAGAAGACCATTGTACTCTTCTAGTATAACTCTATACACAGAAAAACTCATTCAGCGTTTTCTGCATCAGTGCCCTAAATTTTGCCTGAATATAAGATAGCTTAAAAACAATATCCAGTTTAATATAAAGAGTTCAAGCAAAGAATTCCTCTCAACCCTACATTAAGCTACATCAATGGCTAATTACCTTCATAAGTACCCTATTTCTAATCCAATATGGAACACAGTGAAGTATATATGAATTTCTCACTCTATAATCCTATTAGTGACCCGCTTTTCCGTGAGTAGAAGGTTATTCAGGAAACAAGACAAAAGATCTCATTTTACATATGGGTATTGCTAGCTGTTGCCCTGCTATCTTTTTTTTTTTTAATGATCTTAACAATGGAGACAGTGGTTTCTAAGATTAGGCAAATTCAGTGTAAATTATAGCCAACAGAACTAGACAAAAAAGGAAGACAGGATGGCTAGTGAATTGGCACAACTAACCCTCACTAATTGCCAAAACGCACACATGAAGCCATCAAAATATACAGACAATTCCACTATGCATTATCTTTCCACCTTTCACACAATATTTTTTTAGGTTCATGCTTGAAATTTAGCAGATACATCAATTGGAAATGATTATAAAATTTGTTCCTAATGTTCAAACACACATGTAGAGCTTCTTTGAGCTGTGTCCCTGCATGTCTAGTTCAGATAAGAATTATATAGTAGCAAGTGAATTTTCGTGCATCACCTAAGTTCACCTCACGCATGTTTTATATGTAGAAAATGCTACATCAAAATACACAACCATTTCTCAGTTTCACTGCTACTCTTATACTTTATGCAGTTCACAGAAAGAAACTGGATACGTAGCCAGTGATGTTCTTAGTGATTGTAGGCAACCCATCTCATGACATTCAGTAAGTCTGATATACTGAAACACTAAACAGAACCACAGAAAGCCACTATTTTTTGTGATAGGATTTTCCTTCCTCTTATACAGCACATCGCTTCTGAAGCTCTTCATGTTGCACAACCTGAGTACACAATGGATTTGACATCTCTCCGGAAAATTGCATCTGAGACACAAGTAATAATGATTGTTTTTACAGGTGCCAATACGATGATAGTTTTGGATGCAACTTCACCTTCATATAGCCTAAAGCCAGTGACACACAGGTTAATCGATGCCTTAAGATTTAATCAGAAAGTGTTGAGAAAGAAGTTGTGTAGTGTGATACAGAAAAGCAACAATCTAACTCTGAAGTGGATAACAGTGCTTCATCGTGAATCAGGGAAATACACAACAGGATAGGCAAGGCAGGCAGAATAAAGCAGAGCAAAAAAACCCACGAAGACCACTAACTCACCTTTAACTCCGATTAGCTGCAAACGTTTAGCCATCAAGAATGGTTTAGCAGTAATCTGTATTTCTAAGAGGGAACTGATGTTTACAAAGAAAAATTATAGTCAAGGAAAACAGCCTTTCTGGGCCAGAGAAAGAAGCAACAGAGCACAGGATTCTGTCCGTTCTTCCCTCCTGCCTTTCCTCTGTCTCTAACACTGACAGCTCCCAAGGACGGCCCTCTCCATGGAAAAGTTATCCTGCCCTTTTGGATACTCTTCCTACCCTTCCTGGTCTAGAAGGTAATTTGTTTCAACACATCATTGAAAAAAACCCATGATTTTTCCTCACTAATAGTCACAAAAATGAAGGTTTTCTTGGGTTGGTTTGTTTACTTGTTTTTAAACAAGAATAATTGCAATTCAGATTTGTTTAGCTAGTTTTTAGAGAAACTTATGGGGAAATCAACCAAACACATCATAAAAATGACACCACAAACACAGATGAAGACACGTAACATCTTACGTATGTTAATCTCATGACCTGAAGTCACATTGCTAAGCCAGCCTGCACCAGGGCTGTAGAGAGGAAGGTGAGGGCTTCCTTTGCTTGAGGGGAAAAGGCAAACCACTCAAGCCCAGAAACATGTCAAGTCAAGTCAAGACACTGGCGGAGAAAACAGGAAACCAATGGAGGCAGGAAATGGAGGGCCCTTGAATCTGCTCTTGCTGCTTTCATTCAACAGCATAGGCCGACTTAACATGAGAAGCAAGTTAAAGAATTGTTCAGCACTCGGAAAGTCTCCTGCAGAGCTTCTTGCCTAGCTTCAGCCACAGCACCACAGCACTTTAAGATGGATGTGAACTAACTGAAGAGAGGCAAATAAGAGCAGTAAGAAAGGATGACCAATAAAGACAGACCAAACAAGCTGGGCATATTTTAGCCTAAGGCAGAGGAAGCTGGATGTGGTGGTGGTGGGGGCTCCCACTTGGAGATTTCTAGGAACCAGCTAAATAGGTATGCATCAGGAATGGAACAGATGGGTTTGTCATCACCTTAAAGCAGAGGGAAAGAGGGATGGATCTCCTGAGGTCATTTCTAGCCCTACATTTTTCTAGGATTATGAAACGGACACTTCAAAATAGCAACTACTACTTTACTTATCTCCTAAGGAAGACAGGCCTATAACAATCCCATATTGCAAGCTGTCCTCTTCCCAGAATGTTATAACTTACTCCCATTCTAAAAGATTCTTCACTCTGCCAGAGCAGCAGAAAGACACTTTGGTCTCACTGAGAATAATGCCCAAAATATCAGTCAAGTTCTTTATTTATATCTCTTGGGTATAATAATCTCCCTAGAATTAAAGGACTATAGTTTTTAGGTTTTGATACAACACAATTAGCAAGCAAGGCTTTGAATAAAATAGAGTTTTGAACAGAAGGTTAAGACAACATTAAAAAAATTATTAGCATGTCAGTAGAGTCTGAGCAGACAGCTCTTTAATAACATTGGACAGGGAATTTAAGGAAAAATACTTCAGAGAAGTAAATGAATATTCTTTCCAACAGAATGATTTCTTTAAAGACAAAAATCAAAATTATGCAGGTCTTTTTTTTGTTTCAAAAGAATCATTTTGAAGGTAAAATATATCTACCCAAAGCAATTAAGATGAGAAGAAGAAGAAAGATAGAGAAAAAGAATGCTCCAAGGGCCAAGTATGTAAGACTGAAAGAACTATTCAGTCAAGGCATAATCATCCATTTTCCCCTGAATTATATTTATTTAATATGAACATAAAGGTGTGCAGAAGAGATGAATGGGTTACAGGAAAAGGCAAAACGGGAGCTCTAAAATGTTGTTCTTTGTAAAGCATCACCATTATCAAAGAGAACTGCTTGCTACAAGTCAAACAGATTTCTGTTTGAATTCAAGATTAAGTTATGCATGGCGCTGTGAGCAACTACTAGGAGAAGAGAAATAGAAAATTACAGAAGGAATACTTCTACAACAGTTAGTAGTGCTTGACAGACTCCAGTCTCAGTTTTAGCAGTTGTAGGTCTCAGCCATCAAACTTCTCACAGGTGACAAAAAAAAAAAGAATTAAGTTAACTTTTACTTGAAGACTACAGTCTTTCTTTCTAACTCTGGTCTTTACTTTGAAGGACAGGAAGAAACCAAGCTTCCCCTGGCCTCTGTCATACACTTGCCATGAGATGAAACACAAAATATGTATCAGATTTTGCTGTATGAACAAAATTGTTTAGAAGTTTGTAAGTTCTACCAAATACCTGTCTCATTCTTCACCTCAAGAATCAGCTTTATGCATTTATTTGCTTTTATTAAACTATTTATTTATGAATTCTTGCTCAAAACAACTGAAAATCCTAAAGACAAGCACAGGGGTTCTTCCTTAGTTACCACAGATTATACAGCGTTCCATAGTTCCTCTACAAAAACAAGATGTGAATGCATGTGAATGCAGAAGCCTGGGATATTTTACAATTTTAAATAACATTAAAGTAAAAAAGGACATATTCTCCTTCCAGTTGTATTTCCTCACCTAGCATATACATTTATACATAACCTCTCTACTTGCCTTTGGTCACATATGATGCCTTGACGCTTAGAAATAATTCAGAAAGAAAAGTAGACTTCCTATTTTATTACCTATCTCACTTCACAAAGCAAACAGATTTCTTCTAAGGCCTCACAAGAGGAATGAAGAGGACATACTTTGTTTCAACTCCTGGTGAGAGGCATCAGATGTTCCTCTAGTCAACCCTTGCTAGGGCCACAGCTAGTTTTTTCAGAAGCTGCATCAAAGGCCGAGCTTTATAGATGCATAAAATAAGACAGACTGAGAGCAAAGCTTTCAAGAGCAAAAAAGACCAGTCCGCTTAAGGAAAAAGGTATTTCAGGCTACCTGTGTGTTTTTAAAAATTGTAGCTGGGAATAAAAATTAAAGGTAACATGAATAATATATCATAATACCTGCCACAGTTCATTAAATACTGCGCATAGAGGAGGCAGCTACTTCAGTAACTGAACAGACCTTGTTACGCCATACTTTACTTTCATTAAGAGGAGATGATTTCCATGACTTCAAGTGTATTGTTACCATACCTGTCCTGGCTTCCTTCTGTGATGTGATAGAGACGATTGGCACCTCCATCAGCACAAGCTCTCAGCGCAGCTGCAGGTGAAGAGACAGAACATCAACGTATTGGCATTATAAACCAAACACCACAATCAGTTACTCCATTAGTGACATTTCTGTGTAAACTCAAGCATTCATTGCAGCAAAGGGATCACATATGGCTTTTAGCTTCCTGTACTTGACTACTTCCTTTGTTTTTCTACACAGACATTTGAACTGTTTTTATCAGACTAGTGTCAATCTGCATCTGACTGTGTCACTGTACTTTCCAAATAGCTTATATATATCTATCCTGACCTACTGGCCAGTCAGCTTAAACTACATGGGGAGCAAGTATTGAAAACCTGGAAAGAGTCCACCCTCCACGGATGGGCATGTACTTGTCTGAACAAGTGGGAACTTGCACTTAAACACAGCAATCTTCTCAGCCAGGCAAAAAGTTCACAATGGTGGCTCTATAATGACATGCATAAAAAAACTGGGAGAGAAAATACAGTTAGGCATGGGAATACCTGTTTTCTCTTTTTCCTGCCCTCCTAAGACACAAAAATGGTAACTCCACTACAGTTTCTATACTGTTCCACAAACTGTTTGAATCATCTGATATAAAGCAGGTGGGTTAGGTCTTGGCTTCAAATCTTGACCTCTCCTAGTACAAAAGGAACAAAAGGTCAATAATTTTCAGTGCTTCCACATAACTTGGGGACCGCAACGGGCACAATGTCACTCATTTCAATTGATTTAAACAAGCACGGACATGCTGTTTTCTTTTGATCCCTTTGCTTGTATAGACTTCAGTCAGAGAAAAAAGTCTAACACTGTTATTACAAAATCAGATATAAATGGGTGTATTTTATTCATAACCATCCCTATTAATCATCATTTAACTAGCTCAAGATTTTTAAAATATGATAGGCTGTATTAAAGATTGAAAATGACCACCTTGTCTTAGCAGTCTTTATCAGTTATGCTCCGAGATGCACAAGTCAGATAACCGCAGCACGCAAGATAAAAGAAGTTGTCAATTCTACACTGGAGCAGAGTGTTCCTTCCAAGTCTATGGGCAAAGAGAGACTGACTGGTAGGCTGGAGAGGGCTGAAAGTCAAGAGATTTGGGGGGAGGAGGGGAAGAGAAAAAAAAGAGGAGACAAAGAAAAGGAACAACCTGCCCAAGTTTTGGAAAAAAGGTATAAACAATCAGATCAGGCACTTCCTGCTGCTGAGAACCCAATTTTCAGCTAAAGCCTCTTTGCTGTGGTGTTTGTTTCTCAGTCAGAACCACCTCTCAGCAGTGATACAAACCTACCTTTTTCCTCTTCTCACTCATTAGGTGGGCAATCCGCCTCTCCCCCTAGCTTAGCCATCAACTTAGCCAGCCTATACATACTGGGACAACAAAGTTCATGTCTATATCTGCTCTCATCTTTAAGGCTGCTGAACTCCTACCACAGGGAATGTTCTATATGGCTACATCCACCATGTAGTGCCATGGGACCTCGGCGGAGGCTTTTTGGAAAAAAAGAAGAAATCAGGGCAGCACAAAAGCTACCAGTTCATCACAGGTAGCTTTGGGTACAACAGCTTTTTTTCCTGCAGGCTGCAAGAATGTACAGGGCAGGAGAACTAGCATTGCATGCCTCTGTGTCTCTTCTAGCACTGCTCCTGCTCCAGTGACCCCGCTTCTCTCTTGTCCATAGTATTACCGTACCCACTATGGTAAACACTACCTCTCGCAGCCTTCTTGCGCACACCGTGCTCTTCTCTGTCTCCTTATCCTACTTTGCCCACTCCTTCCAGCCACCATCCAAACCCATATTAACAAGCCAAGGTGAAGTAGATTTTATCCTGACAAATCTTATTAGCTGAGATAATTTCTAAATTATGGTAGCTGGCCAGCCACCATACAATGGTGATTCACTGCTTCAGGGTCTTGTTAGGTTCCTCACCCATCCTGGTGAATATAAACATCACAAAGAACATCTTTTTCCCAGCCTGTGTTTGACTGGAAGCTTTTAACTTCTCCTCTCACTTGAGGTTACAGTTGAAACCGGATTAATGTAATTCATTTCACCTGGGCATATTTGTTAAGGTCTCTCAGGGAGTTCAGCTTACACAGAAGTTAGTAATGGTCCATAGCAAGAAGAGTGTGTAATACCTGTCCTTAAATCAGCTATCTGGGCCATCGGTTTATTTAGCAGATATAAGGCATCTAAGCAAGGCCTAGGACCTAAGCAATTACAGAATCCTTTCTCTCCCCTTGAGCTACAAAACCAATTCATCAGTTGAGACACTCTTTATAACCAAAACCATAAGAACGCTGCAGAAAAATTGTTTTCTAACTTCAGGTACAGAATCTGCCTAAAGGGTGCTTCCCTGGCCAAAGACAGCCCCAGCATTTTTCTTCTGAGAACAGTGATTTTTACATCTATTCTCACACATTTTGAACAAATAGGTGGCTTATGACTTCTGGAGGAAAAAAAAAGGGATAAGATACAGAAAAAGAGAGATAATTATCTGTCTCAATTACTTTAAGACAGCCAGAGCCTTAACTGTTGTAAATTATCTCAACGGATTTACCACAAATTAAGACTGGCCTACTACTCCAGGTGATCTTATTATTTTAAAAGCACATAAATGAAAAAAAAACAAAACAAACTGAGTAAGTATTACAGAACAAACCAGTCTTCAATAGGGAGTTACTATCTGATGTCTCAAAACAAAATAGTTGCCTTATATCACTGCAATTTAAAGCTATCCCCCACATATTTATTCTTATAAATAAGAATAAATAATAATTTTAAAAAATTTTAACTTCAGTTACATTGCAAAGTTATTTAGAGAAACTATTTACAAGGTACTGATAGTTTACTGGCAAGTTAATAACTTACATTGGAATGAACCAAAGTCCCAGGTGCTTTAAGTAACTACTAGGTAATTAACTGATTGGCTGGAGGCCAGTAAATCATATTATTTCTACAGCTATGAACCAAGCCTTGCTTGATAAAAAGTAATGATATATATTACCTGGAAGAACATGTATCATTATTATCTGGAAGTGTTTAAGGAGATAGTCGGCAATCCTAGGTTTACAATTCATATGGAAAATTCTCTATGAAAAGATAATAGAAACTGATTTTATACAGTGCCTTTTATATTAGAGACAAAATTGCTTTACAAACAACAATTTGGCTAAGGTGCAGCACAGCAACTGTGTAGGCACATCTAGCAGTCTCTAGGCACTCTGCAACAGCTCACCCAAAACCTCATTAATTATTTCAGCAGAAACTGAAGGACTGAGTAAGACTGGGGCTTTGTTTTGCTTGGCATAGTGAAGAGAGACAGACATTCTTCCAAGAAGTTTACAATTTAAACAGATTAAAAAAACAAATGAAAAGGTGAAAAGTGACAAAGAGAGATGAAATATTAATGGTCACACATGGGTCAAAGACAAGTTGTTTTCCAGGGCGACAAAAATGCATGTCAGGATTTGTGGAGGGAAGAATATCTTAAATGGTCAGCCAGGACACAGAAGGTCTGACACACACCTTCTCTTCTGACTCAAAGGTTACTATCCCGTTATTGGGGACCCCTCAGATTTGCCAGGTGTGGTGCACGTGGAAGTAGTCTCTAGCTTGTGTAAGTCAGAAAGAACTAAGTCAGTAAAGACATTATCTAAAGCCTTTTTGCTAATCCTGCCTCTGTGAGCTGAGCCAGACTAAGGAATGGTCGTTTTCAAGTAGCTCACTGAGCTCTGATGGGTCAGGAGGACTAAAAGTTCCAGCAAAGACTCTGTGATATGCAATTGGGAACAGCAATTTTTTCAACCAGCACAACTGGAAGCAGAGGAGACCCGTGCCCTTGGCCACCTTGCTCAGCTGGAGAGGCCCAAGGTACAGTTTCATGCTTTTGCTATCAGAAGAGACGACACTAGGAGCACAAGGGTGCAAGTGCACCGCAGCGCTAGCTCAGTGTGTGAATCTGCCCTCCTTGGCATCACCACAAATTACAATTTTTCCTACCTGAATGTTCTGTGTTAAGCTCCACTCCTCAGAAACAGCTCCGTCTGTCAAATTACCACCTTTTCTATCTGTCAAATTCCTTTCTGATATCACTCCAGTGTCATTCAGTGAACCAGAGAACAGAGAGAGAACCGAAAAATCAGCTGTTTCATTGTGCTGCTTAGTGAAAGAGTAGAGAAGGGGGAACTCAGTGCCACCACCACTAATTGCTACCCAAGTTACTGCAGTGGGAGCTGCATTATGACCAGTCCAGCAGCATTTGAAATTATGGCAACAGTAAACACCCCTTGGCTCCAGCTATGCTGAGGAAGAGTTACGTCAAGAGCATATTATCAACCCATGGTATCTCTGAGTTTCCCATAGGCAATGTGAATGGAGAAACCAAAGCCTTTCTGAGTCATGTCCTTCATTTTAAATGGTGACTTTTCTGCTAGGAACCAGTGAACTATTTCCCTTTAGTGACTGTAGTTAAGAGGTCAATTTTAGGACTAATTATTAGTGAATATGTTTTTACAAAATTTATTCTAACACAACAAAAATAATGGAAACAATTTATATTATATTTATGTTTAATCTTTTGGTAAATATAAATAACTATATAAATAGCTGTATTTACTCTTTTGGGAAATACAAATAACTTCCTGTCACTATGAGACAGGATACGAACAGCATCTCAAACACAAAAAAGGAAGGTCTTGGCTCCGAGTTAACTAATCCTGAAGCTTTTTGCAGAAGAGAAGCAAGTATTTTATCACACCTTCAATAGCCCTGCAGATTCAGGCAGGGGAAAAGACTCTACAGAATAGATGCAACTCTTGCAGACTGAGTAAGATGAGGGCATAAAAAGGGAATACATATATACACAGTACTAAAACCTGGGGAAAAAACCATAACTTTATTATTCCTGTTATTATTCCTATTCTATTATTCCTTCCAATTAGCATTTAAAATATTTTTTTTTTTTTCATTTTTTCAAACAGATCCTGGAACTAATCCATGTTTTTGCCTAAATTCAAATTTATGACATCTCCCCTTAAACTGCCTTAGTATATCCACTCTGTTCCTTTTCTAATTTTACACAACTTCTTCTAGGTATGCAATATGTTTCCCTCATTCATTTATTGATTCAGTAACCTGGTAACCATAATTAACCTGCCAGCATAATCTACACATAAGAGAACCCTGCTTAATTAATGACTTGGAGCACTGGTAGTAATGTGTAAGTGATAATATATGGTAGATATGCAGAGAATTGCTTGGTTTGCTTGATACATTTGGCTAACACGGTTTTGTCTCAGCATTAATAAAAAATACCAGTTACCAGCAAGAAAATGCATAATCTGTATTTATGCGCTTTCTCTTTTTCTCCTTGTCCTGCAGAAACTGCAAAAACACATTTAACAAATCCACGGCTTTGTGCGGCTGCAGATTGCTAGCAAGGGGATATATTTGCATTTCAAACTATTCCCTCCCACCCATGTGTTTCTACCTGTGTTATCAGGACTATGCAACTGCTGTTATATACCAAACACAGTACACCACAGACATCCCTCTTCTGGTCCATCTGCAGCTCTGTTTGGCAAATCACCTGTCAGTCCATAATAGTTTTCTGCTTTGCTGTTGGACACCGGTCTTGGCTAAGAGGCTTTTTAACTATTTAAAATAGGTCTACCCTTAAGTTCTTTGAAACTGGAAAGGCTTAGCTTTTATCACTGGTATTTTAAATTTGCATCAGTGTACAGGGCTTTAAACACGCATGATGGAGAATGTCACCTGTGCTCAGGATATTCTGTGCCTCCAAATGGAACTCAAGAGACACACAAGTGCTTTCTAAGCTGCCGTTATAGTTGTGCATCATGTTTCTGTAATCAGCAGCAGCAGAGAGCAGTCAGCCTTTGGTAGGAGTACTCAGCGCCTTCTAGGATTGAGACAGTTCTTAGGAATTCCACCCAAAATTCCTCTTTTTTGCTCTCTTTTCTGCCCCTGGTTATTTGCAATTTTGCACGCATACTTCCAGCCCAGGAGCAAATTTTAGTTTTACAAACGCTGCCTGCTATTCCAAAATTGCCTGTGTACCCAAGAAAGGCCCATCAGCTACCCCAACTTCTATACCATCTGTATCACACAAAGAACATACAAAAGCCCAGTAGTCCTCAAGTAAAAGGATCATCAACACCAGAGCTGGCAGCCTGCTTTCATATGGACTGGATTATGGATCTCAGATGAAAAACTACTGTTCGTCTAGTAAGGTAATTAAATGTTTACTACAAAACTGCTGTGTTTCTTTAATCACTCTACTTTGAGCTGTAAATGTCATAGAGTTCTAATCTAAACAGAGGCAGGATTCATTACACAATTAAATATAAGAATACAAGGAAGGAACTGATGTGCGGATGAATTAGGAAACACTATTCTTTTCTCAGTGCATTGACTCAATATCAAGCAAGCGCCACACAGGTAACATGACTTCCTAAAAAGTTCACACAGAAATGAAACAAAGTAAAAATTAAATCATTTCTTCCACAGTCAAAAACCTCCCCTGAAGTTCAGCCAAAAACTAAGTTACATAATCATCAAAACAAAGTCTTACTTAAAAAATAATAATCCTAAAACATGTAAAATCTCAATGCTCACTTTGGGGAAAAAAAAAGGAATCAAAGAATAGATCAACCCTTTTAAACACAAATTCTTAAGCACCGCAAAACACAACCGCAAGCACAAAAAAAAGTGTATCAGTAAATATAGTAGGAGTAATGTGCTGTCAGAGGCAGGAGAGCAACTGTGTTTTCACCAGACTGAGTTTCTGGACTGTCTTCAGGTACACTTCCACGCAGAGTTCATTACAGTGATTCATATTCAAGGCTGCTGGGTTTGGAGTAATCTCTTGTCAGGTGTTAGATTTAATATTCCTACAACCCTCACTTAGGATACGATTTTCTCTTCTCTTCTCTTTCCTGTCATTCTTCTCCCATTCTGTCAAACCCGGGAGCTCTGGTACTCGCACGCTGCCTTACGCCCATTGCTGTAACAGGCTCAGCAAGCAGGAGCAGCCCCGTGCTGCGTCACAGCAAAAAGCAGAAGGAAGAAGCCCAAACATAAAACAAAGCACTTGCTGCCATCATTTCGACTAAAATCTAAGCGACCTTTTCATGACAAGGCTACGTGGCTTGATGCTACCGCGGGAAGAATCGAGAAGTTTATTCTTTTCAGTTCCTCCTTTTTTTTGCTCTCTGTTTGATAAATGACAGCTAAAGCAATAATGTAACATTTAATCAGCTTTTCTTTTTGCCCTGAGCACACATCTGTTATTACCAGGTAACAGTAAAAAACACTGATCAAGGCACACACACACAAAAAAGAAAAAAGGAAAAATGCACTAAAGTGCATAATGTTAATCCTGACTTTTTTCCTGATAAACTATTTGTTTTAAGTGTATTTAAAGAATAATTTGTCAAATCAAAGATCCTCACAAACCAAACATGCTGCTGAAACACAAGTGGGAGATGCTACAGGTGCCTTAAATCCTGTATTTTCCAGAGTGAGAAGGCATCCAAGCTCTCTACAATCATATATTTGCATTTTATTGACGTGTCTGACACCAGGAATTCCCCACAGATTCGCACGGCTCTTCCCCAGAGGACGTCCGGTCGGTAACTGAAATCTCTCATCCAAACAACGGCTATGTAACCCCCCGATCACTGATGAAGGATCTGCTGAGTCTCAAACGTCAAACCCCTACAGACACCACGCTGGCTATCCTTCGTAATACATCCCATCAGGTTGCCTTTCAAATACCATCTTTTCATTGCTTCGCAAGTACGATGCGCTTCGCTAACAAAACTTTACTACAACCTGTCTACTGGTGTCCTACACCTAAAACAAACACATATATCAAAATATAACTGAAGGTAAAGTAACTGAAAGAATGTGCAGCTAGCTTTTTTCTGCATCCATTACCTGATTATCAAGTGAAATGGAGAGGCTTCAACATGAATTTTATTTCTGAAGGTTTTAAATTATATAGTTTAATAATTCAGTGTAACGTGCACCGACTTCGAGCTTTGATTGCAGCTTTTTATTTCTTCATTTCATATTTTCCATTGCTGCAACATTGATTTCTGACACAAGGAAGATAAACAGCTACAAACATGATGGAATACCCCGGCTGCCTGCAATTTTAATTGCCACGCAGTGTTGTTATCAGGCAAACCTTAGAAGCAAGCTGACTATTCCTCCATGGAAAAAGCTGACCAAAAAAAAAAAAAAAAAAAAAAAAAAAAAAAAAAAAATCATCTTTATTAGCATTAAAACATACACATTTGCACAAAAGATCTAACTGTAAAGAGAAAAAATCCCTCTCTTCTTTTGATCTGGCATTGCCGAATCACTGCCAGCAGTAGTAACCTGAGTGCAATCACTGCTCCCTACCCCACAGTGCGCAGGATGTGGGGCAGGCAGGAGGGCAGTATTTGGGAGAGGGTGATCAGCTGTGCCAAGGCAAAGAAGGAAAATAATCTGCTACTGGCCATCAGCAAGACTATGTTCCTCATCACAGCCAGAGCCAGTGCTATTGTCTCTTCTGTCTCCCCTGAACAATATGCATTAATAATTCAAGCCAACCTGCAAGTGTAAAGCAATGAGTATGATAAGTTCATATTCATGTCTATGATTAAATGTTTTCAGCTAACACATTTATATTCCAAATTTTGTTTGCCTAAATTGGATTTGCAGTAGTCTGCAACTCATCAAAAAATTAATCACACACTTATTTTAAATAGCACAAAATATATTAAATCTCATGCTACTACAACACACATCGTTCTTTAGCAACCCCGAATAGATTTTCACGCAACCATTTTATATCATAGGCTAACAAAAACTTCTGTGTGTCAAGGAAATTTCAGAACTCATAAAAGTCAGAAACTCCAATTTTGCTAAAAGACAACTAGAATATTACAATGCATAAATTTCTGAACCAATCAAACTTGCACCAACACCTTCTTGAAAAATTATTTGAACTATTCAAAAGAGTAGTCTAAAAGTTGTTTGGAAATAAGTATCAAAAAGAGGGACAAACAAGAAACCAGAGAAGGAAAACTTAAGACAGCAAATACAATTTCCTAATGCATGTGGAACTGCTCTTTATAATGTATTTTCTAATGTCTTGATACTGTACAGCTATCCTATGTTCATGCTACATAATCTTGTGTATAGATCATTTCCCCTAGTCTTAGCAGATAAACTTTTCAATAGATTTTCAAGCAAACAATAATAATAGTAAACTATTAAAAATAGCATCAGGAGAAATGGTAAAAAAAAAAAAAAAAAAAGAATTCCATCCGAACCACAAAAAATAAAAAGGTTTTATGGGGCATTCTTTAAAGGCACCATAAACCAATTTAATTTGAGAAATGAGCACATCTGAAACTATCCCAAATTAAGTGAATACTATAAAACACTAAAATTATGCTAGTGTCAATCTTGAATTACGTGTCTAAAACACTGGGAGAATATCATATTATTACTTCATTTATGACAGTTTCACCCCTTTGTATCTGACTGACCCTTATTGTCTTTCCCTTCTCTTAACTCGCAGATTTGGACATTTGGACCAAGGAAGTTTCCCCAAGAAACTGGAAATATAACATTAGCTGTCAAGTAGACTTGATCTTAGCTGCTTTATTTCATATTTGGAATAACTACAAGTACATACACACTGGCGTTTGTACCAATTTAATCCAGAATGGTTTCATGGAAGCAGCGGATTTGCATCTCTCTTACTCTGGTACTGCCACCTAAATACAGCTCTAAGGCCAAACCTGAACACAATTTTGATATTACGATGTATTGCTCCTTTCAGGAAAAGAAGATTTTTAGCTACCTGCACGAGGACTAATCTCGGATCCCAAAAATCTTGCTACTCAAAATAAATCTAAAATTGAAATAATATTCTTGCTAGGGCACTTTTTCCAGCAGGCAAGAAAGAAGGTCAGCTAGTTAGCACACAAGACACAACAGATCAGATCTACGGTATACTTTTGTCAAACATATGTTTCTTTTGTTATTCATATTTGAAAAAAAGAGTAGAAAAACCCATAATAAAGGACAAAATATGATATTTGCATTTTAAAAATAGTATAAAAGGTGTGAGTTAACATTTTCAAAAGAAATAATCACCAATGGCAATCATTTTCTGAAAGTTTTTTGTTATCTTGATAAAGCGATACATTAAATTATCACTGGACAGAAAGTTTCTTTGGACAGGCAGAACTGACTACAAACCATGCTAGAAGCCCCAATTCTGAATTCTGATTTCTCATCTGAATTATCTTACATAGAGCAGATGCAAAAACAACACTGCTCTCCCTTAAAAAGGTATCAACATCTATATGTAAGCAGTCTGGTTATGAATGAAGATGGCATAGCAGTATTTTCCCAGTTCATAAAAGTGATGAAGAAACAAGCACATTGATTTCAAACCCTCCCTTTAATGAGGCTATAAGAGCACCTTAAGATAAATTTCCAAATGAAAATATTTGTAGGAGGCAATCTAGAGGTTACTGAACAAAAAGGAGTGTACGTTCTCAAGGGGAATAAGCTTCTGTGTGACAACTCGCCTCATAGCAAGGCTGCAAAAAGAATCAGAGCCTGAACTTATAATACACGACCGGTGTATCATCCACAACATGCCCGTGGGAAAAACACCAAGCTGTATCAGTGTTCAAGGTGTCCTTTATTCCTCCCCCTGGTGGATAAGAAAAAATCCACCACCATCTGCCTTTTGCCGAGAATTTTCACTGAAAATTTTATGTTCTGGTACTCCTGAGGATAGGCACTTATGACAGAGCTTTCCAGGTGACAGTGCAGCTGAGAAATATAATGCCATTAGTGCAAAGTCCTGAGACAATCCATATCTAAGTCATCCCTAAAACAGGAGAAGTAGATACAAACTCAAAAGCTTTGTGTGCATGCTATATGAGGACCCAATTCAATGTCTAAATGATCTGGCAGTCTTATGCGAAGCTAATGAGAGCCTGAAAACGCAACGGGCAGCAGCAAAACACAAGATTGAAACTGTATTTTACTGGAGGTAAATCCAGCTTTTCAGAAGAGTTTTAATACAGGGAAGTCCATAATTTAATACCATGTTTTGTGAAATGTGGTGTTTGGATATTATTTGGAGAGCCACCGAATTAGTAACCCATGTAATATCAGTAAAATATCAGATCTCTCCAGCCAGCTTGCTCTCTCATGGAAAATGCTGACGTGCCAGAACCTTAGTTTTGATGTTCTTCCACAAGGAGTCGTGATGGGAAAGGCAATTGAGAGGATGCTGTTCACCTGCTGGCCTCAGATAACTCCTCTAAGGTAATCCACTTACAGATCTTGCTGTTAAGCAGACACAGCTTTTGTCCTCTACCTCTGAAACTGCATCACGGGCAGTTCCCTAAGGCCTCCTAAAGGGAGAAAGGCTTAAAGTGAACAGAAAAGTAGTGTCTCAGTGGGGACTTCCATCCCCAGATTTTGGACTGCTCAGTGTTTTAAGAAAACCTGCAAGCTTCTGGATTATTCAAAAACTATCTTTTAGTAACGGATTTGTTCATATCTAATTTCCAGTTACAAAAATGATCAGTACATTGCAGATGATTTTTATCAAAATGCTACAGAAGTACTGCTTCGAGCCTTAAATTTCAATGTGTTACAAAGATAAATATCCCTAAAAGTGAAAAATGAAAGAACTTTTTCCTCTCATTTTGGTCCGTGTTTTTCATTTTGAAGAAGTGAGACTGAACTTAAACACACATTAAAGTGTGAAGTTCAGAGGTGAATTCATGGAAACCGGGTAGGAATTCTTTGTTTTGTTTAAATTACCTCCGATCTAATTGTACTATATCCCCTTCTAAATTAATGCTAATATGGAAGCATTTTTCCATCCCTTGATCATATGCCAAACCATTTAATCTTTATTGAACAAAAATATTGTCCTCTTCTTTGGGACCATTTTCTCCTTGTAGTTGAAACCTGTGCATGCAATAAATGAAACCTAGATTTAGCACACCTGAGCTTATTCTGGAAGTCTGCTTTAAGAACGTATCCCCAGTGAAACAAAGAAGCAAAACCCCAAGACACAGTCTTGTTCAAATGGTAATACATTACACGTTGTATCTGACGCTCTTTGTTCTCAAAATGGTTCAATGAAAGAAAAAAACCCAACAAAAAAACAAACCCAAAGAACTATACAGTGGCTGTGAATCTTACTATAGCAAGTGTTCCTTTTCAATGTCACTACTTAATTGGAAATTATCACCCTTTTAAATTTTCCATAGAAACACGACTTATAAGGGTGGGAGAAAAAATTATCCTAAGTATATCTAATATATCTTTATTTAAATCAGCCAAGTGTTGGCCAAACAGAATATCAATATTCTATTTAATTTACAAGCTCTGTCCATAATAAACACTTCATTATCAGCAACAGAAACTATTAGAAGACAGGATGTTCAAACGTGATTTGAGTCACTGCACCAATCCCATGCTGCCCTATCTACCAGATGTGCTGGAGATACTAGATTAGTACACATGACATTTTCATTTCAAGTAGTATGTTCCTGCACTTGGCCTGATTTAAATCAGTATTGCTATCAAAGAGCTGGTAAAATGTTAAAAAAAAAACCCTTTTACTTGTTTCATCTGGATTTCATCTTTCATAAGCTCTTGGAGCCTACGGCGTTATTATCTATTGGGCTTTGATGCACAAGACTTATACAGAAGTCTGTATTTTCACCTGGCTCTCATCTCCCTGTTTTAAAAGAAGAGAAACCCTGTCTTCCCCAGATAACTCAGTTCTGTCTCCTTCTGCTCGTCTGTTCTTGACCAGGTCCTCTGCTAGCTCCCCTTGGTCTATACAGAGGAATTCCCAGACCAGAGCCTTACATGTTGAACATTAAAAAGAGTTAAAAAAAAGACCAAAACAAAACGAGAAAAACAACATCCAAAAAACCCAAATCAAAACCAAAAAAATAACACACCACCACAAGTACATATGAGTGTGTGTAAGGAAGGACTTTCCTCAATTCACCTAAAATATTTATTTCCTCACTATTTTTTACTAGTTTACTTCCAAACGTCTGCGTTGGTCATGCATTAGCTCAGACACTCGAGGTCAAGTTCAACCAGCCCACTTCAGCAACATATGTTTAGAGCAGGATCCTCCCACTTGAGAGGCTTGGTGAAAGGAAAACAATTTCTCTTACTCTCGATATGATAATACATGACTAAACCCCCAAGGCAGAGAGCTGTCTTTCTGCAATGCGAAACACCCAACACTGGGGGCCTGTTCTCCCTAGCACGGAACAGGACTAGAAACGCCCTGATTTCACATGTGACACTTGCTGTCATGAAGACCTGGAAAGACACGTCTGAATCCTTGATTCACAAGATGCTACACGGTACATCTGTACCATAACAGCAACAAGCATAGTTTAGCTAACGAAGAAAATGATCTGTTGTTGCTGTGCTTCACCTGCACAAGGCCCTGCCACCTGCTTGAAACAGTCCCTAAGCTTTTAATAGATTTTGTAATTTGGGTTTTTTTTGCTTAAAGATGCAGTGATTTCTCTGTGAAAGATGAAAAGACGATCAAACTGCCATCTTTATAAACAAAACTAAGGTTAAAAAAATGAGAGAACCAGAGACCCTGGTGCTTTCATTTATCTTGTGCACAGGTAAAACTGAGTATTATCACGTCACAGTTCAACCTATCAATAGTCCCCCAGCAGAGAAAGAGAGCTTCAGAAATTTGGTTTAACAGCTAGCTTTCCCGTCTCAGAAACATTTGATGTTGTTGCTCTTTTAGCAAACCAAAATCAATAGCTGTGAACAACAGAAGCAGGTTAAACTTTCCTTTATGTGATTAATTCTTCCTGTAGACAACCCCACTCCCAGCTTCTACAGTTTTAAAAGGCTTATCCGGAGGAGCATAAAATGGTATTTGCTTTAAGCCACATTCTGAGAGGTTCCTGTACGCAGCTGATCCTCACCCCCTGAGAAGGTCTCTGATTTCAGTGAAGCCACCTGTGCTGAGCAAAGCTCTACTCCTCAAGTATCAGGATTCAAACCATACTTATAAGTCTGTCCAAATATGGGGTGCCCATAACAGTTCAAGCCCTAATGCTAGATATCTTTGCCCTTTCTCTCTTCACTGTCTTGATCCCTAATAGATATCTCTTTGCCATTTCATCTATTCCAGCTTCCAGAGGCACACATCATCTCATCAACTCACAGCGACAAGATACCCTCTGTCAGCCTCGCTCTTCCTCCCACATGCACCAAAAAAAAATTCAACTCCTTCACTTACTGTCTCCGTTCTCCCCCACCACTCCTCCCCAGCCCCGTTGCCTCCTATTTCAGGGTCTGCTTTATGAACCGCGCAATTATTTTACTTTACGTAAAATTTGGCAATTGTGAGAGCAACGTAGAAAGCGTAACCAGAAGAGCATGGACTTCTGGGAGGTTTGTACGAACATATTCAGAAAACAGAGAGAAGAGGAGAGATTCTCATAAAATAAGCAAGAATAAAAGGGGAGCAGTCATGCAATTTCTCTCGATATGCAATAACCTCGGCACTGCCCTGTCACTCTACCAAGGATGAGACTGCCAAGCCAAGCCGTTCCTGTGCCAGCAGTTTCTCAAAGCCCATATCACACCACGGGCAGGCGCAGGATGGAGGCAAACAGGCCTTGGGAAGGGTGGTCTGTGCCCGAGGAGCCGCAGGGACAGCGCTGCTATCACTCTCTCCATCTGAAGGGCTCTCAAACCACTGGAGAGGGGGGAATTGAGCGCTGCCTTCCGCCTGGTGCAAAACACACTGCCTCCTTCCAGCAGCAGACACGGGTCACAGTGAGAAGTCATGGCTGACCCTACACCCCACCACCACCACAAACCAAGGAGAAAGCTTTTGCAGGGGGAAGAGACACCCACCCACCCCCAAGGAGGTATCCATCTGGTTTTGAGAGTAACAAAGGGGCAAAGGGGAAATTGAATTATACCTTTTTTTTTCTTCCCAGGCATAAGTGGCACATTTCCTCACACATAACGAAAATAACAAGCACTGCTTAAAGAAATATTTAGTTCCCAAGACAACTTGTTTCACCGGGGCATTTCCAGTCTCTCCTCTTCTAAAGAGGAATGACACCACCCATTCAACAATAAAATGATGCAATATGCAATTGGAAAAACAAAAACAAAAAAGAGAACCACTGAACCAGTGTTCTGTTAAAAATAAGAATGCTAAGAAAGAAATGGTTGTATAAAAGGAGATAATTAAAAGTAGCTGTACAGAAAAATAAAAAAAAATACAAATAATTAAAGTTAACCTTTAAATTATTGTTGCAGTCTGTAAGAGACCTGCTGCAAACTTTAATAACATTGTTTGGAACATCAGTCATTTTGCTCTTGCTGAAATTCATTTTTGATAATGCAATAGTAGCATCTCAGGAATGATATTAAGTTTCTACTTTGTATTAAAATAGAATTGTATTAGCATGGTACAGTATGTGTATTCCTGCTGGGATTACTTTCATGCTGGAAAAAACAATGTTATTTTTCTATTACTGAAATAAGTTATCTATTTTGACAGTGGAAAATATATTTCACTGAACTATAAACTAACAAAATCTGTCATCTAAGAGGATATCACTAAAGTTTCTCTTCTGGTATATTTTCAGTTCCTAGCCAGCAGCAATTCTGCTAATTTTTTTGCACAAACTCATTTGATTTGTGGCGTACCTGTGAGCCCATATACTAAAGTTAGCATGTCCAGTTCAATTACTCTTCCTCAATCCTTGACCAAACTATTGGGAAATCTGCCTGAAGAAAGAACAAAAGATTGCAACTGACAGATCTATGTCTTTCTGAACAAAACTCAAGCGTCCCCCTCCCAAGATCTCTCTTGATCGAGTCTCTGCCGTTGACTACCTGCACCCCAAGAGTGTGAGCCCCAAAGCAGCTTGTGGGGAGGGAGAAATGGGGAATCAGTTATTTTCGCCAAGCACTCAGTCTCATCCTAACTTTTGTTTTTCAGTTTAAGCAGTGGGATTACTGGTCTCCATTCTCCTTTCACACTGGTGAGTAACCTTGAACCTTCTCCAGCTGGCCCTAACCCATCAATTTCTTGTCGGGGAATGGAAAAAATGAGCTCTAACAGAGACTTAAAAGGGGGAGAGCAGAAGAGAGGGGAGTCACCCTATCCGATAAAATCTGCCTCTGGTACAAGCTGCAAACAGTTCCAGATGTGAATTAGGGAGGTTATCAGAGACAGGCCTGGAATCAAGACCCTCACTAATGGACCAAGCACCCCACTAATGGATCAAGACCATGGTTAGCAAGTACCGGTACTTCGGCAAAGTCCAGGTTTTAGCCACGTAATTACTTCAATTCAAACCAAAGTGTACATTTCCAAACATACATTCTAATTTGCCATGTCTGAATGATATGTAATTTACAGTGCGTTTCGTGTCTGGTCTGAAGCTGACCAACAGAATTCCTCATGCTGAAGCCATACATCACACCGCACCTGCAGAGTAAAGGAGCTTCAATAAAAAGAGATTAAATTATCATATAGGTGGTGCAAAAAGCAGGGTGGATATCAAATTTGGAACTGGCTCATTAACACCATGTGTGTTGCAACTGCTGGCCTGAGAGCCATTTTCTTTCTCTAGCAATAACACCAGATCCAGGAAGAAGATCGGGAACTTGAATATATTCTAGAAAAGCTACTAGCAATCAATTGGGGTGCAGAAAATTACACCTTTGAGCTAAGGACTAGCTTTCTGTCAAGTCTGCCCGTGGCAGCAGGTGTCGCTGTAAGGCAGAGGTACGGCAATGAGTAAATTATTGGGACACAGACAAGAACAGAAGCAGGCAAAGATGCTTTGTGGTACGTGGTAAGAACGTGGAAATTTTTGACAGCTGGTAGCTACGCACACTTTTTGTGCTAAGTGTTTTGGTTGCAAACATGATCAAACAGCAGATTGCTAGTGTACACCTGCTTAAAAAAACCCAAACTTTGGAAACTCTTACTATTGAGGTAACAGCTTGCATAACAGCATTCATTATGTGTAGTTTTCCATTTACTTACGGAGTGCTCAGTCCTCTTCCACACATTAAAGAGTTTACTGCTATTCAGTGCAAGCAGAACTCCATGCAGCACGTAGTTAAGCACCTATGGAGTAAGGCTCGTCATTGATTCCGCTGAAAACTACCCAAATGGTGCCTTTAAATTCTTGCAGTGGGCCTTTTAGGACTAAATTCATATATACATTTCTGTCACTTTAGTGTCCAATCATCAGAGGTTATGGGTATTGAGTCTTTTAGGGAGCAGTGTCAGCTGAGTTACACCCAGAACAGAAAAAGCGCCAGAAAGCCTCTTTGTTCTGCTCTTCACTTTTGTGCCATTTCTGCCAGAGACTGGTATTAAGGAGCACCATTTCTGACCTGCTTCGGGTTCTTTAGGATTCTGTAACATGTTTCCTTCCACACTGCCTGGAAACCGCAAAGGCTGATGTCTCCCTGAGACGAGAAGGGTTTTTTCAGGAGGGTTTTCAGCCTGCTGTCAAGGAGTCTCTCCCTTCTACTCCTTCATGCCTGAAATATTAGCCTTCAGTTACCGCTGACACAAAAAAGCCATTTTCTGCTAGAGCATTGAGCCATTTTACAAAGAAACTGCCAGAGAAATTAAGAACTGGTCTTCCACTACAAAGACTGACAAGGCAAGGGGAGTAGTTTAAATAATGACAAGGCTAGAAAAACGCTAACTCATAGGCCAGAGACTGCTAGAACAATGGTGCCATGATTTACTTAGACAGAAAAGAGGGTTGTTCCTGCTTAAGAACAGATCCTACAAGGTTTTGACTTGCCCTAATGGCTATAGGCCAGGGACAGAAAAGTCAGTGCTCTTACCACCACTACCAAAACCTACTACTAGAGGTGCTAATTCAGTATAAGAAAGTAAAAAGAACACTTTACAAAGCAGGTTTACGTTATAGTAAGAAAAGGCTGTGCAGAGACTTGAAATGGGTACTGGGGCAGACCCTGAATGTGCTGAGTACCTGCACTGCCTGCAGCCAGACAGAAGATACAGATCAGCAGAACCGCTGAGCAAACTCTGAGCAAAGAGGGTTTCTCCTGGACAGTGGCCAGTCATTTCCTGGAAGGAGCAAGGTAAAATAGCTTCTCATCAAGGAATCCCCGTCAAGCTCAGGTGGTGCATACTTGGGTTTTTTGTGTTTCTTTAACCAACAGAAACCGTTTCTACAACAAAGGTTTTGTGCTGGCCTCTCCGAAACACACTCATAGTTTTCCTGTGGGGAGAAGTATAAGAACTCGGAACACAAACACAAGAATCGCTCCTCCTTCAGCGAGTCACTGAGTTATTATTTCACACTGCCACCAGAGTCGATACCACCATATCATGGTGGTAGTTAGTAACACATAGCAAACTGTCAATTAAGGGTAGTCGGGTTTCCCTGCTTCCAATTCCCATTTTCTAAACATCTAACTGTGCTGAACCTGCTTTCTTCTTCCAGCCTCAATACCCCAAGCTCTCCTCAATGTGTTTGTCACAGCCCATTTGCTCTTGCACAGGGACTTACCAGAAGCCACAGTGGATTCAGCTTCTGAACGAGCAGGGTGGTTATAAGAAGTGCATCAGGGCACTGTGGGGCACCAGGCAAGCAAGGTACCTTACTACATCTTTTCCTCTTGTCATTCATCAGTCTTTTTTTTTTTTTTTTTCATTTAATATGAACAGGACTAGGCCTGAGAGTTTTTGCGGTTACAGTGACTGGCACATTGCAGGCCCCCTCCAGGCACTACTGTAATAAAAAGAAGACAGACAAAGCAGAGAGAAAATGGATAACGTAATATCTACAAAACACCACTACCCACTGGAAGCAACCTGTAGGTTGCTAATGCCAGTCCCTAATGCAGCGTCTCTCTCTTACTTATGTCTGTACAATACCTAATAAAACACAACCTCTGGGGAAGAAACTCATCATCTCCTTCTGTTCCTCTATTCATGCAAGACCTCTTCTCGTTTACCAGCTCAGCAAAGATCCTGAGCTGTGATCTGCTGCGATCAGAAAAAAGGGTGCCAAGATTACGTACTTTTCTGTGGACTGGACCCAGCCTCCTGTGAGTGTGACCGATCAGCTGGGCAGGAGGTGGCAGGCTCGGTGGTTTACTCCTGCAATAGTTTTCTCCGGGGAGTATGTGGCCCTTGACCCAAGGAAGGCGTGCAGCCACACCAGGGGTGGGCTGAGGCAAAGCAGGCACGGCCGGAGCCCTGCAGACAACATTCAGGCTTGGGGAACGGGACACTTCACTGCTACATCCATCTTAGGAAGAAGAAGCCAAAGCCAGACTCTGAAAATACATCCCGAACCAGGGGAGACACAACATAATAGCAGAAGTGTGCCTTGTGACCTTTAACGTTCCTGTGACATGGTTCACAGTAGCTTGGCCCATGTCCTGACCTGCGCTGGAAGCAGCTTTAGAGGAGGAAAGAAAATCCTGCAGACCACAGTCAGGGAAGAATAAGGTTCTAAGAGGTTTCATTTCACATAAAGCCTAACATCAAGTTAGTGATTATAGTCCAAACAGGCACCAAGTTTATTGAAAAACTAGATTTTGACTGTCTTTGTATTTTTTTAAAAAGATGATAGAATTGCATGGCCTGTTAAAATTTGATTTTCCTTGGATTTAAGTAGTGGGCTTTTGTATACATAACAGGAATGTATTTCTTGCAATATCCCTTTGATAGACAAGTTTCGGGGAAATCTGTATTGAAAACACATTTAGTAGTAAAATCAGAAACCATTTTCAGACTGAATGCTTCTGTTTTAAAAAGCATGACTTTTCTTAAAGAAATGTTTGTGGTAATGTAGGGAAATGCAATCACAATGTAAGAAAAAAAGGAGAGTATAATGTGTGCAATGAGAAAGAAAGGATCACTGCTCAAAATGTTCAATATATTCAGCACACTTGAAATATTCCTGTTGCCTGGAGTATTAAAGCATGTTAAATTTCCGCCTAGGTCTTTTTCCTGTATTTCCTATTGTGTGGCAATATTAAACCTGTCTTTTTAGTAGTTTTGTCATTTTAAAATATTTTTATTCTCCCTTTTTGTTTAGTTGCCTAGACTGTTTTAAAAACAGTTAAAATTCTAAGATATCAAACAGCAAAGCAGCCCTAAAAACAAAACAAGGTTTTGTTACTGCAACTGCTGTAATAGCAGAAGTGTGCCTTGTGGGTGACCAACAGACCTTCAATGTTCCTGTGACATGGTTCATAGTAGCTTGGCCCATGTCCCGACCTGACTGGAGCTCCATAATAAAGTGAGCAATGCTGTGTTAAATGTAATTCTCCTATGAGCAAGTCGTGTCAAGTGTGCAAGGTGTCCTACCATTAGAATAGAAAAGTTTCAGCTTCGGCTGATGTGAATCCATACAGCTACAGCTATTTAAAAATCCCACTGCGGAGAGCCACGCATGCACTGTTTGTTCATACTGTATGCCTTCAGACCACAATTCTGAGCCACCTGTTATTGCGCCGAAATCCAAAGTAATTTTATCAAAGAGAGAACGCTCAAACCAACAGCGGAAAGACAGCTGAAAAGTCCATAAACATATACCTCCAAGAGACCTGCCAAGCCTGAAAAGCCATGTTAATAAAATTCAGAAGGGCAGGCAAGGTACAAGAGGCTACTGAACCATAATTCCCGTTTTCACCAAATCATCTTAAAATACACATTAAAAAAATATTTCATCTCAACTCTATTTGTGGGACTATATCATCTGTACTAAAAAGCTGCTATGCCCGTGACGATATGAAGATAAAAGTGTGGTCTTCAGTATCATCCATGGTATCCGCTTTAGTGAGGTTTTTATGTTATTTATGTTCAATCGAGATCAGTTACTTCAGCTGCACCTTCTGCACACATTAACTAGTCTTCCCAGCAAGCATATACTCCTTTTACTTGATATTAACTCAAAACAAATGCTTTTCTCACAGAACTGTTAAATTTGGTGTCATAACTTGGCTACATAAATGGCCTTGTGAGCCAGAAGTCAAGAAGCACCAGAAATCACTGCTTCAGAACACGCATTTTTGAGATATTACAGATCGAGATATTTCTTTTTATTCTTTAAACCACGTTATAATGAATACTGCGCCTCAGGTTCAGGAGAGTTGGGTAAGTAAAATACTTTTAAACCAAGCAAGTTATTATAACATTGAAAGTGATTAGAAAATAGAAATATCTCTTCTAAATTTCCTCAGAGAAACTTTCCTTTGCTTTTCAACTTAAACTGAGCAATGAAAAACAGACTAAAGGATACAGTTAGTGTCTATTCAGTGCAAAGCTAAACAGTGGTAACTGGGAAACAGCCAGAATCAATCTTTAACCAAAATTTCCATTTTCTTCTGATAAGCCAAGCTTATTTGGACCAAGTCGCAGTATGTGACTGGATAAAGGAGGAGGTAAATTCATCTGTTCCCACCTCCTCCCCATTCAAACACAAACATGTTGCAAGCCTCAAGCTACTCAAGTGTAACCCCTGTTGCACTGCCAGTTCTCAAAGGGATGTCTCCAAATCCCCCTTTCTACTCTCTAATATTCAGCTCACCTCAAATCTCTCTTGCCAAGCTACTGTGGAGAAGAAAAATACATATTTAAAACCCTCTCCTACTAATCAAATATGAATAAATAAAAAGGCATCATTTAATCATTAGTTTGAAGCAAGAATGACAGTAATACAGACATGGAGGAAGTCTAAGTAAATAATTTTATTTTTGGTTTTTTCCGCCTCTAACTTAAGGGTGACCATTAAACTCCACTTTCCTCTGCCATTTGAGAGTTACGTGGTAATCCCAAACACATGAAAATAAATTGCTTACTCCATCTCCTCCTCCTCCTCCTCCTCTATGCTCTCTGCATTTATGGTGGTTGTAACTTTGCTACTCATAAAGAGCGACAGAGAACGCAGTCCAAATGCAGCAAAGTCAGCATTAACTAATAAAAGGAAATCTCATCACAGAAGGAAAAACTTATCAGCAAACTTAAAACCCTTCTGAAATTAACACACAAATCCACTTCCCAGCAGCCCTGCAGTACATTCAAAGCAAATTCCCTCAAGGAGTGCTCAATTTAGAAAAGGGGATGAGGGAAGAAGAGAGCAGAAATAAGTAAAGCAGGAGAAGCTCTGTGTGCACATTTATATACATAAATTTTTCTTATTAGCATAGTCACTGGACAAGCCTATTTCCTACAGGTTTAAATACACAGCTTTAACATATTATTTCTTGTGGTTTCTAAACGTACAATTACCACCACAACTTCCAAATCATTAAACTTAAGACAAGCATCTGAGGGAAGAAAATAAAAAAAATACATGTATTAAATAAATAATTTTTAACAAAACTAAATCACAGAGTCATGGAATCTTCA